>CM073768.1:107673877-107940005 GCA_037158775.1 Hetaerina titia | reverse complement strand
CTGTGGTGAGGTGGGGTGGAGGGGGTTGGACGGGAAGCCGCAAAGCAACATGAGGGAAAAGAGATGGGGTGGGAGAGGAGGAAGAAAACAAAACCGTAGCCATGGAACGGGTTCCTTTTTTATGAGGACGGCGGAACATGACTTTGATTGCGCCTCGAAATACAAGGGCGGCGATGCCATTCCCTCTTTCCCCCTCCCCACTTCTTTCCCACCCCCTTCAGGACGTCTCTCGGAAGTTAAACGGGGCTCCATTTATTTGATTAATAGACGATAAGATTGGGGACGGGGACCAAACAAAATGGTCCAAGGGGAAGGCGACAAAGGTTGAATCGATCTGGAATCCAAGGGGGAGGGGGTCGAGACCTCCGATATCCTCCCACGCTCCTCATTGTAGCACGGAGAAGAAACGATTTCGAGGGATGTTTGCAGGAGTTGCGTCACACACCGTGAGAAGTCACCTCCACATCACTTCCGGACACGGGTGGTCAGTTTTCGCCGGACCTTCTGCGAATGTCGCGGGCGATGGAATGGAGGGCGAAGATTTTTCTGTCTCTCTTCCCTTCGTTTAGGACTGGAACAAGTTCAAGGACCTGCCCCCGTCCTTACTTCCCACGACCCGTAAATGCGCATGCGATCTTAAATAATTTCGGAAAATTCGCATCCAGAGCCTCACGGGCCAGCCAGTTTTCTCCAGGTTGCCGAAGGTCAATGTGCACGTTTCTCATTCGCGAATTTTTGCATGGCTCGTTTTCCGTTCGATAGGATTCGAATTTTCAGTTAATTTGAAAAAAAGAAAAAAAAGAAGCAACATGAACGATGGGGTAACGCGAAGGTGAGGATTTTTGCAGAAAACACGTTAGCAGTGAATCGAATGCCGATTATTCCGCGTCGGTCTAATAAAAAATGATACTAGATACTCAGAAATATGTCTCTATAAATGGAATATTATTTATAAATTGAATCCATTGACATTCCTTCCAGAACTTTTGCAAAAGAAACACCTGGTTTTTCCACATAAAATGTTTTAATCACTACCTAGGTTTCGACGCTCAGAGTCCTAGGTGCTAGGCGCCCAGAAACCTAGGTAGTGATTAAAACATTTTATGTGGAAAAACCAAGTGTTTCTTTTGCAAATATGTATCGTTTCCACAAAGTGACGCCTGAAGTTATCTCCTCCTTCCAGAACACTAATATTAAGAAAATTGAAAAGATTGGATACTTTTCAGTTTTAGTAATGGGATATCATCTAGATACCGTTTTTGAAAAGTTGTTCATATTGAGAGACAGAGAAATCCGCTACAAAGCATATCCGAGAAAGTCGAAATCGTGGGAAGGAACATGATGGAGCATTCAAGGTCTATATATCAATAAAACATTATTGATAAACACTTCAATACCAGGGATTTGATCACCAGATTTATAAATCTTCCCTTCTCGTGCAAAGTGGACACCATGGAAAATGTTGGTCTCATCCGTTACAGCCAATTCCGAGTCCACCTGAAAGATAAAACGTGATCATAAAACACAGTTTCACAAAAAAGTGACTAACTGCACAATATCCTTTCTCATGGGAAGTCCAAAGAAGTGACCCCTGTTGGTCGAGGTTCGATGACCAATACATCTTTGTCGATGCAGGACTATCGGATTCAGCGAGGTCACCAATTTGACCACTTTGAATGATGTGGTGTTCCGAACGCGTGTAATTATTTCAAGCCAGAGTTCATCGATATGCACGCGAGACGCTGGCTAATCAGGATGTGAGGGTCCTCCCTGCAAGGCGGCCGGGTGGAAGGTTATCGGCTAAGTCTCCAGGCTCGCGCGGGGGAGGAGACGGGGGAAGGGATGGGAGAGAGGGGGTGATTAAAGGCCCTCTAGGAGTAAACAGCGGATGCGCTTGGGATCATGATTGGAGGGGA
Source organism: Hetaerina titia (assembly GCA_037158775.1). Lineage (NCBI taxonomy): Eukaryota > Metazoa > Arthropoda > Insecta > Odonata > Calopterygidae > Hetaerina > Hetaerina titia. Next base: position 107,938,089 of record CM073768.1, on the reverse strand, counting down.
GTTCTGCGTGGACGTGCAGTCCGAAGCCGTCAAAAGTTCACGGTCAACTCGCCCTAGACCCGAATTTCCTTTCAATAAAGCCGCAGTCGCGCAGCCCATCACGCCATTAAAGACGTGCCCCAGAGTGACCTTGCGACCTCTCTTCCCTCTACTCCTTCAATTAGCGGACTCAACCTCAATTTCTCACCGCAACAATTTTGTGGAATATCTCCCGTCTCCCTTACTCTCGGCGTTGGGTCAAACGAAAGTATAAACTCATTGCACTTGCGCACCAAAGGGCTGCTCCAAGGACTGGCGAGGGGTCTTACCGTGCGGGAGGTCGTCATCCCTAACTCTTTGAGTCATGCGTGATTCCTCATAGTTTTAGGCCCTTGTTGACTGTTTTTACTTCTTTTTGCGTCGGTTATGGATGAACTAGTATCACTTCCTAAATGAATGCGATCTAGGTAGGTACGCCCTTAAGAAAAATCTCGCGGTATTGTATGAAGACAGAAGAATGGAGGGGATGTTTTCGGTGATTAATTCACACGTGTGTCAGCTTTTTATGTACTAATATATAGTTGTACTTAGCCATATTGTGTGCTTTTTACTTGGATGGCTCCTTGCGACTCATGTGTTGGTTGCATTGTGTAGCTCGTGTAGACTCGCAAACTCTCCTCTTTTGCCAAGTCGCCTTGAGTCAACTAATTTTAAAATATGAACTTCTCGTATTCAGGTTATGCTCGATTCCAATAAGTTGTTCACAGCAATATCGATTATTTTCTTTGTCTCCTTTTTCAGAATTCCATTCGTTTTGATAACTGCTCAACTAGAGTTAATATTTGACACTCTTAAAAATTAGATGAGAATTTAAATATAATCAATTATAATTTTTTGGCTTATTTAAAAATTTCTTATTGTATTGAGATGTTTTTAATCAGCATCCCCAGTATACTTAGTTAAAAAAATAAATTTATAATGTTTCCAAAAAAATTATGAAATAAAAAATCTAAGACATAAAAATATAAAAAATATATCAATTTATATCAATAGGCGGAAGGAAACGCACGCTTATAATGAGTAGATCTTGGTTAAAAGTGATTGGGTATAATATAAATGCGGAAATTTATCACAATTAGCATTGCTGTCAAGACTTAAAATTGTTATCACTGTTCTTCCTTTCTTATATAAAGAATGTTTGCTACTTAAAAAGAAACTCACGTTTTGAGGACGTGCGAAAGCGAGTCTCCTTTTCCGCCTGCCGAGTAGTGTTGCATAATTTTACAAGATCTACCTATTGATATTTATTGATCATTTCCTACCTTATTTGCAGCTTCTTTCTTTGGAGTTCCTCTTTATTCCCTGCCTACCACCTAGCTGATCCCGCAGGCACAATTTCCACGACGCGTAAGGATCGCGGACTATTAACTCAAATGAAAGGGGAGCAAAACCCAAATACCTATGGTGAAAAGAGGCGTTAGAAAGAATCATATGGCTCTCTCAGCAGTAGAGATCACCATGAAAGCTTCCTCGTCTAGAAGTGAAAGGAAATGAGCGGTAGAATATTCTCAGGGCTAATTTGCATCCGCACAAAGGGCTCACTCCTCCTGGATAGCCCAAGCTTAAACGATCGTTGAGATAATTCACCTCCCCTCATATTTACGTGGAAAATTATTGCACTTCCGAGAAGATTCTCCTGGATGAATTATGCGCATCAATTGAAACAAGTTCCTCTCCGTAGTGTGCCGGTCGTATAAGAAACTGGTATGTCGACGAGTCACCGGTGCGCACGTCTCCTCACTTGCTGGGTTTAGAGCTGGGTTTACAAACTAGCGTCTGTTTCCCTTGCGGCTACGAACACCCAATATGTGCGTGTATGCATATTAGCAGTTGGCGCCACGTTGTTTCACCAGACTATGTGCCATTTCACTTGGGCCGCTCCCAGTACAATCCGGAGCAATCGCTTCTCGGCCTCTCCCTCGCTTCCTCTCCGAGCGCACCCGCCAATCTACCGCCATCATCTCGGCCCGCGATTTTTTTCTGTCTATATTTTGGCCCGTAGCCGTCTAGAAGAACAATCACTCTCACCATCTGAGGGCCTCCAAGAACTTCTCCGCGTCCATCAATTATCCAAGGAAAATTCCGTTTTCATTCATCTCCCCATAAGATATTCCCATCGTGGATCGATTCATTTTAATCGAGTATTACATTGTACACGCAGGGCAATGATGGCGGGGCCAATTGCGAGTGTCAGGGATCATTTAAGTTTAAGGGTTCTATACTCGAGGTGTCTCAACCGCTAACAACATTCCTCACGGGATCATTAAGTACGCAGTCGGAGCATGAATTAAAAGATGTCGATGCACGAGTGATTAGCATTCTAGATTTTGTCAAAGAAAGGGTAGGAATCCCTGTAAAAATATGGTCTTGATGATTGAATTGTTAAGGCTTAATGGATTTGTAATATTTCAGTATTTATGAGTGATAAAATTCGTCTTTAGAAACGTTTAAGGATGGTTCGTGTGCGTGGATACTTTCTTAGATGCTGTTGAATGAAAGTCAAACTTAATGATGGAGCTGAAATTTTAGTTATATTTTTTAAATTTTATTATTATGTATTCAAGCAAGCATCCATCCGAATTTATTCATTATAATAAAATAGAAAATCTCTCCAAAACTTTATTATTAATTGAATTTTCGTAACTAATTGCTACTTTTTAGTGACATTATTTTGAGTAAATCGAATTTCTTTCATTTTGAGTGACTCGCAAAGAAGCGAGCGGTACGCGAAGGCTATACTGTTTAGATATATCTAATGAACGTGAACCAAATGTCAAATTTGTTGGTTACGCCTCTGGAGACATTGGCTTCCTTGCTGCAATACTTAAAGTAGCCAATACAGAAGTATGTACTTGTGTATAGGGCGTGGCGTCGAATGTTAGCCTAAACAGCTTTTACGGTAATGCATAGCATTAGTGTGGTTGAACATCGCAAAGCGCGTTTCTGTACTCTAGGGTCACGGAGAGAGATATTGTAAGACATTTTATATTATGTCAACCCTCTAGAAAGTTAACAGTTTCAGGTTTAACTTTGTGGAATTCCTTCATGATGAGGATAAAAAATAAGAGAAACTACACTTCCACGCACTTTTAATGTTCTACGACCATGGTCGCAGAATATTAAAAGTGCGTGGAAGTGTAAAGTTTCTCTTATTTTTAACCCCCACTAACCCTCTATAAATTTTCAACCTTCTTCTATGTAGACCTGGTACCTTTTTCTTGGTGATGAGCGACTTTCCAAGGCAAGATCCCAAGTGCAAATCCCGACGGCGCGGCGGTGGGATATTCTGTGGTCTTTCCATCCTTTTTGGTATGCTGCGTGGAGTGCACTATGATGAAATTATTCCAGGTTGGAAGTGGAAGTAAATTATCCCGGTTAGTTGACTTCGAGGGGGAATCTTAACCGTGGACCACATGGCGCCTTTCCTTAGAATTAGGCCGACACCGACGGTGGGATCCTTCCTACTCTTATCTCGCTTACAAAAATCTTACCTACAACAAAATTATGTAACTATGCATTCTAATGTTGTCCTGAGAGGATAAGGCACCTAAAGAACAAAGTTATTTGTAATAAAACATTCTAAATGCTCAGCATAGGCTAGTGAAGCCTTGGGGTATTATTGTGAGTAGATATTCTTTTTATGTTTTAAAAATAACTGTAAATGTTTCCAGCTATTACCCACGTACCCACTTCTCCGGAAACCTCGCACAACACAGCCGCGCAGATCGCCTTCATCCACTTCGGAGCAAATGAGACGCCAGTGGTAATTGGAGCGGTCGGCTCCGACTCCGAGGCTCGGTTCTCCGAGCCCTTCCTCTCCCCATGCACCTGCGACCGCGGGACGCACCTCGTCTGAGCGTCGTTGCGCCCCCTCCCTTCCCCCGGGAGACTGTTGCGTGGAGTGGTTGAGTTCGTTACGTTATGGTCGCATTTGCGTCCCCGCGAATCTCGGATTCCGACCCCGCGGTGGTGAAGTAGGGCCTCAGTCAACTTTTACGGCCGTAACTCGAAGAAAAGGTTCTGCGAGCCCCCAGGCTGCGATTTCCTCGTGTATTTATGGCCGCGTGAAAGTATTCCCTGTAAAATTGTGGGCGTGTAAATTAGAAGGGTGAGGAGGGAATGGGAAGGGATGAGGGATAAGTACGGAATTAAGCGACCGCTAAAAACCATCTTATTTTACGAGAAATTCCGCGGGCACTCAAGTTAGTCTTGGCTTAATCCCCATTGAGAGCTCCAAACGAATCGACCTATTAGAACTTTGCTGAGAAACTGAGGAAGATGTTGAAAATTTCACGGCTTATTTAATACCGTTCTTAGACCACGGTAAAGATTTTCCCAGAGTAAGTGGGTTCCCCGAGTGAAATGGTCGGATGTGCTGACATAAGAAGTATTAAAATTTCTGGGATAAATGGGACAGTATCACAAAATCAAAGAAACTGTGGGAGGTGCCACGATAGCAACTTTTAACGCGGCAATCCGATAATACGCATTGTGATGCAGCAATTTCAAGTTACAGAAATTATTCGCCTTGACTGGGATTCGAAATTTTTGGAATGTAAGAGGATGCCTCGGTGTTATAGCTGGCTAAAGTGCTCGGTCGAGCACCGAGGGATCTGGATTCGAATCCCGGTAAAGGCGAATAACTTTTACATTTTGAAACAATTTTCAGTCCAATTTTTATAGAAAGTATCCTATATCTTATGTAAATTTACGCAAAATTATGTATTATCATCACGACTTAATCACAGGGCACGAGAAACAAAACACTGTGTCGCTGAGAAAATTTGGGATGCATAATCTCACAGAGTAAAGACTGCACCAATGGCATATTCCCGAAGGTGGCAAAATAGGACAGCCCACATTGGAGAATTATGAATGGAATTTTATTCTGAAAACGCGGAAATCTTGCATCACCTTGGAAAATTTTGAAAAATAATTTGTTCCCAAGGTAAGCCACGAGTCAAGGCAAGAAGGAAGGCTTCATGAAGATCCATTAAGAGCATAAGCTATATGCTTGTCATGGACGAAATCGGCACAGGGTAAGAGAAAACTCGAGGCGTTTGAAATGAGGTGTTTCAGGATAATCGATAAAATAAGCTGTCTAGATACGGTCGTAAACGAGGAGGTTTTGAATGGGATTGAAGAAAAGAGAAGTCTGTAGAATATAGTGACCAGAAAGAGAACTAGAATGTTAGGCCATATTTACGCGGTAAGACGATCACGTAATATAAGACACCAGGACCGCCCTCGAACAATTATTGAGAGGACGGTAGGATATAATGGCCCATCATCATCATCAAGAAGGTAGTCCATCAGCAAAATAACTGTAGATATGAATTTTTAACCCTATCAGGAGATAAAATGGCTCAGGAAAGAGAGAATAAGCGATCTGCCTCCAACCAATCAGGAGGTTACGGACAGAAGTGAGTGAAAGCGAGAGAAAGAGAGGGAGAAGAAACGCTGCCAGAGTGTCGGGAGTCCTATGGTGAGGCAGTTGAGAAGGAGGGGGATGAAACCATTGATAGGGAGACGTACATCAAGGTTAGAGCACTTAAATCTTCATTCTCTATTACTAATAGAATCACAGGCTAATGCAAATTTATTCCTCGTGTTCAATTTTCCTCAACTCTCACCTTTAACTTCCCTCTTCCCCTCGGCCACGATCCGAATAATTGTTGCTCTGGAATTCCTCCAGCGTTGTTCATTATTGCTACATGCTCTCTTCTCTCCGTTTTGTTCTCTTAGTCCCACCGACACTCTCACGCTTTCCTCTCTCCCGGCTCCTCGTCTTTCTTTCGCTGCGGATGGTTTATCCTTGCATTCTTCGGCAAAACTTACGTGTTCCATCTCATTTCAAACATTTCTGCGGAAACTAATTACAACTCTATGCTATGAAACGCTATAAAATGGTGAGGAATTTATTCGAATAAATTCCGTGGCGTGACGTATAGTATTTTATTGGAGTCCACGTACCAAGATAAACAAATTTCTCCGTAGATTACCCGGTACCGTGGTTTCTTTCAACATTAAAAAATTAACTTGCTGTTTATATTTTTGGAAAACTTGATTTTGACGTCCTATTGGAAGTTAAAATATTATTGGATCATTGGAATATTATTTGTTTTGATCATTAAAATATTATTGGACATGTATGCAGGTATTTCCTTCCTTGAAGTTCGTTATTTTACAAAGTGCCATTACTTCAACCCGAAAAAACAATTACCAAGGCAACTACAACCACAAGCATGTCTTACAGCTAATAAATTGGGGGTTGATTAATTGTGTCTAGGCTTCCTTATACTAAAACGCTTCTCCTGTATCAAAATTAGCATCTTGTCAACGGTTAATAAGCAGATTAAAGCCAATGCTATCTATTATATCCACAACACTCCATTGTCCACAATAATTCTGTGCCGGTCAGCATTCCGCCACACCGTTTTCCTCCAACTCATCTTTCATATTTCTTGCTATAGCTTCCTTCCCCATTATTTTTCGCTCACCTTACGTTTTACAACTTCCCCCTTCTACCACGCTTTCGAACTGAAGGAGCAACCTTTTATCATTTGACTCGTTAGCATTGTTTCCCGCAATTCCGTCCCTCGGCGAGCGCAACACACCCAGAGATATTATTCCCATTTTCCATTCCACCGCATCCATTCCAAACCAAAGGAGGAGGGTTCTTTTTTTCCTTCCACTCATCCCGGAGAAACGTCGGCTAGACGTCCTCCAGAAAGGGATGGAAAAAATATCCCTCTTCTCTCTCTGCCTCTAATCACCCCTCCTCCCTGGCCTAACTTTGCTCTCATCCCGGGATTCGCAGTCTTTCTCCCGGAATTCTTCAGAGAAGGAGGGCTCCTCGCCTTGCCATTAATCTCTCGCTTCTTTACACAAAAGGCCGCGTTCGTCTCGCATCAGCAGGGTCCTCCGCTACCCCCTTAGTTATACGCCGCCATCTCGCCAACTACCTCGTCCCATTCGTCCGCCGCCGCCACCGGCGGCGAGAATGCCAACGGTCGAATGCATGTAATGTGCATGGCGGAGCGAAGGTGAGACAAGGCAAGATGGAGAGGCTCCCCAGTTCCTCGGTAAATTTCAGTACTTGACGGATAATTTTTGTTAGCATCTAGTTTCGGGTTGGTCGTGCCATTTTTTTCCCATCCTCCGCGGCCACCGTTTACGACCAATTGGCGTTTGGGCTGGCGATTTTTACTGGAAGCAAATGACAGGATACCATTGTGGTGGATGGATGGGATCAGAGAGTGTACCGAGTCCTCATCGCAGAGACCCAGAGACAATCAGTCAGGCAGTAAAAATCTCCTCAAAGCGCGAAAGAATCCGACGACGCGAGGGTGGGACTGTTTTGTCTCTCGTACAAACTGGTCAGTCAGTGTTCAGGAGGAATCGCGTGTACCATGCTACCTGTCTGTAGTCTATCCATCGTGACTTAAACACCAAGCTTCACCGATTAGGATGAATAAAAAACTTTTTTCTTGAAAGTATGTGGATTTGGTGTACGGGAGTACTGGGGAGTTACGCGTTTCAATAAAACGCAATACAGATTGAACGTTCGTATTTTCTAAAAGCAAAATAGTGTTCTATACATTGGAAAACGTCTGCGACAAAAATCATCCGCATTAAAGACTCGATCTTAGCGATCGTTTGGTACGTTCTGTGTTCTCAGTAATATTTCTTCCACAACAATGGTTTCACCCGTTTCGATAACAAGGCAGGCAACTTTTCCAGAAGAGGTTTACAAATGTGGTGACAGGTTTCACGGGCAATGGAGGATTCGTGCACGTAGAACGCATATTTCTCAGGGAAAACATGTGAAAGAGGAAAAAATGGGGCGATTTTCCAGGGAGGATGAGCAAGGCAGACAAGCAAGGAGTGAAATAGAATAGTGCGAAAACCCTTCAAAGGGACAGCGAAGGTAGAATTCACTCTTTTTGCTCGAGTTCCTTTACTCCATTTCCACGCCCTGTCAGTCCCTCGTCGATAATGACTCCCGAAAACCACTTCCACGCCTCATGCTTGCACCTTTCAACATTTTCATTATTCTTTTTTTTTGCACCATGGTATATTTTTTGCACAGGGAGCCGCCGGCGTCACGACTCCCTTTCGTGCTCGTGTACGCACTTGTGTACGGCAACCAAAGCTCGTGTCAAAACATCTCGCCCCCTTTGAGGAAGGCCTCTGAGGCATTTTTTTCCAGCATACACCCCAGGGTGTTGCCCCGACCCCCCACCGCTGGATGGCCAGGGGCTCTGGACCCCGCCCTCTCCTCCTCCACCTCAACTTCCACAACCTGCTCACGGCATTCTCTTCACCTTGGCAATGGAGAATCACTAGAATGAATGACCGGAGGCGATCTCGCGAAGCTCCACCGCAGTTTCCGAACTCGTTCAATTGTGATCTCTGTCCTGATGTGCGGCCTGCTCACAAGGAAGTGCTGTATGCGATCACGCCCCTCTCGCGATGAAGTCCGTCGACTGTTTCGCACTTTATGCAGCGAACCGGCAGATGTTGGGTAATCAAATGAGGTCTTCTTGTCCTGTTCATTTTTTGCGAGAAGTGTTAACCATTGTTTTCTACCTGGACTGGTATTATTATTATTTTTGACTTTCAATCGTTTACGGTAGATTTTGGATGAGCACAGATTAGCCACAGCCACAATTCTAAGCCACATATTACACGATTCAAAGCGATAGTATACACTATCATAAATCCTCAATTCCGAACACTTTTAACCTCTCTTCATGCCGTCCGACATGGCTATTATTCTATTTTTGTCCATAAATTTCTAATCAAAGATTCTACATCTTCTATAATCTACATGTACTTTCAAAAAATCCTTTTCTGTTGTATTTTACGCAATAAAGAACAGTTTTCCGATATTTCAAATACTTAAAATTAGGTAATTTTTTTTAAACCTGCGTGAGCTCCTATCCCATAACTTGTGTATATTTTGTGCTGTGAAAACGACGTCAATGCTGGATAGTCGAAGATTCGACGACCACAAACTTAACACTGTCAAAATATTAAAACTAATTTTAGGACGTTATTCGAGTTTGAATTATCCAATAGATCATTACGATCAATGTTGATGGCCTATTACAAATAAATCTCATTGTTTGAAGACCGGTTGCTGTATTTAAAATGTTGCTCGTTCCGTTGTATTATTAATGTGTCAACCAGTCACATAGCAGGTAACGAGATGATGCCAGAGAATATTCATCTCATCCTCAAATATACACGCGCAAGCTTGGATCGTTGACTTAGCGTTCCGAAGATAGCAGGCTATTCTAACTCAGGAGAGTGATGGTCAATGATTATTTCATTCGTTTACCTTCGCGGAAGGACTCAAGAGTCATTGAACCAACAATTATCCTCCATCTTCATATATCTGAATGGTATAATGACGGAAGAATGCATAAAGCAGACTATCATCATGATGTCAACAACACATGATTCAAGAGCGACGACCCATGGCGGAGCCCATGGAGCAGACCATCTGTAACTCAAGAACTCCGCGAACAGGTTTGTAACCTGAAATTCCGTCGTGATCGGAAGATGGCAACCGACATAAATATGCTGAGGAATAGATCAATTTCGGTTTATTCGATCTTGAATTCGGAAATTTAGAGAGACACGAAATCGCAATCGCACTGGAGGACCCAAACCATTAATTAGAAATACCCATTTGTTGGAGGCGGAGGGAAGTAGCGATCACGTGCGTTATTAATTGGATTCTACCCGTGAATGTTATGGGCACGTGCAATGTATCTCGTGCCTGTACCGCAGCATCCTCACCCAAGGTCTCTCTGGCTTCAAAGTGAGCCATGGCCCGGACGGAGGAGGGTGCCATTCCCATTTCCGACCCTGCGAGGCAGAGTGAACGCGGAAATGCACCGAGTCCTCCAGAGATTTTTAAGAGACATGGAACAGAGGGCACTGACAACTCTTACGGCAAAAACAAACAGCGCTGAGGAGAGAGCGAGTGGAAAACGACTCCTCCGAGTGTCTGCCAGACTCGTAAAACATGCCGGTGGACACTCGGGAGGGAGTCGAAGGGGCACCTGTGAGGCGGGCGAAAGGAGAGAGAGAGATGTGAAGACTTCCCACCACGCCACTCGTTATCGCTGAGTTGAAATTGTTACGAAGATCCACCGTGGAAGGGGGACAAGGGTATCGGGAGAGAGTAAGAGAGAGCGGGGGTGTAGGGGGTTGAGAAATAGAGGGTAGTGTCGAAGGAGGGAGGGAAAGGTTGTGGAATGGGACGGGAAGACGGAGGAGGGAGGTGAAGAGACGAGGAGGAGATGAGGTAAGGTCGGCCAACGGCCTCTTTCCCTTCGCTCCCACTGGATGTCAGCTGGATCGTACGCACGCGCGTTCCTCACAATGGCATCGTCAAAAATAATCGCATCGGGTAACAAAGGAGAAGGAAAAGTGGCGCCATGGCTCTTCGAGGCACCGAAGATGACCCCACACACCCTCCTTACCCTCCCGACTCACTGTACTTACTCTCCTCTTTTTCCCCTTCCAGCCAAAGCCTTTCGCGGACCCATCCTCCACATTACCCTCCTGGCCCCCTTGGGGAGGCTGCCCGCGGGACACAGTAACAACACAATGGAGGCGGGGAAGAGGTGGCAGGAAAGTGGTTGCAATAGTCTCACTTGAGGAGGGTTGGGGTGGTCTTTTCACACCTCTCTCCTCCCCCACCCCCACTAACTCATTCCCTTCCCGGGGTGCACAAGGAATAGGTCCTCTCCAGGAAGTGCCCTCCCGGGGAAGTAATTGGGGTCGAAAGGATAGAGGGATATATTCTAGGGGTGGATCGGAAAGGGGTAGGAGGGAGTTTAGCTCTGGAACTGCATTCCATATCTGGTGGCTGGACAGCAGAGGACAATCGTACGTTTTGGGTAGGGTCTCTCGACCTCTCTTCTCCTTCAGCCCCTCCCCACCCGATCTTCCACCACTCGTTCCGCTGTCGGGTGCTTCCAATTCAGTCGAAAATTGCAGCGCTAGTGAATGCTTTGTCGTGTGGGTAGCGAATCCCATTGTGGCCGAATTTCGATGCATCCATACTCTCTATGCATTTGAAATTACCTTGCTTACCGCTCCGACTTCCGCTCTAGGTGGCAAGCTGAACATTTTTATATAGTTTTTTCGTCCGATGAGTGTTCGTAGAGCTGTATGATCTCCTCTTTGTAATATGTGCTAGTATATTGTACCAGTTCTGTCTTCGTAGGGATAAAAAAATTATTCATTTCTACGTTTGAATTAAAAATTTGTAAGCACCTATAATTTTAAATTCCTGTCCCAATCGTTACACTTGAGTGGCTTACATATGAGACGTCTTTTTAGAGAAGTGTTAAAATAAAGGCATTGAGAAGAACGATATTGAATAGCGTCATACATTTATTATTATGCGTAATCTATGTGATGCAGTTCCTAAGACTTAAGAATATATTTCCGACATGCCTACCGGAAACCATTAACACCTTCTTGATGATAGGATTTCTGTCATTTACCTTTCACAAAGCCTCCTTGAGACTTGAAGGAAATGCGCAGAACTTTGATGGAAATAAAAAGCATAGGACATTTACTCGAGATCAAATTAACAGTTGTAAAACATCATACTGGAACGTTAAGTTACTCCTACGCCCTTCTGCCGAGCGCGGATGATAAATTAAATGGACTAGGTGATAAGAGAGAAGTATGTGTACCTGGAATGACCATATTGTTTTAACACTGCAAGCTACTTGCGATTCCTCAAAAAGATAATTGAATTTTGTTTTAAGCCATTGTCGTATTATACCCAAAACTCTGTGCAAGAGATCCTCCGTACTGTAAGAATCTCGACAAATATTTTTGAGTGAGATATAAAATGGAGAGTTGAAAATATTTCCTACGTCGACTATAAAGAAAGAAGGGGGTGAGAGGTGTCCCGTAAAAGCACGCAATTCACGAGACGACCTATGATTTTTCCCGAAGCAATATATACCCTCGGAACACGGAAACAGGAAGTTTCGGTCAAGGAACCTCGGGTCGCAGCAGCTCGAAAATGAAATCAAATCCATTTGAATGGCATGGGATTATGATTTGCGGGTTGTGAGCCCCATCGACCCAAACCAAAGGTTTACGAATATTGTTGATTGGACATGCTTCTCCAAATAACACCCCCGGGGGCCGACCGGGAGGTGGGGGGAGTCTTGGAAACACGAATAGGACCAGTCGGTGCCTTCTATTGTGAGCAGGAATCCGTTATAATCGCATCACATATCGCCGCGTGCGTTTCCATTGTTCGATCTCCTCGACGAATCTTTCCGATTCATTTCTTTTCCCTTGCGCCTTCCTTCCATCTACCCCTCGGAATATCATCCCACACTATCGTTTCCAAGGTTTTCATTATCGCTTCCATCCATTACCCTCATCCATGTCAGGACGTCCGTCGAGATGCAGTACCAATGGACTTTTAACAAGACACCAACAACCCCTTTCCATGATTGTCAATGATACACGAAGAATTATGCATGATGGTCAAACAATGCGATTCCAGGAAGCTTGACCCAACCAATTTCTCCTCTGTAGGAAAGGAAAAGAAGGGTACATACGTTACACCTCTGCGTTAGTACAATCATAGGATTTATATATATAGGCGGGTCGCGGTGGTCTAGTGGGTAGAGCGTTGGACTACTGACCGGAGGGTCCCGGGTTCGATTCCCGGGCAAGGCACTTTGGGCACCTGCAGCTCCACCCAAGCTAGTTGATTTTTCGGGTACCAGGTCTTCCTGGGAAACCATAACCGGCACAGGGAAAGGAACTGGCCCCCCTACCCTGATGTGTGAATATTCACACGCCGTCGGGCTTGGTACACGGGTGAGCTCTACCATCACCTACTAAACCGACCTTCGGGTTGATTACTGTGTTTATGGTTTATATATATATATATATATATATATATATATATATATATATATATTGTCTTCCATTGTGCTGTCCAAATGTTATATTGCTCTCGTGAGTGCTTCTACTTGTGCTATACTGATCGATATATATATATATACATACTATATATACATATTATTATTAGGTAATCTACCGGTTAAGGTAGGTTTTTGGATGGACACAACTATCAAATAAACATTTTGTAACTCCAAACGAAAACCAATCCAGCAACCTAATCTACATCAGGTCCCTCTTCATCTCCGTGTACCTCCTTCTTCCCTTCATCCCGTCCAACATACCTATCCTATTCCTGCCCTTTCCTCGCTTGCCCAACAACCTCCCCTCTATTACCCTCTTCAGCATTCCACTACCGCTCAATACGCCTTTCATCCATTTTTTCTGCCTCCATAGGATTTCTCTCAACAAACCCCTCTCCTCCCCCACCATTTCTAGTACTTCCTCATTTGTTTTCCTTTCGGTCCATTTCACCTTCTCCATTCTTCTCCACACCCACATTTCAAAAGCCCCAAATCTACGTCTATCCTCCTGCTTCAGCGACCACGTTTCCGCGCCGTACATAGCTACGCTCCATATCAGAGTTTTTACGAGTCTTGTCTTAACATCCCTACTCAACGTCCCCGTCATCAACTCCCTCCTCATTGAGAAAGCCTCCTTGCCTAGCGCAATTCTTCTCCTTACGTCCCTACCACTTTGACTGTATTGGTCCAAAACACTTCCGATATATGTAAACTGTTCTACCTGCTCTACTTTTTCCCCGCCTATTTTAATATTTAGCTTAGCCTTTTTCTTTCTGGAAAATCGCATAACCTTTGTTTTATTAATATTGATTCTCATCCCATATTTATCGAACTGAACCTCCAATTCACTCAACAATGCTTGCAACCCCTTGGCTGACTGAGTAACTAATGCTTGGTCATCAGCAAACCTAACCGATTTTACGAATTCCCCTCCGACTTTCATTCCTACCTCCAGTTCTTCCCATGCCTCTTTAATCATTTCCTCTACATATACGTTGAACAGTACCGGTGACAATGGGCAACCCTGCCTTACACCTCTTCCTAACACTGCCCATCCGGACTCTCCGTTCCCCACTCGCACCTGAGCAGTCTGAGACATGCACAGGTTGCGGATCAGTCTCCTGTCCCTCCAATCCATTCCTATTTTCTGCAATACGCGCATTAATTTTTCCCAATTCACTCTATCAAACGCTTTTTCGAAATCTACAAAACAGGCAAAAACGTCCTGATTGTATTCTATATTCCTCTCGACTAGTGATCTCATTACTGCAATGGCATCACGCGTACCTCTTCCTTTCCTGAACCCAAACTGATCATCCCCTAAATAATCATTTGCCTTACTCTCTATCCTTTTGTTGATGATCCTGAGAATAACTTTAGCTGCGTGGGATATCAAACTTATTGTCCTGTAATTCTCACATCATGTACCCTTTACCTTTTTCGGAATAGGAACTAACGAGGATCTCACAAAATCTTTCGGCCAGATTCCTTCCTCACGAATCAGTCCATATATGGCCTTCTTCCCACCTTTCCCTAACCATTTCAACATTTCTACAGGAATATTGTCCACCCCCACAGCCTTATTATATATACATATATATATATATATATATATATATATATATATATATATATATATATATATATATATATATATATATATATATATATAGTAACACAAGGCACGAGAACACATAAAAAGAACACTCACAATATTATCTTGATAATTTCGACGGACTTGAGCTCCGTCTTCTTCGGAAGATAAGATATGACTCTCAATAATTATCAAGATAATATTGTGAGTGTTCTTTTTATGTGTTCTCGTGCCTTGTGTTACTGTCTAAGTTTTTTATTCAACACTTCCGTGATACTTCGAAGAAATCATATATATATATATATATATATATATATATATATATATATATCGATGATGTAGAAGCACTCACGAAAGCAATATAACATTTGGACAGCACAATGGAAGACAAAATAAAATAGACAGCACGTAAAAGAACACATTGTAGATTGTTTAAACTTTGGTCCTACTCCGAGGCCTTCTTCAGCAGTAGAAGAAGGCCTCGAAGAAGGCCCAAAGCTTAAACAATCTACAATGTAAATGTCCTTTTATGTGTTGTCTATTTTATTTTGTGTACTATTGTGCCGTCTAAATGTTATGCATATATATATGTGTGTGTGTATGTGTGTGTTGGTGGCGGTAGTCCACGGGTAGAGCGTTGGACTGCGACCAGAGGGCCCGGGTTCGATTCCCAGACAAGCTTCACTGGTCGCCTTCTCTGGATCCAAGCTATGTGATTTTTCGGCTAACATCTTCCTGAGAAACCATAACCAGCATAGGAAAGGAACTGGCCCCCCACCCTGATGTGTGAATTTCACACGTCTTCGAGCTTAGTACTTGGTGAACTCTACAATCACTTACCAAACCGACCTTCGGGTTGATTACTGTGTTTATGATTTGTATGTATATATACAAACATGTTTTTTTAAAATAAATGGATTATGAAGGAATAAAAGATAAACGTGAAACATGACAAAAAATTTGATCATGGATAACATAAAATGTCTACACATTAAAATTAGGGATTGATAATATTTACTTACTCACGCACAAAGACAACGCAGCATAGAAACGGTGTAAACGGTCAACCTCATATGTCTGAAATTTCCATCAAGTGAACCAGTTTTCTTCCAGACTTCTGTCGTTTTAGGTCAAAGTTTCCTGAACGGGACTGATGAGTCGTCGCGAAAAGTGGTTTGTCTAGTTTTATTTTCAGTGGGATGCGAATCTGAAATAAATGCTCTCAAGCACTTCGGAGACAATCATCGTCTTCTTGCAATGGTGATTTTTGATCGCCCGGAAGCAACAATGGGGACAGTGACAATGATGTCAAGAGATTTCTCTATTGCCTCTGATCTTAGAGCTGTCGTATGTGCTCCCTCCTTGGGAGGCATTCATGTAACTTTCTGTAACACTCCAAACAAGAAAAATTAAACTATCTTTAATATGAATTTTAGGTACTTCATAACACCTGAACATTGAGGCGTTCATGTATTTGCTCAGTTCAAGATATCTGAAGCTGTTAACTCAATTATTAAAATTATAATAGCACGCATTCAATTGGAAAGGCAACTCTTAGGGTTGCATGTTGATCGAGTGGTATTTAAATCACATTGCATTCACTTGATTCACCATGTTTATTGTATGCTTAAGTTTAAGGAGTTGTAAATTTTTTAGGTCATGGTGTTTCAAAGTAAATCTCAAAGAGACAGAGGAAACTTGATTTTTTTGTATTTAATTATATTTATTGTAAAATATTGTGGGAGATATTTATCTAAATAAGGTAGCTAAATCTCTTACTTTATCAACACATTATTGACACCCAGCACCCGCCTTAGTTGACTAGCTCATATTTTCTAAAATAATGTGCTGAACGTGAAATGAAGTTTTTCATCTGAGAGAATGTTTAGACTGTCATGCCTATGAATAGTCGCATTAGAGATCAAATATTAAAAAACGAACGTAATCTGTCCCCGTGCTTATGGCAGTATGCTTGGGACAAGTTACTCACAGAGGTTCTATATCGAGACATGATGATATACTCGTAGAGCTAGAAAACCGCGTAGCGTTGGGTTCGACATCCGAGTTGACACTGCAGCAGATACTCATTTTTCTTTATTTATTCGGATAATAATCTGAAACTATCTTTGACATTGTGACATTGTGTATCTTCTCCTGAAACTCCCTTTTTCTTCCATTGCTTCCTTGAATAACCTATTCGTAGGAGTTGGAAGTAATTGCTGTGAACTCGCCTTCGTCCTTCAACAAGTTACAGTATACTTGTTTTGCAAAAAATATATATAATTCAATTTCCATCGACTTCATCATTGTGAGACACTTCTAGACTATTTCTTATGTTAAATTATATGATTTTAAATTGATAATTAATCGCTACGTTGGTTCCAAAATGGATGTTCAAATATTTTGTCTGTTTACTGACAATTACCTAATATTTTCCGTTATCAGATAACAGTTTCATTTCCAGTGAAATTATCTTTATTATTTTTTGACCAATGGACTCGTCAAGCTTTTTTCTTCCATTCCTTTCATTAATCCTTTATGCTAACTGAGTTCATAAAATGATCAAGAATTTGCTACCAATGAAAATAAAGATTAGCAAGAGCAGAGGCACTAATTTTCAATTACGGTCAGTAGCCAACTTGCAGAAATGTAAATGACAACTTGTTCAAATGGTCAAAAAACAAATGGAAAAATTTATCTGGCTAATTGGTGAAGATACGGGATTCAAAGGCGGCCGAAGGAGAAATAAACAATCTGCCTTTCTTAAGCCGTTTGCATTTTTATTTTGCCCATTAAGCTTCAAGTATATACCAGAGGTCCGAAATGACATCCGTCCATCCTTCAGATTAATGAGCGTTATTAATTTCGACCGAAATCGCTCGCGAGGATTCAGAGGGAGAGTTTGAAGTCTGTCGCGTAGTTAGATTGCTCTGCCTTCTAATTTTTTCGCTCTCACTCTCTCTCTTCATGATCTTCCGCTCCACAACAGTATCTGGTGTACGTGTCTTCTTACCTTGTCACGATTCGTGGGTCCAGTCGTTCTCGACCGCCCACGATTCTTGCTTTCGCGTTTCATGCTCCATACGACAAGACCAAAACTCGGAGAGCAAAGGAATCCTCGGCCAAAGCACTTGCCCACGTAATTCACAATCTACGATAGAGAAAACGAGTCCGAGTTTGTGTTCACCATCCTTTTGTTCCTCGAAAAACATACGGAAAAAGTGCGCGTGTCGATGAAATGCTTCAACAAGAATAGTGGTTTGTATTGCATTTGCTGAAAATTGAAAGTTCAACGTACAATTGGCCGATGATAAAATGACCGGATAGGTAATAAGATCTCAAAAAAAGTAATGAATAGAAAATATTTTTTATAGGAAACTTAAAAAATTTGAAGTATGAGCGGGAAAAATTTTCATCTTGGTGTTACGAGCAAAAGCAATTTGAAGAGTTCGTATGCTCCTTCGATTTTATCAAAACACTTAGGTAAAAAAGCACCTAGCTACTCAAGTTAGAACCAGACCCAGTTCATTAATACCGCAAAATTGTGGTGGATACGCGTGGATACTACCCCTATTAGATTGAAGTGCTAGGATTCCTCTGGTGAATGTAGTTACCATTTTCCTGTGGTCTCATTAGCATTAAAGTACTTAAAATATATTTTTGTCTTGTTTACAGAATATTTACTTTCCCCTTGGTCCCGCGTACGCATTAGAGCTCTATGCATGAATTTTGACCTCAAATAGTTGTTTCCCTTCATTCGTTCCTCCTCAAATGCCTATTTTTTTCATTTCGATTTTCTGTTTTTGTTTCCAGAGGGTGACAGCGGGTGATCTCCGTCCGCAGCACAGTCGAACTAAAGACAAGCAGCGACGATGGGTGTGGAGAGAGCGAGCGGTTGGCGCCTGAGTGCGGTTGCGATCATGTTCCTCATGGGTGCGGCGTCCGTCAGTGGTAAGAAGGGCATCTGGGAAAAGTCTCTTCGATCACATGCAGTGCACTGCTTCCCTGTGTGAATAGGAACGAGGATAAAGGCTGGGATAGCTAGCAATACACGTGGCAATACAAGCAGCATACACGTGGGTAAAACTATAACACTGTAGTGCACACGTTGAACGGCAACTAAATAGATAATCTTGATCATGAAGTACCACACTGGCTAGGCAAACCAAAAGTGCGGATGAATGTTCATCGATGAAAATCCCTACTAAGCGATGATGGACGATAATGAGGTGGAAATTTTCATGAGTTTAGAGTCATTGAATTGAAATTTCTTTTCCCCGGTCTCACAAATAGTGCAGCATTATATAACTTCTCTCTTCATTCTGGCTGCTTCTCCAATCACGTGGGGCTTGGAAAATTATACAGCATCTGTTTATTGCTTCTCGTTTAATAGATGCCACGCTATAAACTTTCAACAACCCTTTTATGAGCCCATTACATTAGAAATGGGATTAATAAAAGGGTCATTGCCTCCATTTCTTTAAGAGCAATGATAAACTTACGTGCGTTGGTCGTTTTTATACGGTTTCACTCCTTCTCTAGGCATCCCTTTCACTGTGGTGCGATGAATTTTCATCTACATCTACATAAATACCCTGCGAGCCACCAAAAAAGGTGTGTGGCAGGGGGTGTAGCACCATGAGGGAAGGGTAAGCGATGAGGGGGTTGGGGTTATCAAATAGGTGAGGAAAGGTGGGGGGAATCTGTAAGAAAAAAATATCATACATTATATATATATATATATATCCTCGCGCAGGATAATTTTTCATTTTTTTCATGGATAATTTAGATATTATTTCGTAAGTCATTTAAGCTTCAAGCATAAATCATGTAAAATTTATATGCTGCGAATTAGAACTCCGTTGAAGGGTTTGTTGTGTGGATGTTAGAAAATGAAACATTTTCTTCTTTGCCGATGCGTTGATGCACAGATGTTATTAGTAATATCCCAACTCTTTATTGAACTACTATCAAAATCAACCCATTTGATCAAAAGTGAAAAAAATACTTGTAATATGCAGTAGAAGAATATCAGTAGTACGTTTAAGTTACGAAGTAATTTTGATCCTCAGTAATGATTCCACTGACTGTTATGGTGCACTGACACAAATAAAAATAGTGCTCATACTCACTCGTAAAAAGAAGGATGTCAGCAATCATTTCACAACAGAAAATGAATTTATTGAAAAACTTTAACACCAGGGATATTGAAATCAGGTGATATAATTCTTTTATTTTCCCGGTTTTCTCGATTTCGACCGAAAATAGGAACCAATACTGTAATTAAAAGAGCGAAAGGAAAGCGGGAGATAATTGAAAATATCGATTCCCCTCAAAATGAACGCTCTGACGAGGCAAAGAATAAAAGTTTTATCGAAGTCATTACACCACAAGCAGTCATATTTTTGCTTCATGTTAACTATTGAGTTTTTCTTATTATAGGTGCCATGAAGTAATAAAAATATTGATAGAAGAAGAATTTATCATATTTATACAAAGATATAAATCAGAGGAGTGTGAGATCATTTTCAGCTTCAATTCAATTTCAATCTCGTCAGGGCGAATGGCGTTCGAGAAACTCACCGACATGGACTTCCGAGGGACGACGTACTACACAGTGAGGAACCTGACGCTGGCCGAATGTCAGAATTGGTGTGGGGAGGAAGCCAAGTGCCTCGCCGCCTCTTTCAGGTAAGCATGGTCGTAACTCGATTTGTCTTAGATTGCAATTCATGTGGATAATATATTTGACGGAGTTATCAAATTTCAAATATCGGCTCCCCTATTAAATTTTATGCATTTCACTGATTCGCCGCATTGGACGGGATGTTTAATCATCAATTTTTCCTCTAAATTATGCTTTCCGGGATGTCCTGCTGCGTAGTGAGCATTTTTTCATGATGCAATGTTTCGTTCACTCTGATGAGAGCATCGCCAGGAGCCGACGTCATGGCTCCTGTGAACATTTTCAGCAGAGGATATGCCGAAAAGAGATTTTTTGCCCTTTTCAATCAAATTATTTACTCGTCAATCAGCAAATATGTGATTTGGATGTTCCTATGAAAGGGGAGGAGGTCAAAATAATTATCGTTGCGATTAAAACGATTGAATCACTTCCCAATTTTGGACTCATAAAAATTTGCTCAAAGCATTCCAATGTATGTAAACATCATTAAATGCCATTGCAATGGCTAATTGTTGTTATTATATGTGCTTCTCACCAACTAACGCTTACGTAATCGTATATTTCCCCGGTTCAGTATTCTTTACATTATTCAAAATTTCACCATGCAGTGGGGATGTTGAAGGGCAAAAATTCGGTCAAAAGCTAATGTTTGCCTTGTTTGTTGACAGTTTCGTCCCGAATCCACTTCTGCCGGTTCAGGAGACGGTGTGTCAATTGCAGAATGAAACGACGGCCACTAATCCTTCAGCTGTCGCCCAGAAAGGAGTGGACATGTACTACATGGTCAAACTTAATATCAGATCAGGTATGTAAACTTTCTTTAGCAATGGAGACCTAGCTCTGATCTGCAATCGAGTCAAAACTAACCAAAGCTATCTTCAAGTGTTTGCAATCAGTTTATTATATTTATCGCCAATATTCGCCTTTTCCCAAATCCAAAATCGCGTGTCATCGATCCGAGAATTCTTTTGTAGTAGTTCTCCAAACTTGTGATTTTCATTGTCTTTTGTGAAATTATTCACCTCAGAGTGTTATCAATTAGCCTTCCTTAACTTCTTCTTTGCTAATCGGGGTAATTGGTGGCAGCATCCTACCGTTCTGCAACAACTGCTTGTCAATTCACGACACCTTGGTGGGATTTCGTAGAATTTGAAGGCCACCTTACCCTTGAGAGTGGACTGTTTTATATTCATCAGAGAATGGATATTATAATTATTGCATGGGAAAATTGTCCAATGCAGTAACGATCTGAAAATGAGGCTTTACAAACTTATTCAGGGGTTAACAGAAGGGGGTGCCCATGCTCTTAGGCAAATTTACGCGAGCGAAAACCTAGATAGCAGAAGAGGCTTGGTGATATGAATTCATGCTCCCTTATCCCATTGGATCCCGCGGTTCCGCCGCCCTTGGGAACATACTGACAGGGACATTTTGCTTCTCGATGCCTAACGCAGAGAACGTGTGCCTGCGGCCGTGGGCATTCGAGCGCGTGCCCAACCGGATGCTCCGAGGCCTGGACAACGCCCTCATTTACACGTCGTCCAAGGAGGCGTGCCTCGGGGCGTGCCTCAATGAGCGCCGCTTCCAGTGCCGCTCCGCCGAGTACAACTACAACACCCTCCAGTGCCACCTCTCGGATTCTGACCGCCGGACGGCACCGCAGGCAGGGCAGGGCAGTGCCGCGCAGTTTGGGCAGTTCATCGAAGCGCAGGGGGTGGACTACTTCGAGAATCTCTGCCTCAAGGGTAAGCGAAGGAGTTTCGCTGCAGTCGACACCAAACTCGGTACTTAAAATAAATATTTTTACCACATGATTTTTTTTACCTATTATCTCCTGCCTATTTGAAAAAAAGTCCACTTCGTGTCTGGAAATCATGAAAAAATTGTACAGCGAAATCATAAACCACTGGGAAAAACTTCGGTCAGAGGTTCGATGAATTGAATTAATAGTGAAACCAGTGGTTGTCAATTATATTTTCATAAAATTGTGGTAATATTTCATGAAGCATATGTATGAAAAGAGATGAAGAGGGACCTTATATAGATTAGTTTGCTAGGTGGGGAGTCACAAAATGTTTATTTGATAGTTGTGTCCATCCAAAAACCTACCTTAAATGGTAGATTACCTAATAATAATAATGTATGAAATAATTATATTTTTATTTCATTTCCCGGGAGTTAAGCTTAGGGAAGAATGGTATTCTTATAACCAAATATATGGCTACAAAGCAATATTTCATCTCACCTGATATTTCCGTGGATTTTTAATAGAATACAGGGAATATACTTGCATGAGTCATTTTGAGCTGTTTTGAGAATATTGTCTATGATTTCAAGATGAATAGGTATGCAGGTCATTTTATTTAATTCGACATAAGCAAACTAAAATATCTCATTTTATTCAACAGCTTCAGCAGCCTGCAAGGGTGATCGAGTGTTCTCAGTGCCTAGGCTTGGAATTCCAGAAGGAGATGTGGGACAATATGTTGGCCTCAACTACTATGTAGACAAATCAATTCAGGTAACACTGATACCAGTATTCATAGTATGGCATTTGAATTTCATTGCAAATAAAAATAAGGTGATGCATTAGCATTCATAAAATGGGGTTCACAGCAACATTACAATAATTCAAAGAAATATTTCTATTAATATTATCTACCTGATTATTGATTATTTCTGTGTATTTTCAAAAATATATCTGTTTATTCCACACCGCTAAAATTTGGCATCACTGATAATTCTAAAAACACAAATCTCATATAGGCAATGTAGAACACAGTAATTATTGACAAATAGCCCGAAGGGTAGAGACCACCTCACTTCAAACCCCGTAGCATGAGAAACATGCTTTAAGGTTTCCCTGTGGTACCTGCTATTTACCAAGGATTTCATGTCTAGTAAATCACAAATATTTGATAAAGTTAGGAATCTCCAGTACCAACTGACTGTGAGACCACCTTCCTGGTTTGTTGATGAACCCATAACCCATTGGGCTATTACACTACCAAATATAATTTGTATTTTAAATTGGTTTAAATATATATTTCCTAAACAGTCAGAGATTCCATAAGTATACAGAGTCACTAGTGTTGTTAGTCCACATTCATGCATATCAGTACTGACTTAAATTGATTTATTCTTTGCAATTAATTTACTAGTAGTAGTCAATTTATTCATCAAGCTTTCACTCTTCTAAAAATAAGTCCTCCTGACCACCTTTGCACTCTTCTTGTATTGCAGGCTTCAAGTGAGAAGGCATGTCGCAACTCTTGTGCCTCAGAGAACCAGTTCCTTTGCCGATCCTACCTCTACCGTGATGACACACAGCGTCCCAGTCAGCGGGAGGGGGCCGCTGCCTCCCCTTTCAACTGCAACCTGTACCACATGGATCACTGGTCCCTTCCAGATGGACCATCAACTTTCCTCAACTCAGAACGCCCCCTAATTGATGTAGGTGAAGTGGTCGGAACATACTACGAGAACAACTGCTTTCAGGCCAAAGGTGACTTGTGAAGTCCACGTGCTTACTCACATTGCTATGAATCAATTAATGTTTAAAGAACTCTTTTCCCTTTGAATAACAAGAAATATTTTTTCTCTGGCTCTTATTTCATTAGGTCCAGCAAAGACACCAGAAACCCTGCCTGTTGTGATTGAGAAGGAAGAAGACGCAAATTTAAACAACCTCACACGGAACGATGTTAATTGTGATAACACAGGAACATGTTATGATGGTAAGTACAATGACTGATCCATATATTTCATGATATGTCATCAGTAAAACCATACTTCCACTATCAGCTTCTTACACCAATTGTCCCTGTCATTTATGAGTCGTGTTCATAAAGTAAGGCCCGTTTGGTCACAGGAAAAAATATACTCATATGAAACACATTTTATTGGCACTTTTAGTTAGCTACAAACCTACTTCACTTATCTACATAATCGCCGTTCACTTCTAAGCATTTTTCGTACTGCTGCACCAGCTTCTTTAACCCCTCTGCATAGAAACTCGCCGCCTGAGGGTTGAACCAAACGACAACGCCATTCTTGAGTTCCTCTTCGGTTTCGAAACGTTGTCCACCGAACCACTGTTTCAAGTGCAAGATGAGGAAGTAGTCACTGGGTGTAAGGTCAGGACTGTACGGTGGGTGGTTTAAAGAGTTCCCAACGACCCAAAAACTCTCGTCCACTGGACATTCATTGCTCTTTGTGGTGGTCGGTGAGCATTTTCGGTACCCACCTTGCACGCAATGTGTGGTATCCGAGGTTTTCCGTAACAATATTGTAGACAGTAGTGCGTCCAAGTTGAGGAAATTGTTCAGCCAGGCCATTAATTGTCAATCGACGATCACATCGCATTTTTTGTTCCACTTGCGAAACAATTTCATCGGTCAGAATACTGGGCCTACCACTTCGCTCTTCGTCATGGACAATTGTTTGTCCATTTTTAAAATCACAGCACCATTGTCTAACCTTTCCTTCACTCAAAACTGTAGGTTTATCAACTAGGCATAATTCCCGATGAATTTCAGCAGCCGACAATCCTTTTGCATACAAGAATCGTATGACAGAACGCACTTCACAGCTGGCGGGATCAACGATTGTCGCGGACATTGTTGTTTGCATGCACGGACAAGCAAACAACTTCTGAAACAAAACAAATGCTGCTATAGCTTCTCAGTGAATCAGTAGATGGCACTGCAGGAGCAAAACTGTGTTCTGAAGCGCCAATGTTTAAATATAAGCAAATGGTACATACTTTAAGAATACACCTCGTATAATAGATAAAATATGAATTTTAAGAAACTGCGGGAGAGGCCACAACAGTAACTTTTAACGGAGTTATCCGCTAATATGCATTTCAATGCTATAATTTTAGTGTGTAAAAATCATTCGCCCATCAAATTAATCATCCTCGTCAAGGCGAATGATTTTTACATTCTGAAATTATTGCATTAAAATATAAATATTAATCAGCCAGCACTGGCTACAATAGAAATTTCTACCATAGTTTATGCTGACTTCCAGCTTCAAGCCATATTATCTGAACTATGAGTGGTATCTTTTGAGGCTTGTGGTCTGTCAATGAATTTTTAAAGAATATTGATTGAAGATCTCTCCAGGGTGATTTTGAAAAGCTGACCCATTTGAAGGTGCATATAATCTTCAACATTTCCAACCGTCATAAGAAGTTAGTAAGGCATACAAGACATGACTCAACTAAAGTTTGTGTTTTACTGATCTTAAGTTTTCTTCAGTATTTCTGTTTGATACAAAAAAGATGGAAGCATCTCAAAAAAGGCAATATTTATTTCAATGATACCTACAAACAAATTGGTGACAAAGTCTCAACTTAATCATTTAATCAATGTTTGTGATATAATTGCCTAACAAAATATGCTAAATACATAAAGGGATAGTCACTATTGACATTAATATCATTACTTGCATGGTATAATGGTTGAGAAATTTCAAATACAAGCATATAACTAACCTGGGTTATGTTATTTCTCAATTCCATAGTGGCTGTGCACTGCAAGGATACCCGTATAGCAGTTCAAGTCCGAACAAACAAGCCCTTCAACGGAAGAATTTATGCCCTTGGCCGCTCTGAAACTTGCAATGTTGATGTGAAGAGCAGTGATATGTTCCGCTTGGACCTCACCATGAGTGGCCAGGATTGTAACACGAGATCAGTTGTAAGTACTTCGAACATCATTGTTTCAACCTGAATCTGCAATTTTGAGTTTCATTTTCATTCACTCTTTATGAATCAAGATTTTGTGTAAATCTCTTCCAACATGCATTTATTTTAATTAAGATTTTTTTCTTTGGTTATTATGATCATTAGGAATAAATAACATTGAGGATCATGGTATATAATTTTTTTGGTTTTTGCAACTCTGTTTGACATTGGCATCTTTAATTTCCCATTATTCATGGTATTTCTCAATTTTCAAAATAAATTCAATTCTTTCAGTTATAAAACAGTTTCTGGCGTAACTTGGTGGAAAATCTTCAAACTGACTTTTAATAATCAAACCACTTTACTTTTCCACATAAACTTTTTTTAAATATTTCCAGACGCAGAACGCGTCATCAACATATCTACTATATACCAACAGAGGATATTTTTGATGAGGGGATGCTCTGAGGAAAACATTAGTTGCTCAAAATTGTCCAAGAAAATGTCTGCTAGTAGCGGGGAAAGCGGAGAGCCTATTGCTAAGCCGTCTTGTTGTTGGTATATTTTGCCGATAAACACGAAACTGTTTTGTTCTACACACACTTTTAAGGAGGAACACAATTCAAATATCACTGGGGTTGGAACCCTTGCTTTAACAAGGGTAATTTTCGCAAGATTCAGAGCTTCTGATATTGGAATACTGGGGAATAAATTTGTGACATCAAATGATACCATTATACACCTGGGGGTTACTATTTCTTTAGACAACACTTCCACAATTTCTTGTGAATTTTTTATTCCGTATTTTGGGGAAAATTTGGAAAATTGTTTGAATAAGACGTTTAACTTACTAGCCCATAAGTGGTTAGGGGCCAAAACATTGGAAATCACAGGACGAATAGGAACACTGCTACACAAATTGCTTTCACTGATTTTGTGGATTTTTGGCAAACCAAAAAATCTGGGCACTGATGGATTCATTTGTATTAGGTTGTGTTCCTCCCTGGGACTTATTATCACTTCACATGAGTTGATGGAAGCTTTACACACTTCCTGATATTCAGGTGTGGGGTCCTTAGTTAAAACTATTGCTTTGTTGTTCGAGATGAAATCTTCACACTTCTTTATGTAGTCACTTCTCTCCAGCACAACTACTGCGTTACCTTTGTCTGCTTTGGATACAATAAGGTCTTTTTCCGAAATTGTGCCTTTGATTGGCAACAAGGCTTTGTAGTCTTTTGAATTTTTTAGAATTTTATTAAATGATGGCATGTTGGAAACAAAGGATTGAATCAGTGAGGCTATGCATTCTTTCGCACCGGAGACATCTTTCCGAAGGACTAAATCTGAATCGACGGCTAGATTTTTCAAATCACGAATCGAAATGGGAATAATTGGGCAATATCAAGTTTAAGTGGAAATATTTAAGTTTATGTGGAAAAGTAAAGTGGTTTGATTATTAAAAGTCTTTTAGTTATGTTAAAATATCCCAAAATTTTCCTATTTTTTCAACTCTAAGCATTCTTTCACTCTCTCCCATGGACTCCAACCTTGATCTGGTGGAAGGGTTTGTGCATTCCAATGGCCCTAGAGCTGTGCTGATGGGTGCAAGTATAATTGCTCATGGTAGGGTCCCCCTTGCCAAATAGGTTGAAGTTTAGGAGCCAAATAAAAGGTAGCCTATGCAGTGTCTGTCCCTTAATGAGGTGACTACAAAGGCATCTGACCCCAGTGGGGTGGCCATTTAGTGATGATGTATTATTATAATTATTTAGATAAATTATAATTAGATACAAAGCATATGGATTGGCAGCAGGATGTTGAAGTTTGTGATAGAGGGGGGAATGTGAGGCAAATGAGGAATGGGCAGGATAGGATAGGGCTGTTGGATAGAATGGAGGAAGGAAGTATATGGAGATGAAGGGGGACTTTCTGAAGAGTATGTTGTTGGGATGTGTTTTTGATAAGAAAGACAAGAGAATATTTTGGTAGTTCTGTCCATCCAACTCCTACCTTAACTGGTAAATTAGCTATAATAATTCTCTCAATTCTTTTACTTAATTTCAAGTATTAATGGTATGCATTCATTCATCCTAACTGACCATGAGTTGACATATCAGTATTCCCTCTCCTAATATGAATGCTTATTTTGTATTGTTTGTTTCAAGTATCTCATTAAAGATTGTTGAACTCTCAGGCAGCTACTTCGCAGCTTCTTCACTCTCTTTTTCAAAGTAATTGTATGAATTTAGAGATTGCTTCATCCATTATTTGATTACATATTTTTTTAAGTTCCCTAAACTGAATTTAGCATCCCGTAATAACAGCAAAATTTTTAAAAAACTTTTCTCGGTTCTCTAAATATGTGCTGGATATAACTGGACTATTTAGAGTCTTTGTTATTAATAAAATCCCATAGATCTCAGCTGTCTATATTGCTCTGGGCCTTGCTCTAATGCTAATTAATTATACTGCATCATCATAAGGTTGTTGATCCAGGTGTAGATACAATGGTATACCTCAAACATTTGTCAAGTCAATGTGATAAAAATATTTTTTTCAGACTGGAGTATATTCCAACACTGTTGTACTTCAACACCACAGCATGGTGATGACCAAAGCTGACAAAATCTACAAGATCAAGTGTACATATGATATGTCTCCAAAGAACATCACATATGGACTAATACCAATCAGGTTAGTGATTGCAAATTTTTTAGTATTCAAATGAGATTCAGCATCTCATTGTTCGCTTCTTTTAAAAATATGTAAGTGGAACGTATTTCCATGACTGAATCAGTGCTCTTCATCAAAAGAATTATTTCATTACTTGCATTTGAACATGCTAGTTTCATTTTATTGACTTTAAATATATATATATATATATATATATATATATATATATATATATATATATATATATATATATATATATATATGGAAATTAACAGGTTAGAAAGACAGTATTATCTTTGATGACCATGAATTTGCCTTATTAAGGTATCAGGAATGAGACAGCCATTCTTGGCATGTATGGCAACCAATAAGATTTCTAATAATTCTCAAAAAAGTCTCCCTCAAAAAACTTTCAAGAAATTTATATTGATACTGGAACTCTAATTTTTAAAGGAATTGTTAATTTATGTTTCAAAATTTTTAATTTTCAAAACCATAATTTTTTAAAAATACATTTGGAAAAATAAGTCACTAGCATCTTTTATTTTCTATTAAGAATCACTCCTTCACAATTATGGTAGCATTTTCAGTCATCTAATATCTATTTTTCTAATGACAGAGACCCAGAAATGATTTCAATCACATCTGCCCCGATTGCACCAGCTCCTCGCATCAGAATCTTGGACACGAGAGATAGGGAAGTGGAGACCGTCAGAATTGGAGACAAACTCACATTCAGAATTGAAATCCCAGAGGACAGTAAGTGCTTTAAGAATCCATCATAGTATGCCAAGGATTAAAAATTTGGATTAGCAAAAACAGTAACAAATAACTTTGGATAAGCACCAAAAATGAAATTAAATAATTAAATGTCTGTTTCCTTCCAATTTTATAAATAATTGATGTCACGTATTGTGTACTGAAATAGGGAATTGAAAAATAACTACTTTAGGAAACACTTTTTAAATCAAAATTTAGACTTATTACCATTTCCTAACCGCATTGCTGGTTTCACCTATTAAACAGTCCTTTAACCCTGTTTCCATTCTCTTTCCACAGCTCCTTATGGAATATTTGCCCGAAGCTGTGTTGCCATGGCCAAAGATTCAAAGAGCACTTTCCAGATAATTGATGAGGATGGGTAAGAGCCTTCTTTATTGTATATTTCAATGAGAAAATGCAATTAAAACCATGACATAATTATGCCAATTAAATGCTGGTGGTTTTAAAAATAAAAATTATTTCAATTATATTCTCATAGGTGCCCTCCTGATCCATCCATATTCCCTGGTTTCACTCAAGAAGGTAACTCACTTCAGTCCATTTATGAAGCATTCCGTTTCACCGAGTCTTATGGAGTAATATTCCAGTGCAACGTCAAGTACTGCCTTGGACCTTGCGAACCAGTAAGTGTAAAATTATCTTAAAATGGAAGATAGAATTGATCAGCTGTTGAAATGTTGCACTTGGGTCTGCAAGCTTTTCCTATGGCATGAGGAGTATGTGCATTGTCAGTAAATTTTCATTGGACATGTTGTCATTCATTCTGCATAAATGGGCAGATAGTCACCCTTTTAGCATTCATAATTATTAAATTTTATTTTGAGATTTCATTTTTTGAAAAATACACTCTCTACATGGTGCATCACTTTTGTGGCAATGCCAAACATTTCATTGTAGATATTGGCAGGATAACACTGACTTTATTTAACATGGGGTGAGCCTCATTAAACATTGCTAAGGCAGTATAGGGTCATGACCTTTAGGCAAAAGGTTTGCTAACCTTTGATTTCATTCTCCCATAGGCACAGTGTGAATATGGTCTTGAGCGAGGTGAGTCTTGGGGCAAGAGACGAAGGAGGAGGAGCAGTGGTTCAAGTGCAGAAGACCCAGAGAATGCAGAGGACATGACACTCAGCCAGGAGATACTCGTGTTGGACTTCGGTGATGAGAAGAGTGAGAGCCTCCGCACGCCTACTATCGGGGGCACTCCTGAAGCCGATTTTGGTGTTGGTGAGTAGTTTGACCCTGATAGCTATCTTTATCTCAGGAACTCTTTCCAACTTAGGTCCTTGTAGGAATTCTTGCATTTTCACATACTAGTGGAAACTGTATCTGCAGCTCTCACGTGGTTTCCATGGAATCAACATGATTCTATGAACCAAAATATTTATTCAGTAAAACCTTGCTTAACAAGCACTTTGTATAGCAAGTAATTTGCATTATAAGCTAAATTGTTGCTTCCAAAAATTACTTGTTTGACGAGTGACTTTTCACATAACAAGTGGCAAGGAGAGGGGAATTCCCAGAATCAATATGCGCCCGCTACTTCAATTTGTTTTTAGCATTCTTTCTGCTACCCTAATGGCTAGTGATCACACATTATTTTCGGCTTTGTTTTAATAATTCTTTGATGCAAAGTTTAATAATATTTTGTTAATAGTTTTGAAAACAATCTTTGAAGAAGAAACCCTCAAAAGAATAAAAACAGTAGAAATGAAAAGCAAAGTCATTGAAAACTGGGAACAAGGTATGGTCAGGGCTGATCTAGTGATCCCATCAACAATCAATTGACACCAATGGTATGCACTTTCTTCAAGAACTAGGATAAAATTAAGGAAAGAAAATATACTTCAAAGAGTGTGACAAAAAGATCCACAAATGGGCACGTATTCTTAACAATGTTGAAATGGTGCTTCTCATTTGGATAAGGGAAAAGCAATTGCAATGTGATTAATGAGAATATCATTTATGAGAAGGGGAAAGTGATTTTCACCAACCTCGTTAGAAGATGTCAGGATCACCAATGACTAAAGAAGTATTTTAAGGGAGCTAATGTATGGTTCAAGAAGTTTATGAGAAGAACCAGCATCCACGGCATTGTAAGGCATGATGAAACAGCAAGTTCTGAGTCAAAAGCAGCTCAGAACTTCATTGGTGACTTCAAGAAGCTTTCTACCCATAACAGTAGAAGAAAATGCATTGCCTGGCCACAAGCCAATAAACGACCATCTGATGCTGCTATTTTGTGCTGCTGCAAGTGGTTTCTGAATGGTACACAAGCTCCTGATTTTCATTCAGAAAGTCCATGGGCCTTCAAGAAATGTTTAGACCAAAACAGCAGGCCAAATGTGATGTGGAGATCAGAAGAAGCTGATGCATTGTACCATGAGGCGTTGCCCTAATAAGGAAGTGGTGATGTATACCAGATATTTATTTAATGATAATTCTGAGTTCTTTTTTTACAAAATTTTGAAGCATAGACAAAAAAGATGTTTCTAGACAGCTTTCTATTAAAAAGGAATTAGGTATGTATCATAAATAATTTATTTCGATACTCTTACTAATCGAGTTTGCATTCCCAATTACTTCAATTCACCAAAGAAGAAATGATAAACATGATCCAGGATTCTAAACAATGTATATATAATTTTCTTTGAATTAACCTTGTTTATATACATACATAATTTATTTGTTTGGCAAAGAATGCATTATTGCATTTTACATAAATTAATGTACAAAAAGTGTCTCACCTTGCGAGAAAGGTTGCAGAATGAATTATGCTTGTTTCATCAGATTCCACTGTGATTTAATGAAAAGACTCATTAATTATGGGATACAATGAGTAGTAACTATAGCGTTTTTTTCTTCTAAATTCTTTCCTAGGAGAAAGCCTCCATCACACCTCTTATGTATTAATGTTCATGGGTTGGAAATTCCATAATATATCCTCAATTATTCCTATTCACTTATATACATGTAATTATGCTTTCGACTTACAAAGTCATCTGATGATGATGGCTTTGTTAGTCAAAACCTAGGTTGTGCATAATATAATGTATGTAGAAGAACAAAGTATTCTCTTTTCCGCTATTCTTTATTATTTTTCATGTGTTGCAATTTTCTTAGTATATATGTGTAGAGATAATTGTATTCCTAAAACATGCCATTTTATTTGGAACTCTTATAAAACTTACTAATGTAGCCATAAATATGACTATGAGAAACTTAAACCAAAATTTTTGAAGCATTATTTATTATAATTATTTCTAATACAATAATGGAAATTGAGACACCAAATGGTTCCCATGCTGGATTGACTAATTTAAAATGTGGAAGCTCCAATAATATGACCTTGGTAATTTCTTATTGCATTTCCCTCAATTAGTTTCCCATTATGCTCCTTAAAAATTTGTTATCTATAATTATCTATCTAATTCATTTATTCCATTTTTTCTTAGTGTTCAGTGATGTCATAGTTTCATAAATACCTTTTGCTACACCATGAAAGAGATGAATTTACAGTGGCTTGTTCACAGCAATACCATCATTGCATTGCATAATTTTGAACTCAGTATTTTGGTAATATCATTGGCTCATACTGAGCTTCTAAGGTTTGATGGTTCTTCTGAATCCAGAATTGTTCCACAGGAATTTTTCTGCACCTCTCCTTAATTTTTTATTCCACAAATATTTATTCAGCTTAAGAAATTTGAAATCAGTTAAGGCTCTGTTTTTTGTCATCCATCAGCTCTGTTCTGCTTGTTTAGGATTACAGGCATGCCATTATAATTTTATGAACCCTTTCAGTTAGTATTTTACTTGAATTGCTATTCCATTATTATGCATGACTTATTTTTCAAATATAAGTAGAGGAAAAGAGTACCCACCCAGGATACCAGATTAAGTACCCAACTACCACCAATGATGGAGGTTTCTGGGGCGTAAAATTGGGTGCCAATTTTAAAAATTTGTAGAAAGAAGACATATGAGCTGTTGGCTGTGAATATGAAGTTAGGTTAAGAAAATTAGAAGGTTCCAATAGCATTATTTTGTTAGCTGGTAAATATCAACAGGGAAAGCAAAGGGCTTGGTAGTGAAAAGATGTCAGTACCATAGCACTGTTCAATGTCAAATTTGAATAATGATATGTTCTCAAATAAGGGATTCAGAATAAGACTTTTCAAGTGTCTATAAATTCAACTATCCTCACTTTAGGCTCATATGATATGTCTTTCAATGAGAACACTAAAAAACCCCTAGCTGAACCCAGTTCTGCAGGGTAAATCCAATGTGTTTTGATCACTTGGTAATTGATAACTTATTATTTTTCCAGATGATGAGGGTCCTTCTGTTCGCCGTGTGGGATTCGAAGGTCAGTCATGCCCGACGAGGACATCTGTCCTTGCCCTTGGAGTCACCTGTGCCCTCCTCGCCCTCCTGTATGCCACCACAGTCTGTTGTTATTGTCTCCGGGCATGCGCACCCTGGTACTCTGACCCTAAGAAGAACCTCATCTCTTGAATAATCCCCAATACCCTATAAGACTCTTATTAAGGACCGATAATCCCTCCCCCCCTCCCCCGGAAGTCTTAAATAAGACCAAGAGTTTTTGACCTGAGCCCATGTGAGTTGTCTGTTCCGTGCCATCTGTGGGACATTGTGTGGCAAGAGAAGCTGCGTAATAGGACACCTCCCTCACCTGTGCTCGACTCCAAGGGGAAGATGTGGTGATGGCTTTAGAAAGAAATGGTTCTGCTCTTTTTCCTTCTCCGCTTGGTTTATATTCTACGTGGGTCATGGCTGCTTATCAATGAATGCCATTGCAGTGAACAGTGATCTGGGTGGGCAAGGACAGTGGAAATCAAATGTGAGTTTCATAACACGTGAATTGAGGACAGTCTCTAACTTGCATTCTGGCAGCTAGAAAAAGTGGTGATCAAAAGAGTGCCACACAGCCAAGAACTTGAAATGTACCTTCTGCTGGGATGTTTAAAAAAAATTAAACATTATTACAACACTGTGTATGCATATTTGGATCCAGATTTTATCTGGACTATTTCAATGGAGTAACATCATTCCAAATGCTTTTAAATGCTGAAGTTGGCAATTTGCTGGCTATAAAAATTATTTTGTGTGAAAAGTGTGATGGATCATCTTCTTGTTCATGTTCACCCAAATTTGAAGCAGAGTAGCTTTTGTTGCTGTTAAACTCTATTTCTCAATCCTGCTACTTGGGATAAACATTGGTGCTTTATTCATTATTCATCCCCACTTTATCATTCATTACCATTTGCAATTATCGCTTTTATGTTGAGAGGCATTGGACTCTGACAAGAATTGTCCCTATAAGCAGACATAACCCACAGAGAATAATACTCTCATTGACTTCTTCCAAGCAAATGTGAAGATGGCCATGTGGGAATTATTCCAGGTTTTGGTGCCAGGGGATTATGGGAGAAACTAATCCAGCCGAAGCGAAGAAAGGAAAGAGTACAAGCAATTTAGTTTCTTGAATATGGTGAATGGGGAATTTTTTTTATTTAACCTTACATCTCAGCCTTCATTACATCAATGATTTAATGTAGCATTTTTTTGTAAATATATGAATAATGTGTATGTGTTGGCTGTAATTTCAGCCATAATATTTATGATTGTCCAATAAAGAAAGCTCTGCTTTCTCTTTTGTACACTGAAGGCTATAAATCACAAGCATTTGAGTTCTGAAATTAGGCTTCAATACCAGACAGATTACATTAACCTGAAAACTAAACTTTTAGAAGCATAATTGTGGAACCAAATGTTTGTGTACAAATTAGCCTCTGATCTCATTTAATCTATTTCTTTCAACTTCTCCTTGCACATCAAACTAAAAAATATGATAAGTAAAATTTAAACTTACCCTGAATCAGCTTGTTGGTACTACTTAGCTGAGAGGTAATGAATGATACATTGCATAACTAAATTCATGAACCTACGCCATTTAAATATTCAGCTAAAAACATTTAAAATCTATTTCAATTCTATCACTATTTTAGACCTATGCATATTTTACATTGTTAATTGATGACAAATGGCATTGTAGTGGTTTTCTTTGCAGTTGACAGGTCATTTGATCTGAAAGTAACTATTACATTGAAGTCAATATTTCATGTAGTGGAATTCTGGAAAATTTCTTCCATTGGAAAATACACCATTAACATAATACTATACTATAGATGATGAGCAAACACAGTTAATCCCATTTTTCACCCTAATTCTTTACTATGTATCTATTATGATGTATACAATACAGGAATGTACTCAGGATTGGGATAATGTCATTAAAGGCAACATTAAAACTTTGCATTGACTGGGAGTATTAAAAAATAACTTGACCTAAATGTTTCAAGGTGAGTAAAAATTAGCTGTTCATTCTGTTTGCATATTACAATTACATAAAATTAATATCAATGTTCAAATGACGTTTATAATTCATTCAAAATACACACACACAATAGTAAAAACTCTTAGATGTGAATTAAGAAAGACTCTTTTTGTTGAGGGTTTGGTTTGATAAGGGGGATGAGTCATACAGTATAAGGGAATCGACACCCCTGTAAAACATATAGATGTTAGAGCATAATTGTTTCAGAACACTCAAGTTAAGTGAAAGGTGTGTATGAAGGTATAAGATCAAATGATTTAGTTGTGGAAAAATGATAATAATCATGGTGTAAGAATTGCCTCCCTTAAAGAAACTTAGTTTGGTGGGGCTGAAAAATCAATAGAATTTTAAAATGAGGTAAGTGAGGTTAGTCATCCTTGATTCTGTAAGTAAGAGAAGAAATATGAATAAGCAGTACTGAAATGTACTGCTAAAATACAAAAATATGAATTATAACTCGCTAGTTTATTTATTTTATTTATTCGCCTTGGTCTGAAAAAAACACTTTTTGGCCTTTACATTGGACAGCAATAAAAAAAACACTAGGTGGAAAAATTCAACCTTGGCGAGAATCGAACCCACGACCCTTGTAATGGCAGACGAGGACGTTACCCTCCCGCCACCGGGGCCTGTATGGTGTGGCATGTATTTATTAATGATATGTAGTACTATTACTCTATTTATTACTATTCAAACTCGAGTGCAGCATGGAATAGCCGAATGATATTAACCCCAAAGGACCTCAGACAAACCACTTATGACATTAGATTAGACTTCTGAGCATCATTATAGCCACAAAAAATTTAATT
Source organism: Hetaerina titia (assembly GCA_037158775.1). Classification (NCBI taxonomy): domain Eukaryota; kingdom Metazoa; phylum Arthropoda; class Insecta; order Odonata; family Calopterygidae; genus Hetaerina; species Hetaerina titia. The sequence goes on along the minus strand of CM073768.1, from coordinate 107,901,400 downwards.
TTTTATCAGTTTTGATGCCACCATATGGTTCAAAATTTTCACATATGAGTCGGATATTTTCCCTATATTATTAATATTAGATTGCATCCAAAAGCATAGTAGCCTAATAGACAGAGCATATACCTGTTTAAAATTGTTTCAAAGATCGGAAAAGGGATAAGAAAAATGATGAAAAGAACATGTGTGAAGCCAAGTAGAACGATAGATGTATACAAAAAAGGTTTGACCCTTGGTAAACCGGAAAAACTAACTATGAGAGTAGATATTGGCCATTACTGTTATCAGGCTGGTGACTGGCTTTATTTTCCAAGTCTTGTACAGATTCCAACAGGTGAAATTCCCGATTAAGTCGTCGCAGCATGAGGATAAAGGATGAAGCACTAATTATATAATTTGCAGTCATTAACTACGAAATCCTTATCAGATAAGGTTTAAACAATTATAAGGCGTCGTCTGAACAACATAAAATTTCCTTAGCCTTTACTTGGGCAGGACTGCTCGGCGTACTCGCTTAAAAATCGCGCTCAACGAAAGAACGGCCACTCTACTACTTCCTGTTTCGGGGATATAGCGCCAGATATTCATTGGCTACACTGCGGTGGGAATAGGAATCATTTTCCCCGCGAAACGCTAACCCTTTGGGCACTTTTCAACCCTTTACTTGAATCGCACAAACACTCGGTTTTTCTTGGGTTCGTTTTTCGCACGAAAACGTGGTCGATTGGCCTGTTCAAGGTCATATCAGGGAAAATCCGGGGAGCGAGAGCTCCTTGAAGGTCGCTCAAGGTCACCTCAAGGATACTGAAATGACACGAGGGAAAGTCAACTAGCCCTAGCCCTATATTACTCAGTTGTGAATCGCATACCTTCGAAGGAATAGCTCTAACCTGTATGGTCTATTGTAAATGATATCAAAGCCGCATTACTTCGCGGAATCAACTATTGTAAAATATTATTTTGTTTTCTTTTTTCATCCTCGAGTTGCATAATTATTAACAATAGCGTTTTATGCACGTGAACTTAATTCTGAGGGTATAATGCTTATTTTACTTAACTTTCTTAATATTGATGATAGAAATTCGTTTCAAAGACGGTTGTTATCTACAACATGAGTGTAGTGTGAATATTGGATAAAAATGACCCTGCCTTGTATTATAAAAAATGTAGAAATTCTTATGCGCTTGGGCGAGAGTCTCCCGGCTGACCTCGCTGCGACCAGCAGCGGAACGTAGAGAGGCGATTAGTCCATTAATGATCCACGCTTGGCAAGCGCCCAGGATTCACTGCAATATACTGGCGAAGTAGTAAAGGAAATTATGAGGGTTAGTTCTCCTGGTGCTGTCCCACGTTTCGGTCAACACTATTTGGATAAATGTGGTAAAAATTGCGTTTCATTTCATGGCAATTAAATATAAATAGATAGATTAGCAGGATTTATTAATGACGCACACGCGAGTTCTAATCTTTTCGCTTAAAAGATGTAAGTTAATCCATTTGAGGTTTCAGCATGCATGTGTGGAAACGATTAACATTATTCTAACTTTAAATGGTAATGATAAATTATGCTACCCATTTCAAGGCTACATTTTTTAATATAAACTGCTGAAAGTTGCCTCAAAGACGATGTTAATTTGTGCGCGGGAGTATCACAATTATTTCACGAAACAATTCCGCCTGTCCTAAACTCTAAAATTCACCGACGCTTGGGCGTGAATTGAAACAGTCCCTGGCAGAGTATCAACAGCTCGGCCGAGCAAAACAAGCGACAGGCCACCGGATACATACCATACGCGGAATGATTTACTGATTTCCGACGTAATACTGTGTGGATATGTAATGACATACATTACAAGGCTAATTTTCTTAATATTAGCCGCAGAAAGTTGTTTAAAACATGTTAACTTGCAGGCCGGGCTGAGTTATCTTTTCAGCTAAAATACATCTAATATTAAGTTACTCGTGGGCCGCGGTAGTCCAGGGGTTAGAGCGTTGGCCGCATATGAGCAGAGGGTCGCGGGTTCAATTCCCGGGCAAAGTACTCTGGACACCTGCATCAAGCTAATGGATTTTTCGGGTATCAGATCTTCCTGGGAGACCATAACAATAATAACAAGCTTTATTTTATTAATATTTTTTATTAATTTACATTTTATTAATAATTATTTTAATATATGTATATATATATATGTGTGTGTGCATATATATATATATATATATATGTATTTTTTCTTACAGGTTCCCCCCACCTTTCCTCACCTAACCCCCAACCCCCTCAACCCTTACCCTTCCCTCATGGTGCTACACCCCCTGCCACACACCTTTTTGGTGGCTCGCAGGGTATTTATGTAGATGTAGCACAGGAAAAGGAACCAACGCCGTCGGGTTCAACTCTACCATCACCTACTAAACCGACCTTTAGATTACTGTGTTCATGGTTATTTTTTAACAGATAACATAGCATATCAATAAATGTTAAGTTACGATTCACACATAAACGTAATTTTCAGAATTTATGAGACTCAACTGACTTAAAAAAAAACTTACAAATGAGCAGCATCTTTAATATTTTTAGAAAGTTAGACTTGTGATGGATAGGATAATGTATCAATGCCATTTTAAGTTTCACCAATGTTTTTCTTGATTTCAATTTTCAATGCTGTTTTGCCGTAGAGCATGTATACAGTGCCTTATCACAATTATTTGTTCTATATAGGGTATTGGGTGAACTCTAACCTCACTTACTAACCCAACCTTCAGTTTGATTCCAGTAAGATGTGGATACATAAATTTACAAATGAATATGCTTGCTCGATATTTAATCAAGGTCAGGGGACTAGTCCAATGTCATCATGTTTTTGCCTGGACTTGCTTTGGAGCTTGTGCTGTACTAGTTATTAAATTGCAGTGCAGATGGTATAATGACACACTAATAGGTGTTTGGTCAAAAATATAAGGTTTATATTTGTACCTATTAGTTTTCATCATCAAGCAAATGAAAAAGTTAGAATCTTTCTTATACTACCAATTATTTCACAACAAATCATAAAAGAATAATGCATCAATCAAACTAAAAATTTTGAATTTATTAGCTTTCTTTACATTGAATTCTTCCTCACCTTAAAATGGGTGCACATGGTAGGATTATTCATATGTTTAGCTATATTTCAACACAGAAGAAATCTTACCTGACATAATATTTTGGTGGGATGGGAAGTACAACAGGGAAAATTGTTCTCATATCTAATCTTTCAATGAGACATGGAAAGTTCTTGTTTCAATTCATTCATCTCCAACTATCCTAAAGTTGACTCCCAATTAAAATGATTCCTACATATCTTCACATGAGCAGCAAAGGGCAAAAACGCTAATCTTCAATATTATGCCTAAAAGGTAATATAACAAAAAATCTTCACACTTTCAGTGCTCGTGTCTTGCTTGGTTGACTTTGCCTGGTTCAGATTTACTTTAAATGGACCAGGGGGTTGACAACCAATTTCCTTAATCTTCCCATTTACATAAAGAGCATGAGGAATTTTAAGTAATCCAGTCACTTCAGGGCTCTTGGTCATCCTATAGAACTAATCCTACTGAATATAAATCAACACATATAGGTCAAATAAATAAGAAATTTTTGATAAAGTATTTATTAAATCTCAGTTTATGATATGAATAACTCTTTTAATAATTATTAATTATTGTTTACAATGATCCACATATTTTAAGAAACATAAAAAATTCCAACATGGAATATTGATAGAGCCCCTTGTACAATTAACAGAGGTCTCCTAATGTAGGAGATTAAATATTGTTTGTCTGACAAATGGTATCTTCCTAAAAACTACTGGCGTACAAACATTGAAGTAGAATTAAGAATTGACTAGTAAATAAATAGTGCACAATAACACATACATAATAGAATGAAAATATGAAGTACAAGTAACACAAAAACTACACAATATCTCAATGTTTTAAAAACTGTGGAATCATGCGGAAATAAATAATACTAATTCTAATATCCCTGGATTGCTTAAATTAATCTCTGTAGAGATACCTCCAATGATTAATTGGCAAACATGGCATGCAGCACGACACCAGTGTCAAGCAGATGTCACAACTGATGGCTGGAAAAGGTTGTTAATATTTGCTGAGGCCAACTGCAACAAATATGCTTTGGGATCAATGATTGCCTGTAAAAAATAAAACAAGGAATAAAACTTAAAAAGACAGTGCTTATTAAGGTACACAATCAAAGACCAAAGCACATATGGATAAGTTAAAAAGTTTTCTCGATTAAAGGAAATTTGCTTCCACCATCACACGTGATATGGTGCAAATACTGGAATGTCCAGGAACAACATTTTTAATCAAAAGGTCATCAAGATTACTCTGGTAAAAATGTCTCAGTTATCACAAAGATTTCTTTACATTTGCATTGCTATTACATAGTCCATCATAAGCAATTAAGCAAATCCCTTTAACATTGATTCAGAGGAGACCAATAATTTTCTCTGGTCTGTCAATAACATTAATTTAATAGAATTTTGAAATGAATATTTCCTATAAAATTTATCCCAATTATCATGTTGTTTTTTGTGCCAATAACTTAACTAATTAATTTCCAGGGATGAACATACATTGCAGCATGCAAGGTGAAATGTCAACTCACCTCTAATAATTTTAATATATGTTTCCCAGAATGTCAGGTGGGATAAGGGGAATAGGTTGTTTAAATTAACATTTAGGCGACTTTTCACAAGTCATGCTTTCAATTATTGTTATGGGGTCATTTTTGAAAAATTTCATATGCAATGATGATGAGTGAAACTTGAAAATTTTCTCCCTCTCAAATAGTTAATGATCATGTATTGTACACATTCATCATTGGAAAAAGAGGTGACATTTTTTTAATTAAGCATTCAACATTTAACAATGTGCGATTCTTTTGGCATTTAAAACCCCTACTTATATACTATATGTATTGCATACATATTGATGATGGTGTACAAGCATACAAAATAATGTGTTCAATGAACTTCCTAATTACTTTGCAGACAACTTTGGGATGTCCTCTATGAGTTATGTATCTGCTAAAGAAAATTTTTATTGCTCATGTTTCCATACTGACATATCTAGATTGAAATTCAGTGAAATTAATCATTTATAACCAATATCAAGGTACCAAAAGAATGGTTGCAATGGAATGCATCCATCAGTTGGTCACAATATCCTGGATTCAAATCCTGGTGATTCTGGTTCCCTTAAAAATCTCATTCTGAATTTCTCAATCATTTCTCATATCTCATTCAGAGTGCATGAATTTCATTTGAAAAAGGGTTAAAAATGATATTTATCTGCACAATAGGCCAAATTTTAAACTGAACACTACAGAGCATTAGTTTCTGATGCTATAATTCGATGTCATATAGAGAAAAAGTATCCAGCCATAAAATATATTCAAATATGGATAAAAACAGGCACAATTATTCCAAGTATAGAGATTATTGGTGATCTTTATATTTTTAAAATGTTTCTCACAGTCCATTTATATTATTTAAATGCATCAATAATGGCTCCAGGCATGCTTCAAATCAGAATAGATAAAAGTGGTTGAATCGGATCTATCCTTCTCCTTCAGAATGCTAACAATATTCCCTGAAAGTTTTAAATCATAGGCTTGTAATGATGGCATACATGTCTCCTGAATCCCTCAGAAAGGGGCAACCAGCTCCAAACAAAGTAAACATCAATTCATTCATATTAAATTGGTTTGCCTTGCCTGAATGCCATAGTTTGCATGTAATTAGTGGAAATTTAGTATTTTACTGCAATGACACTCTGCTCCAAAATGGCATTGTCTTGCTATTTTCCGGTTTCTACTCAAGCCTTTAAAGCTCCAGAGTGATTGGTCTTGAATTATCACTTCATGCTTCCTTGGTTAAGACCAAATAAAAATTTATGGTTACTAATTTAGGAAAAATGGAGCAGAAAAAACCAGGATAATGTAATTGTGATATTTACCCTTAGGTGGCAGAAAACCATATGGATTTTTGCAGTGAATGTTAACGTTTTGCACATGTTTAACATGTTACTACACTTGTGATATTATGTTAAATATATATCAATGGGGATTACAGACAAAATGAGAATTCATACCCACTCCTATTTTGAAAAAATATTAAGGGGGAAAACAGGAAAAGTTGAACAGCTGTTTTTACTTCCATTTACAAAGGAGGCACAGTGGAGGTATTCACTCTAAGTTACACATAAGTGGAACCTAATGGTTGCCCACCTTCATGATACATTATTAAAGCATAACACACCTTAATTGCCAAATATATACAATATTTCATTGTTATTATTAATGAAAAAGGATACCGATGAGGCAAGTGCAGTACTTACCTTCGCCAGAACACTGAGCCAATTAAAGTATTGCATTAATATTCTTAATTGCTTCAGTTCCATGAAAGAGATCAAAGACAATCGTAATTTCAGAGTAGGTAAATATTATTTATCTTGTACGCAGAAGTGAAATGATTTTTTAGTATAAGAAATTTGAGAGAAAACTTTAAAGAAGCCTTTTATATTCATATTACAATGGTTCATAAAAAAAGCAATCTAACATTGTTAGGTTTGAATATTATGAATCAGTTTGGACGATAAACATTATCGATTTCACAACTCCTAACAGTTATTGTTGATACTACGAATAGTTCTGCCGAAAAAGCGCCGCTACGAAGAAACCCAAGTTGGGGTTATCACCGGGATTTTACGATCGAAGGGGCGAAGAGGGGGACGTAGAAAGTGACGAGGAATCGGACAGTGGATGGGATGGGTGGAATATCCGGGTTTTCCACTCCTCCGGGAAATACCCTCGAATGTTTGAAAATAACCAGATTTTAAGAGACCATTTAAACCGTTCCTCAGGTGTTAAATAATAAAGTTATATTTCGACATTACTAGCAAAACATCAAAATATTTGGCCACAAAAATACGGACAGTTTGCGATATTTTCGGTTAAAACTCCAGACTTTTTTGGTACGTCACTTCCGTGAACTTTAGCGACATGATTTCTGATTTAATGCTCCCACTATTTATAATGCATATTAGTAAATAAATATTGAGAATTACACGACTTTATCACCAGCACTTGATAACGGCGTTCTAGATTTCATGCTACGATTGAATGAGCATCCAGAATGCCGCTAATACTAGTCACTCTTCATTACAATATTTTTTCAGCGTCATAGAAATTCATTGGCCACAATTATATGGTCTCCTATGAAATAAATGGAGGTGATAGAGGGAAATTCGGCGCCTTTACATAATTTTCCGGCAATTCGTAACAACCAAATTATAAAATGAACGCTGAAAAACAGATGCACGAAACCGCAAACGCCTATGGGCAAAAATGTGTATTAGTATCATGAAAGGATGTACCACAGGTTAACTGCTATAATAGAACACCTAAGGTACTTAAAACAAATCATCTTTTTACATAAATCGCTGAGAAAATAGATGCGAGGGCGTATAAGAAGCTAAACAAGGGTAAGTTTTGTTTCCATTCCTAGAAAAATACCCCGGAGGAAAATGGACTCAGAATAGTGGAAGTTTTAGAAAGTTTTATTCTCCGTATGACGGAAAATCTCCACTGACGTGAGGGGTGGAGACCCAGTGGTTGGCCTCCCCGCGGCAATACGTAGAAGAATGAAGGGAAAAACTTCCGCAAGAATGGGAGATAACATCCTCTTCCGTATACAACTTCCGCTACGAAGTCATCCTCGAAACTTGAAGAGTGGTGGTAAGGAAATGAGCTATAAGGGAAAAAACGGGAGCCAAAAACGTCCATTTACTTCGACAATACTTGTAAATACGATGGCGACACTAGTAGAAAATTTTCTTTATTTAAACTGCTGTGAGTGTGCCACTCGATGTAGATATTATTTTTTATTTGTGAATCAGGTATATATTATGGCATGCCTCTGGTGCAAATTGAATACCTTGGTATTAAAAGAGATGTTTACAAAGTTGTAACTGTTTTGAAATCTTACTAGCCATGACGACACCTACACTTAAATGTTTACATTTTGTTTTCATCCGAGTTGTTCTTCCATATTGCGAATTAAAGGTTATTATCATAATTACATTTAAATTTTCCTTGATTAATATAATGTCTGCTGGAGTGACGTCAGGACTATAGGGGGGGAGGCAGCATTGGCACCTGGTGTTTGGCCATGAACTTGCGGTCTCGTAGTGCATTGTTGTGATGAAGTTGCCAGGTAGTAGAGATGTCTTTTCTCATCCTGATGACCCTTTTTTGGAGTATTTCCAGCACATCCACATAGTAGGCAGCGTTAACTGTCTGTCCTTGAGGAACAAACTCCTTATGAACCACTCCTTTATTTATAGACAATAAAGCTTATAAAAGACAATGAGCATCGTTTTCCCTCTTTTATTGCTCATTCTTGCCTTTCTGGGCCTGTGGTGTGTCACTCAGAGATATGGCATTTTGATTCTGGGTGGTATTAAAAAAAACCAGGTTTCTCCATGACATTATCCAAATAATCAGGTTCATTTTAATACGTTGCTTAAGTTCACTTGAAAATTTCTGGTAGGCTGGTTTTTCAGGGCATGGCCAGCGCAGAGGTTTACAATAGCTGACATCCTGCCGCTTCCACAGCTTGTTGAGCACTGAGATGGGTTTTGCGGAAAAGTTTAGCATTTCCCCCACATATTCCAAGTTGTATGATACCACTCCGACCAATAGGAGTGGCGTGGGAAATTCAGTTGCATTACTTTTTGAATGCACCATGTATATGCAGTGAACAGGGTTCATCTACAGAAAAGCAGGAGTTGTTGTAATGAAATAGAATAGTACTGTGGTAAGAGTGACCAGACATTTGCAACATTACTTGTATGAGAGACCTGTCATGAGCAGGTCAGTAAATGAATTAGATAATGAAATCTAATTACACCTGAAAATGGCATAATCAGAATGTTTTTGCAATGCAACAATTTCAGAGTGAAACAATAATTTATTTTGACTGGGATTCAAAACTGGATCTCTCAATGTCTGGCCAAGTGCTTTAGCCAGTTTAGCTACCAAGGCATCCTCTTACAGTCTGAGATTTTGAGGCTTTTAAATGAACAAGATGTTGTGATGAAATACCATAAATACAATGTCACAGGCATTCATAGTTGTGCTCAGAGATATTACATCGCTTGAGCTTGATAAATAGAATGAACTTTCCATAGCAATATCAATAGTAGCCCTCCATAATAATATATAGTAATCTCTTCCTTCCTACACCCTGCATCTGCACTCCTTATCCAACTTTCTCCCTTCCATCATGGCCTTCAGCATCCTACTATCTCTCAATATTTCCTCCACCTAAGGAAGGCAATTGAAAACCCTTGCAACAACCTTTTCCACTGTAATACGTTTAAAACATTATTGTGGTAAATTTCATTTGAGTGAAATTATTCATTTGCATTTCCTAGAATATGACCCACATTTACTATACATAATTGACTTTTGTTGATATTTATTATGATTTAAATGACTTTAATGCTGAGAAATGAACATTATAGGCCTAACATGTAGAGGAAGTGTTGAAGGTAGTGGGGATGTTGAAAGCTGTGATATAAGGGAAACTACCTAAAATTATTAATATCTGTTTAAAGATCACATATCATCATTACATTTTGTGTGTAATTGAATCTCCAGCAAAATAAACAAGTTGACAATTGTAATGTTGGAAAACCAAATATCACTGTAATTTCTTGATCTGATTGCAACAGTGTGTATATTCACTGCTCCACAGAAATGCATTTACAAAAAAATATATTTCTTTATGATTATTCTGAAACAAAATAATGACTACAGAAGAAACACTTACACCAGATTGCCTTGAAGAGGAGATAAAATTTCTATCCAGTGTCACACCTTTGGCCGAGGTGAAATGTCTGTGCTCAGATTGTGGAATTGGTTGATCTTCTGTATTCCAATGACGAATATCTTCACTATCCATTTGATCCTTCCGTTAAGAATAGAAACAGAGGGAATTCATCAGAAAAGTCTTGATAACTCATGAAATAAATTTCATTATTATACACAAATATTAAGTTTGGGTCAGTTTTAGTTGCATTAAAAAACAACATTGGCAACCGAAACAAAAATCATCTTTCACTTACATATAGGTATATACTTTTTTAATTAACTTTGGGGGGCAATTTTAATTCAACCCCCTCCTCAAAATATCATCAGTTATTCACCAGACTGAGTAAATTGAGGCCAATTTGTTGCTATTTTAGCAGCTTGTCCTCAGACATTGAAGATAAACATAGAAAAGACAATAAGCTTCTTAACAACACATGAGACTAAAAATATAGCATAGAAAGAAAGAAAACACGGCAATTCCACATTTACACTTTATTCAGACGACCATAGTTTCACCACTGCGTGGCATCTTCAGGTGAAGGCATACATTGTAGAGGGTGGGTATATATACACAGTAGGAAGGGGGGTGGATTGGGGAGAAAGGAAGAGGGAGGGGGGGGAGTCTGGGTAATGGGGAGGAGTGGGAGAGGTTATAGGGAACTCAGCGGGGGTTTGAAGGTTTTGCGTGGTTAAGGGGGAATGGTTTGGTAATGGGAGGCATAAGAGAGGAGAACGGGAAGGGTACAATATATCATTAACCAGGTGGGTTTCTGTAGAATTCTTGCGGGTGATTATTTCCAACTCTTCCAGTGCATCTAACCTTGGACCTTTTTTCTCTATGTGTAAGATGTTGGGGATGAATTTACTGTGGTGTTTGTGTGTTAGTAGATGATTTGCGAATTGGGATGTGTGCTTGTTGTTTGTGAAGCAAGCTAAGTGTTCTTTGGTTCTGATGTTGAATGTTCTCCCAGCCTGTCCAATATATTTACGTTGCAGTCATCGCAGTGGAGCTCATAAACTCCGCTTTGTTCCATTTTGTGTATTTTGTCTTTGTTGGATCCCAGGATGTCTTTTAGTGTCTGTCTGTTGTAGAAGGTGGCTTTGATTTTTTCCCGGGGGAGTAATCTTTGGATTTTGTGTGATATATTCCCAAGGAAAGGTAGTCTCCGCCACTTGGATCTGTCTTCCTTCTCGATTCCTTGGGGTTTATTGTTATATATCTCCTTCATGGCTATTTGTGTCTGCTTTCTTTTGTAAAGTGTGTCTATTAATTTCGTGGTGTATCCGTTGTTGGTTGCTATCTATTTTATTGTCTGGAGTTCTAAGTGTATGTTTGCGTCGGACATGGGTAAACTGCACAGTCTGTGTATCATGGAGTGAAAAGCTGATAATTTTTTTGAGATGTGGTGTCTCGATTGGGCGTGTATCACTTGGTCTGTGTAACATTGTTTTCTATAGATTGAGAAGTTGAATTTCCGGTTGGTGATTTTGATGGACAAGTCTAGGAAATTCAGAGTCCCTTCATTTTCTAATTCACTGGTGAACTGGATATTATGGTCAGCAGAATTTAATAAGGTGATAAACTGATCGAGTTGTCTCACTGTCCCTGTCCACACGCAGAAAACGTTGTCCACATACTGGCGCCAGTAATGTATGTATTGGGTAAGGGGGTGTTTTAAGGCGAACAATTTGCGTTCAAAATCGTCCATATAAATATCTGCCAGTAGTGGGGACAGAGGGGAGCCCATTGCAAGTCTGTTGGGTTGATGGTAGTGTTTGCCATTAAAGAGAAAACTGTTTTGTTGAACACAGACTAGGGAGCACAATTCACTGATTATGGGTGCAGGGGCTCTTGCCTTCACGAGGGTGATTTCAGCAAGGGATTTCATCTACTAACACACAAACATCTTACACATAGAGAGAAAAAGGTCCAAGGTTAGATGCACTGGAAGAGTTGGAAATAATCACCCGCAAGAATTCTAAAGAAACCCACCTGGTTAATGAGATATTGTACCCTTCCCGTTCTCCTCTCTTATGCCTCCCATTACCAAACCATTCCCCCTTAACCACGCAAAGCCTTCAAACCCCCGCTGAGTGCCCTACCATTACCCAGACTCCTCCCCCCTCCATCTTCCTTTCTCCCCAATCCACCCCCCCTTCCTGACTGTGTATATATACCCGCCCTCTACTATGTATGCCTTCACCTGAAGATGCCACGCAGTGGTGAAACCATGGTTGTCTGAATAAAGTGTAAATGTGGAATTGCCGTGTTTTCTTTCTTTCTATACGATGGAAAAATTCCACATAGTAATGAATAAAACAGTCTCTTATAAAAATATAGCAAAAGTTATATTCCAATTGCTCTAAAATCAAGACTTCCTTTTTCACAAAAAGATTATTGTGTAAACTGCCCACAAGTAATTCTCCAATGCATCAATATGCAGCAATCTCTATCAATGGAACATACAACAAGTAGTAAGATCTGGTGCTTTCCCGGCGTATGAGCTTGGTGAAGTTTTCTCAGGTCTTCAACCGGGTCAGGGGTTCCATGATGACCGACGTTTCGATGCTCAATTCGTGCATCGTCCTCAGGGATGATGATTGCCACTTGGTTTTTGGCCATCTTATACACCTGCGCGCTCAGGTTACCTCGGCTCGGGTCGAGTGACCTGAACCCGAGCTCGCAGGTATATAAGACGGCCAAAAACCGAGTGGCAATCATCATCCCTGAGGACGATGCACGAGTCGAGCATCAAAATGTCGGACATCATGGAACCCCTGACCCGGTTGAAGACCCGAGAAAACTTCACCAAATACAAGTATACAAACAGAATATATGTATGGAAAATAGCTCAAGATCAAATGGGTCTTCTTGTGCAGAGTTCATAACACAAAGTGATCTCAGCCATTCTAATGCCATTAATATTCATTCCTAACACTACTTCCATGGATTATAGTTTTAAGAAGTGGTGCAAAAACCCTGGTACATAGAAAGGTTTAAGAAGCCAAAGGTACGTGTTGTAAAGAGAAATTATACAATAAAGAATATAATATTCAATGTAATTCTGATTGAAAAAGAAGATACCATCAAGAGGTCAACATAGAATTTAGATCAAATTTAAAACAGAAGAGAGGATAATGAAAAATAATCTCAGAATGATGGAACATTAGGAAAGCTATTTAGTTTAGTCATTCTAAAGATTCTCACATAAACTTATCCATGCAAAATATTAACCCACTTTCACCACATTCATGGGAAATGGAGTTCTTCAAATTCAAACGTGACACAAGACAGTACATGATGCTGACTGGAACAGAAACCTATCAATTCAGTTGCATATGAGGGAGGGGAGTCTACTAAAAAAGAAATGGTTAAATGTTCATTAACAAATAGTTCAATTGAAGCTGGAAATAGAAGAGAAAATAAAAAAAATACAGAGGAGCAAGATTATTTTCTCCATTTCTATTTGTTTTTAAGTATCTGTATAGAGCACACAATTTTTGAAATCAAATACCATGCTATAAACTCTCATGTTTAAAGAAATCAGGAATTGATAACATTGATGATGAGTACAGCTTAAAGATTAGTGAAAACGAAACCAGCATCAAAGTTTGCAGGATAAGCTTCAAAATGGGAAAACTTTTCATTAGTGCATTCATATGGTGCCATTCCTCAGGTGCAACACATAAATGGTGGTTTGGTTAGAAAAAAAGAAGATTGAGAGCATTCAAAAATGTTTGCAATGGGAGAGTAGTGAATTTAAAAAGAATAGATCAAATAGCAATAAAAAGGTCTATGAAAAGTGGGATGGAAAGAAGATCAACAAAAACACTGAAAAGAAGAAGAGACAATCTCCAGATGAGCACATCTGGAGATATGCTGGCTAGCAGAAAATAGCCGATGAGGGATAAGAATAAATTTTAGGAAAGAGAGAGTGAATAAGGAAACTACAGAGTATGACAATGCACGTGATGCTTGTTATATAAAATGGGAGACATGCTGATGAAGAAATAAGAAGACAAGGGGGGTGGATTGAATATGATTGTGAGCTGCATTCTAGGCTCATCCCTACGAATGACAACTTGACAGTGACTACCATTCCATTAACTAACATAAAGCATGTCAGTTAATGGAATGGGATGGTAGTAACTGTCAAGGTGGCATACCAACTGATATTCAACTATGCTTCAAAGAGATATGAGGAATTGGCCACAATCATAGTACATATCATGTCCACAAAAATTCCAAACAAACTCACCCATGCACACATTCTCTTCCTATTTCTCCAATGTTCACCACCAACTCTAGCACGAAATCCAATGTTATGGCCCTCTTTGTTATACTTGTCCAAATTTGCACAGGAATCTTGAACACTGATACTTCTACGAAGATGCCACTCAAGGTCCTTGGCATGGCCATGACACCATTTGCAGTCACCACAAAACCCACTCTTCCTTCGTTCACCTATCTGCTCCTTTGATACAGCACGACACCTAATCTTATCACCAGCACCATTCCTACAAACTCCTTTGAATTTCTGCATATCATCACTACTATGGACACCATCATGACAGTGTTCTCCCACACTCTCGTCCTCCTCTTCTGAACTTACACTTACGTCACATGGTTTCTCCTTCCCAAAAGCCTTGTATTTGGCCTTCTTAAAATCACTCCGCGCATTGCCAAATCTTTGCCTCCCTTTGGTCCTGAATGACTTCCTCTGAGGTCTACTGATATTGCCAACCATATGGCTATTACCTTTCACTTGTGCCTCTGTTTCATGGACAGGAACTTCTTCAATCTGTGGTTTTGTTTTAGGTAGCATGACTTCTAGTGCTTGGGTCAGAATGGATTCCACTCTCTCCACTGTTTGACTCAAATCTTTGACTTCCTGAGGGCACTGAGATAATGCTTTGGCAGATGACTCATCTTTAAGGTCATCTTCACTCTTATCCTTGGTCTCGGCTCCAAAACTTTGGCCTGGAATAACAATGGGACATATTAAAAGTTACAACATATTGCAAGCTCACAATGATATCTGATAACTGATCAAAAGAATAGAAGATGGGAAGGTAAACCTTAATTGGGCAGACAATGATATACAATAATTTTATCAACAATATATTGAAAATAAAAGTTCTTGGGAAAAGGGAAAGAGGATAACTGAGATTTTCATTCATGAAATACATACATACAAGCAAATTGAACTATGCCTCTTATGAAGTGATAAAAATTCTGGCCAAGAATAGAGATCACTAGTTGCAGTGCCAAGACAGTCATTAGAAGTCGATGATCATGCAATAAGAAAGCACTTCATACCAAAAAATCCGTTTATTTTTGTTTTTTTCTTAAATGTCCACCGTGCATGTCTAAGTAGTTGCCAAAGATGGTCTTTATTTATTCCTAAATATTGGTTACTTTTACGGCAGTCTTTGCACTAACCAATTAAAGGGCACACTTAAGATTAAATGTACCTGTAAGCACTGCCAAGGAAGCATTTGTGATGGCAGCACTGTTTGACTGTTGATAAGCCACCCTCATGGCTTCAACATCTCTGCCCCAGTCACGTCTTGCCTCTAGCATTCTTGTCCTGAATTCCTCCTCTAGTTTTATATTGGCATCCTGAAATAAAAAGACAGAAGTTTAATTATAAACATAAAAAGAAGATAAAAACATAGAAGATAAAAAAATCAAGCATGAGACAGAACCAGGAAATTATATCATGGTAGGGCTGTACAAGGGGAGATAGAAATAATGGAGATTATTTACGAGTAAAGGGGTCACTTGATACTAATGGGGGATCGAAATATAGTGATGGACACAGGGGAAGAGATGGGGGCTTAAGGACATGGGATGGCCGAGGTGAAAAAACAAGAGTTTTGAACAAGGAATGGTTTAGTTATAACTTAAACTACACTTTCCAAAATCATAAATTTTAAATGTCACAAAAGCTATAAGCAATGGGGAAAAAGAAAGATATACAAGGATGTAGATTTAGATTACATTATGCTTAAATATATATTTAAAACCTACAACATAAATTTATGATTTCCCTGGCATGGATGCAGAATTGGATCATTATTCAATCCACATAAAAATACACAAAACAATAGAATTGCAAATTACATTATATAACTTAAAAAAGGATGTTTGAGAAAATGCATCCAATAGAGGCTTATGATACTGCATAAATGTACACATAAAATGACTTAGAAAATTTAAGAAATGAGATAAATCGTATTTGTCTCTATTATGAGACAATGGTCTGGGTTTAGGTCATAGGACAAATATCTTAAAATTATAATACCAGAATAAAATTATACAGCATAGCGAAGTTAATTTTAATCATTTGCAATAGCTCATCACAATTAATCACAATATTTCCCCTAAGGCGATTACAAATGATTTTTAGGGATATAAAAATAAATAATAGGCTCTGAAGTTGACACAACATTGAGGTCCAAGCAGTTCAAATTAGTGACGACTTCCAACAAAATGAAATCAGACTAGCCAGTGGGAATCCCAGCATAACAACCCAGTGGAACTACCTACTTAATGGGTTTAGGAAAATGGAAGTAAGAGTTTTTATCCCCAGAAACTTTTTAAAATTTCAATTATGCCACATGCTTACCATCAGTCTATCTAATGTCTTCCTGTGGTCCTCTACCAATCTCTTTACCTCCTCTGCTCCCCTTTTTTCCTCGCGGAGAAGTGCCTTTCGAAGTGTCTCAACTTCATTCCTGGGCATAAATATGAGAGGAAATAATGTGATTGCTGATTGACTTACATTAACTTAATTCATTGCATATAAAATCAAACTTTCAATGTATTGTGCTAGGTACTCTGATTACCTTAATCCAATACTATGGTAGGACCATTATATTGCAATTCTACCTTAGTGTAGCAGTAGTTTCTCCTTCATTTCAATTATGATGGTTTTATGAAAATCATTTTGGCCAGAAAGTAAAATGGTCATTCTCATCTCAATGAAAAGGCTTATGTAGCATAATTTTAATGCTTTCATTCCAAAGAATTATCAGTTAAAAAGACAATTTTTGATGGTTTCCGAAAAGTTTGACAAAATTTCTAGAAAAGGTTAAACTAGTCAGAATTCTGAATAAGAGTACATTTCATCTTCTGAATTAAATTAACAACTTTGTCTTGAGGAAAGGTTTATGTTTACACACTTTCATAAGAGTAAGACCACCAGACAGAAATTATTCAGTGGAAAACTAATGGTGACATGTGTCAAGTCTGATAACACTTGTCTTCCACGTTTTGAGAATTAATCATTAAATAACTATCATGGAACTATTTATAACATTTGAAGAGGAAGAAATACAAGAGTAAGAAGTGTTTTTATCATTTCAAGAGAAACTGATGTTAACTTGACCATGTAAAATTCCTTGATTGGTGAGAAATTGAGAGAAAAGAATTGTTGAGAAAGGAAAATTGAGTTCCCACATAAAATATATTTCACATGACCATGGATTCATTAAATATAGTGTAACATCATCAGATGCTGATGATGTTGCACTAATGGAACCATGACTATGTAAAATATATGTTAATGCAGAAATGCAGGGCATGGGAAGTGCAGGGCATGTTCCCTTCCTATCAAGAATTTTAAGCTATTGGAAACCAATTTGCTATGAGATATATGAACTTGTTAAGCACAATTATAGTTTAAAAGAAAAAAGGTATGTATTTAAACTAAGTATAAACACAAAGAAGTGACACCTGATGCTACAAGAAAAATTATTTATTTCTTCAATATATAAATAAAATTTATTCGCAAAATTTTCAAATTCATTTTCCAAAAGTTTTAAGTAAATCCATTGATAGAAAAAATTAATTCATAACAGAGAACATGTAAAAAATATTAACTTCACATGGAACTTGGTTATTTCTTTTCAGTTTGAATTCTGATTCTTGTGAAGCGTGGGTTAGAATATTCAACATTTAGTTTCAGGTCAAGCTTTAGCAAGCAGTCCTAACTTTCCGAGCAAAGTACCATTTAGTAAATGATAAAGGCAAAAGAAGGATGAGAAATTAATCTTCAAAAAAGCTATGATATATCAAGAGGCACAGGGATGTTAAAGGTGGCGATGGAAGGCAGAACTTTGTGTGAGATAGAAAGAGAAAAAGGATAGGTATTTCAAGCAATATCAAAGGATGTAGCTCTGCAATTGATTAAATGCTATGAGAGTGATACTTATGTATACCAGTACTGTAGAAACATGGAAAGCAAGAGTTTTAAGTAGTGACTTTTGGGGGACATCTACCTTTGATCAGTAATGATCCATTAGTTACTATAATCCTATCAAATGAGCAAACGAATTGCAGGATGACTAATTATTTTCAGTACAGTCATGCTCCATTTTTACATGCTATATAAATATACTCCTTAAAATGGGTAAAAAAATACCCCACCTAATCAGGATTTCATTGGTGCCTGAAAAATTAATCCCTTATCCTTTCTATAAGATGTTAAAATACAACAAATGTTTTTTCTTACGCAATTTCCATCCTGAATAAGTTAAAAAATATTTTCCCATCCCATCCTGAGCTCTCAAATGTCTAGACCTTGCATATTTACTTTCATTCAGCTCCATATACTAAATCATTAAAACACAATGATTAATCATGTGTAAAGGGACAGATCACACATGAGAAGAACAATCCCAAAAACTGAAACTTACTAAAACAATATTCGATGAATTTTGATGAGCTACACTCCAGTGTAAACTATAATGCTGAAAAAACAAAGGATACAACCTGGCATCTAAAAAGAATACATCTGATTACCAAAACAAGTAACAAGTCGAGTTTTTAGTTGATTAAAAAAGAGTTAACTTACCTATGAACATCTTCCAGCCTCTTCAGTTGCTCTGAATGTCTCGCTTGCAGGCTTTCGACCAGTGCCTCTGCAGCAGACTTCTCTAGTTCTACAACATGCACCACTGCCTTCAAATGCTCCACCTCACCTTCCAGGTACCTCATTTTTCCCAGTTCCTCCTCCAGTTGCTCCATCCTGCCAGCTTGCTCCTCCAACTCCCTCACTTTCCTCCTGTACTGTCTCTCTAATAATGCAAGCTGCTTTATATTCTCACTCTTGGAGTCAGTCCTCTCTGATGGCGATGATAGGTCAGCATCCCCATTACTCACCTTGTCCCTTAAAAGATGCTTTTTCTTTACTTTAGATTTGATGGATGAGGTTTTATGGTGTTCTCTTTTATTGGCCTTTTCACCATCTTTCATTCCCCTAGTGGGGAATTTTTCCTTAATCTTCACAGACACCTCATCTGTTTCTGAAATAACAGCGCTTTCTTTCTTGTACATAATCGATGTTGCGTGGGCAGGACTTTCATTACGTGACTCATCTGATATAATTGTTGATGACTTTTCATCATCTTTAACATGTGATGCACATGAGTATGACGGTCCACCATCATCTTCTATGATATTTTCATGAAGTTTTTCTGTTGCATCTTTTTTAATAAATTCACTTGAATCTTGAGCAACTTGAGTCTTTTGCCCAGCTTCAGATAATGCTTTTGCAGAATGCTTGGACGATTGAGAATCAGCTTCTTTGGAACGGTCACCATATGACCCTCTCGGTGACTCAACACCCTTATGCAACTCCTCTTCCTTCAAACCCCCATACCCATCAACTTCCTTCAAAGAAGCACTAAGATTGACAGCTTCCTTACCCACATCCAACTTTTTACTTGAGCCCGTCAACCAATCTGGGAGTAATGCTTTACTCTTTGAAGTGTCCTCCACTTTGGAAGAATTATCATCGACCGAGAAAAGTCCCAGGGGGTCAAAATCCGGATTGATGGTAGATCTAGCAGGCAGTCCCTCCGCACCCTCCCTTTTCCTCCTCCTTCGACCGGGTCTTTCTGGAGAACCACCCAAAAATGTTGGTGTATAGCTTCGTGCTGACCTTTCATCATCCTCCAAAAGACTCTTCCTCCTGGGGTTGACTGTGGTGTCAGAATGCTTTTCCTTCTTCTCATTTTCTTCCCCATGTGCACCCTTTAACTTGACCCTTCCTCCTGCCTCAATGGGCTGCCCGAAATTGACCACATCGTCATTCTCATCATCCAACAAAACCTTGGAAATGTTTGCAGACTTACCTCGAATTTTGGACATCACATCTGGTCTTGCAATTCTTGATTCACTATTCTTAAAGCCAAGGCGATTGGATTCTGATCTCTTTGAGCCTCCCTTTTTTGAACTCACATTCTCACTTAAGGAACCTTTACTCAAATTCACATTGGGCTCTACATCATTTGTAATTGATTCACGAGCCTTGGTTTCCCTTGATCCACTCAATGGTACTTTTCCAACCTTTGAGTGATCTTGATCGACACTTGACAAGTTTATTTCAGGTAATCCCAACCTATCAAGAGGATGAATTTCCTCAGGCGCACTGGAAATGATACTTGTTGAGACTTTTTGTTTATTATATCCTGCAATTTCACCCTTTTCTTCATCACTTTCATCAAGTAAACCAAGCCAATCAAACTTTCCAGGTTTATTGTCTGCTTTTGTCTGTGCACCAATAGGTCTGGTGGTGGCTAGTCCCTTTGAATCTCTACGAGGTGACAATATATCAGGGTTCGAAGATGCCCTAGTTGATTCAGGTGGGTTCAAAACTGTCTTTTCATTCAGCTTCCAAAGATCATCACCACTCCATAAGCCAGTCTCTAAATTAGAGCTCGCCAGAAATTCACCATCTAATGCACTTTCTGCTCCACTGCCAAGTTTAGCATTTCGCCTCCTTGCTCTGGCAGATGAATTGGATTTGCCACCACTATCAACAATATTTCCCTTTTCCAAATTCTTGGTCCAAGATTTGCCCAAGGTTTCTGAGTTTGCTTGGCCATTGTTGGAGGAAAATGATGTCAGCACTTCTCCTTCATCATCCACTCTTTCCTCTAATTTATCTCCAAGAAAAATGTCCTGAAATTACATAACATAGTATACAGTTAATTTGTGTTATAAACTATGACTTTGGCCCAAAAGTGTAAAAATATAGTTGTCAACTACATATATGCACTTTTCAAAACTTGAGGTCATTATTTCCTTTGAGCTACTAAATAATAAGTACCTCAATCGTTTGGAGACGAAAGATGTAATACAGAGGTGTCATATATTTGAAAGAGTATATGCTCGGAGGTTTTGTGAAATCAATTTACAGGGTTAGATAAAGAAAGTTTTAAAAAAGTAGTAGTGGAAGTCTAAACATTGATATCCTGTTTCTTCAGAAAACAGAATCATCTAATTGTTTATCAAAGTTAAGAGGTTAAATACAACAAAAACATACACCGTTAAACATATGCCTGAATACCCAAACACGTGGAGCAACAGTAAACCTAGAGCGAAGAAACTAAAAAAAATCCCACTTTTACAGCCCTTCATATACCATATGGGATAACACATGTGGGCTGATCATCACTGTAAGTATTTATAATAAACACCTAAATATTCGAGCAAGTAATAACGACAAAAATAGAGAAGTGGCTTGCCTTCTTTGGTGATAAAATCCGAGCGGTCCGATTAGCATTTGCCGGTGGCTTCACATTGAACAAATTTTTTTCTAGGTCGTCCAATGGCTGAAGTGGAATGCGTGGTAGCGAATCAGAAGGGATTCATTCATTTTTAGGCAAAACATTATATTGTTCTCTAACGAGAAATACTTACATCTATCATTTTGGCGATTTCATCCAGATCAATATCGTCCGAACCGAAAGAGTCACTGTTATTGCGCTTATTCATTTCTTTGACTGCGCCTTATTTTTTATTAATATAATATAATAAATGGATTTAACGTCGTAGACGGTCCAAGCAGTAAAATTGGTTGTTTGTGTTTTCCGCTGCATTGGTGACATCTATGAAGCGCCTTTTAGAATTCAAACCACCCTGAACAGTTGAATTCCGAGAAAAGGTGGTACGTGAAGGAAATGAAACTGTCAAGCTGCTTTCAGCCGTCGCGTAATTTCGTGTTACTTCCCAGATTATTCACGAGAACATGGCTGATAGAAACGAGAAAATTCTTTTAGGGCTTGTCAAAAACATTGGAAATAATATCTGCGCTGACTGTAGAAGTCCAGGTAATTCAAATACTTGATAATGAGAAAATGTTATTGCCAAATGTAAAGAGCGAGTAAGGTAACACTATCTGTTATTCTCTCACTTAACGAGTTAGTTCCGATCCTAAATTATTTTCACGTGAGTAGTTTCATGTATGGAATTCATTTTTTAATTTGGTTCGACAATTTCCCTTTTGGTTCTATGAAGTGTTCCACTTGGTTTGTGTACAACCCATCGAAATTGGCCATTAGCATTTGGAGTAATATAAGTTGCATAGACTTATTAATTTGATGTCGAGTGCTCAGGTGTTGTTTAGATGGATGCCATTATTAGTTCTTCATCCCCGGCTTTAATTTACAGACCCGGAATGGGCTTCTTATAACATTGGAATATTTATCTGTACGAGATGTGCGGGAGTGCACAGAGGACTAGGAGCCCATGTATCAAAAGTGAAGCATTTAAAACTTGACCGATGGGAAGACTCACAGGTAAGGTCTGCTTGAATTTCAGTACAAAACTTGTAACAAAAATGTAGTATTGACTGGTGTCTTAAGTTGGAAAAACATTTACTTCAAGTCGTAGCTTGAAGAAGTAGTACATTCGTTGCTGTTGTATATTCTCTCTCCAAGTTGACGTTATGTTTATTGTTATTTTAGGTTGAGAAAATATCGAGTATCGGTAATCTTGCAGCTGCTGCTCACTATGAATTGAGCGTACCTGCATTTTATAGAAGACCAAGTGCATGCGATCCACAGTATGTAATTTATGATATTCTTCGCATGACAGTTATTATCAATGCCATTAATGATGTCTACTAATGTGTGTGCTTTGTGTTGTTTGTTTTGAATGTCGTACGTATTTATCTCTGTCTTCATGTGTCAATGCCTTCTTAACATACATTGTCTTGTGCTTCCAACTAAAAATTGCTTTATAGTACACTATTAGAGCAGTGGATTCGAGCCAAGTATGAAAGAGAGGAATTCTGTCACCCTGAGAAACCACCCCCAGTTTATCTTCTTGGCACAATGGAAGGAATCTTGTGGAAAAGAGGAAAGTCAGATTCACGTTATAAGCCTCGGCGATTTGTTCTGAATGAGATGGAGGATACCATTAAATACTTTGTCAAACAGGTAATACTGGTGTAGGAATGATTCACAAAAAATGTCTTACAAAAAGTAGTATGGGTCAGAATCTTTTCTTTTTATCTTTACATGTTGAAATTCATGTTTATGTTAGATTATAATTTATGCTTATGTATTAATCATGATTAAGAGGAACTTCAGAATGATGCATGATTAGGAAAGAACCTTCTTGTGATTTCCCTTTATAAAACACTAACATTTCTGCCCACATCAAGATAATTGCATAAGGAGAGTCAGCATCACCCAAACTCATTGATTGGTGCCCTAAGAAAGAGTCAGCCTTAAGGGGTCAATTCAAATTGGTTAGCTTGGCATCATTGTGTAATTGTTTCTGTCAATGGGTGTAGTTACACTTTCTCAGTTCCCAATAAAATTTCTTGTGTAAATGGAGATGTATGCAACTTTATGGAATTTTGAAATTTATTGATAATCCAAGTCTTGGATGGGTATTAAAGGGATATTCACTGAGCCTTTCACTGTTCTCTGTGATTCACACTTTCCGTGAAGTCCACATGAAGGCAGGAAATTTCTCTTTCTTTCTTACCCATGTATTTAGTCATGCTGAATTAATCTTGGGGAAAAATCTCATTAAAAAGGAGAAATAGTGCTAAGGCAATTGAGAAGGTGATTTCATAAATATGCTAATATTTACATGAAATATATTTTGTCACAAAAGTCAAAGGGTCTCTAAAGTAGTAGTAAAGAAAATTCAGAAGCTTTTTTAAAGAATATCTTCATTGTAATTTTATGTGAATGGTCATTAGAAACAATTGATTTTTTCATTGGTTTCTAGAGTCATTTCCTTCTTGGAGCTGTATTTTGATAATTTATATTGACAAATAAGTAACTCTGATGCATAACTTCCGTGTTTTTGAGTCTCTTCTGTGTATTGAAATTCTTTGATTTTAAATGGAAATCATCCTTCATATGCTTTCGTTTCTCATAGAAAAAGGAACCAAAAACGACTCTGAGGATATCTGAGATCAGCATATCATTTGCACCAATCAAGATTTCCAATCCAAACTCTTTTCAAATCAGCTACATGAGTGATACATCATCGGGAGGGTCAAATGAGACTGGCAAAAGTTCTCGATCTAGCAGCACAAGTATCGGCAACCCTGCACCATATCAAATTTCATCTGCCACCACCAGACACTTTTTTTTGTACCATGAGGATCCTAAAGTTGCTGTTGATTGGTACACAGCCATTCGAGGCATGCGCTTGAGAAGAATGCAGATTGCGTATCCGGCTGAGTCAGAAGAGGAGGTAAGTTATTTGATTGGCCTCCGCTACCTTTGGAGAGAATCATCAACTTTCATTGTTATAAAATTAGTACATCATAATTTATATGTGGTTTTTTGGTATTAGCTCTGTTGTGCTAATATCCTCACAATAAAAAGAACCCCACTCACTGAAAACATTGGATAACAGAGTGTTTCTGTTTCTACGTAGCATATCTTAAGAAAACACAATCTGTCACCTGGTACAACTTTAAATCTTCCTTCAACTCGGTATACTTTCTTCCTCCCTTCATTCTGTCTGACATACATATCCTTTTCCTACCCCTACCATATTTGCCTAACATATTCCCCTCTTATCATAGTGTTCAGAATTCCATTGCCAATCAAAATGCTTTGCATCCATTCTTCTCCTGTCTTCTTTGGATTTCTCCCGACAATCCTCACTTCTCCCTCATTGTACCCAGTAAATTACTAATTTGTTTTCCTTTCCGTCCATTTTACCTTTTCCACCCTTCTCTGCTTCCACACTGCACCATACAAAACCATACTTCGTATCAAAGTCAGATTTATTGCAGCAAATTCTTTTGAAATTATACTAGCCGAAATGTGAGGACAACATGGATTGTCTCAACATTGTAATAAAATTGATCAAGTATGTTATTATTTACTCAAGTGTATTATTTTCATTTAACCAACTTATACAAGTAGTCATGTGTCAAAGAGTGGCCTTATTGACCAATCCATTTTCTCCTAGTCTAAATTATAAATAGGTCTAACTACAAAAATACAGGAAAAGCAGTTTTCTTCAAAGAATATTCTTGTAATATAAAAGGAGACTGATGTTGACTTACTGAATTATCACCAAAAACCGGAAAGCAATGAATTGAAAAGGAATGGTAATTATGTCTGTATGAATATTATGGGAAGGATCAACCACAGCTGTAATCTTAATAGTGGACAAAGGATATGGTGAGGGAAATTAGAGAGGAAATATAAATAAAAAAATAAAATGATATAGGGAGTTCAAATGATATCTTTTGCCCACCATTAAGAGTATGGCTGGGGTTGATCCTTTCCATAATAGCCCGAAATCATGTGGATTTTCCAGAAGTATGTTATTTAAGTTAGTATGCCACCCCTCTCATAGTGTTTACCATTGATTTTCTTGCATCATAGTTAACGAGATATCTGACCCATGATTAACTAGCCTTTTCAGGAAAAGCATGAAAAGTAATTGATTCACTTTTAAGATAAAAACACATGGGTTGCATGGTGTGAAATATCTTTTCACATATGGTGCAGTGTCACATTTTGCCACTATGCTTTTTGATTAAGGTATTAAATCATTGAATAGTCTTCAACAATGAACTGGAATAGGATTCCTAAAAAATGGTTTAATTTTTTTGAGAAACTGCATTGTTCCATAGAACAGGAAGTAAAAGACAAAATGAGTGGCTTATCCACAAACTCATTTGCATATAATCCCTTTGTATTTTTTTGTGAATCAAGCAAGCATTGTTGAGAAAAGCCTGCGTATTAGAATATAAACCGAGTTATAAAAAATTCATGCATTTACAGAGAGATTCAGTTTAGGCTGTCTTGAGTACATATGGTTTTAGGAACAAATAGACCTTCAAACTATACTTCATTAGCTTCCCTGTGATCATTTTCACAATTTCACTCACTTTTGTTGTCTATACCATAACAATATAAATCCTCAAAGTAATCCATATAACAGTCTCTAACCTGCATTCATCTGTGATAGCATCATCACCTGTGCATTTTTTCTTAGCCTTTTCTCTTTTTCACTTCTCGAGAATAGCTTTATTTCCTTCATAGTCATTCTTCGTTTTTCTACTTCTGTCATTCTTATTCTTTCATTACTATATACAATTAGATTCATTTTTCATGATGTAATGTTTTTCTCTTAATGATATAATATGGTGTCCTCTGAGTTGCTTCACATTTGGCTGCAATTATCCTCTCATTTGAATCTCTAACTTTTACGTACAGAATCTTTCATTTCTTCTCTTCCTGAAACATCTGCTTTCATTCTCCTGAGAAAACTATCTATGTACACTTCCAAAACATAATTCCTTCCAAGCTTTCTCAAGTGTCAGTCTTCTATGTATTTGTCCCAAACTGCTCGATTAAAGTCCCTATAATACTTCTCTATTCAAACTGAATTTTTATATTTATATCTTGCAGCTTTTCATTTTACACTCTTTATTATTATGTGCTTTTATCTTCCATCTCACCAACACTATTGCTCAACTTTTGAAACTACCTTATATTTGTCTTTTGCATGTCTCATTATCCTCGTGCCCCTGAATAACAGTCTCATCTCATTGAATGCAATGAAATGAATTGTAATCTCAGATTGACCCCTTTGCCATGTTCCCAAGTGATTTGAGTTATGCTTAAGCCATATGTTGTTGACAAATAGTTATTTTTTTATGCGCACACTTAAGTTTTTATGGTCATCATTCACTCAGGGTTCACCAATAGGCCTGTTATTCCTTCAGAGGAATCTCTTCCAATACTAGCCTGACCATTGATGTCTTCTAATGATATTGATCTTTCCCAGGGACACACTCATTCTAGTCAATTTACTCCAGAACCTCCTTCATGCTTTCAGGCTTACAATCCAATTTTTCGTAACAAGCCTCTTTAAATTACTATTATCCTATTACTCTTTAAATAATCACTTGGATAGGAACCCAAAGAAAGCTTGGGGGCATTTACATCCTAGTCCTGCCATTCAGAATCAAAACTTCACCCTGAATGCTGTGCATACAATCATTGATTCTTAGCCATAATGCTGTAATTAACATTACTTTTTACAACACTATGCAGTTTGGGATTAGTTCCACAAGCAAACTAGACATGCATTAATCAATTCTAGTTCCTTTCCATGCACACATTTTACATTTCAAATACCAATAGTAGGTATCACCACATTCATTTCTTGAAGGGCTAACATTATATGATGGGCCCATTGTAGCTTCAATCACCCCAGGCTTTTTGTTGTCATTTAAAAGCTATGAAAGTTATGGTATGTAATTTTGCCTGCCTTAGCAGTACCTATGCAACCTATGTGCATCATTCTTAGTAAGTTTTGGCTCATTTTCACCAGCATGCTATGAGTGAAAACAAAGTCTAGACATACCCAAGGCCATTCACTAGTTTAAGAAAAATATTATGCCTTTGGAAGGTAATATCTTGATAGTATATGTTCCCTTTGCTCCACCATGCATTTTTGTGTTTCATGTATGTCCAAAATAAGATGAATAAAAAGTCCTATTTAAGATCAATGTATCTATATTAACTGGAGGTAGGAATGAAAGTCGGAGGGGAATTCGTAAAATCGGTTAGGTTTGCTGATGACCAAGCATTAGTTGCTCAGTCAGCCAAGGGGTTGCAAGCATTGTTGAGTGAATTGGAGGTTCAGTGCGATAAGTATGGGATGAGAATCAATATTAATAAAACAAAGGTTATGCGATTTTCCAGAAAGAAAAAGGCTAAGCTAAATATTAAAATAGGCGGGGAAAAAATAGAGCAGGTAGAACAGTTTACATATCTCGGAAGTGTTTTGGACCAACACGGTCAAAGTGGTAGGGACGTAAGGAGAAGAATTGCGCTAGGCAAGGAGGCTTTCTCAAGGAGGAGGCAGTTGATGACGGGGACGTTGAGTAGGGATGTTAAGACAAGACTCGTAAAAACTCTGATATGAAGCGTAGCTATGTACAGCGCAGAAACGTGGTCGCTGAAGCAGGAGGATAGACGTAGATTGGAGGCTTTTGAAATGTGGGTGTGGAGAAGAATGGAGAAAGTGAAATGGACCAAAAGGAAAACAAATGAGGAAGTACTAGAAATGGTGGGGGAGGAGAGGGGTTTGTTGAGAGAAATCCTATGGAGGCAGGAAAAATGGATGAAAGGCGTATTGAGCGGTAGTGGAATGTTGAAGAGGGTAATAGAGGGGAGAATGTTGGGCAAGCGAGGTAAGGGTAGGAACAGGATAGGGATGTTGGACGGGATGAAGGGAGGAAAGAAGTACACCGAGATGAAGAGGGACCTGATATAGATTAGTTTGCTAGGTGGGGAGTCACAAAATGTTTATTTGATAGTTGTGTCCATCCAAAAACCTACCTTAACCGGTAGATTACCTAATAATAAGTATCTATATTGATGGCTTCATGAAACTAAAGCATTATTTATTTCTACTATGCTTTCAACATAGCAAATATGCTGTGTTTGAATTTGGAAACTGAAAATTATTGTTTTTATTATTTCATCAGTTGGTGAAATGGTTACCCAAGGATTTTGCTCGTGAAGGTTGGCTTTGGAAAACAGGACCACGTCCTTCTGACTCCTACAAGAAACGTTGGTTTACTCTTGACAACCGGAAATTAATGTATCATGATGATCCAATGGTAAGAGAAGAAAATGAGATAAATTACCATGATAATACTTTCGGTATTGCCCTCAATGTAACCAAACTAATAACTATTCCATTTTCTTCAATGTTTCCTTTCTGTTCCTCTCCAATGTTAAACATTCCACAAAATTTTCATAATATCTTATTTGTTTCCAAGGATGTTGCAACTATTGTTTAGACAAATATTGGGCAGCAAAATATACGTTTTGAGTTAAGAGCAAAGTGTTAATTAATATTTGATGATAATCATCAAAATACTAATTCTTTGTACTGAAATAACCTAGATACCTTTGCTTTATGTGTATTTATTTCAGAGGACTTGTT
This sequence comes from Hetaerina titia, assembly GCA_037158775.1. NCBI lineage: Eukaryota > Metazoa > Arthropoda > Insecta > Odonata > Calopterygidae > Hetaerina > Hetaerina titia. Next base: position 107,872,214 of record CM073768.1, on the reverse strand, counting down.
TTTCATAAAATGTTTCATAAGAAAACCTACTAGACAAAAGCATTTTTTATCATAAGGTCAATACTATTCAAATACTGGAGTGCTATTCTGTGATTTGAGTTGGAGCACTGGAGTGCTATTCTGTGATTTGAGTTGCCTGATGAAAGCTCATTTTTAGGTGTCTCAAAGAGTCATGCAGATTTATACTATTTCACTATATGGTCTTGCAAAAATACCAAAATTGCAACTTTAAAAAATTGTTAACTAGATTACATAGTGTTTAATTTTGATATTGGCATTCATTGTTGGACGTGAATGTTGGGATTTATTTTACACCAAAAGGGGGCACTTTATCAGATAAAGAAAAAACTGCTATTTATTGCATATGTAATAAATAGAATAGGCAATTAAGATTATTGGTCTCCCAAATAGTTTATTTATGATGTAGGTTGTGCTGGAGGCAACTATTAAGCAAGAGGCAAAATCTAGTTGGAAATAAATATCCAACCTGAGTTATGGAAAAGCCCTCCTTGATGTAGTTTCTATAAATCCTCATGCATGAGAGGAGAAGTTTCTTCCTGATTTCCCTTAATAAAAACAACACTTATCTGAGCTTTGAAATAAGGTGGCTGTTTCTGGATTAATAATCAATAAGCTACAAAATGAAAACATTGAATGATTCCACTTTTATTAAAGGCAGCATATAACACTTTCTTTAAAATAAAAATTCATAATTATTGTTTCATTTGGTATTAGTTTAGTCCATGGCCTAATATTCCAAATTTCATAGAAATATTTTTAAAACCTTATTAAGAATATAATAAACATTAGATGTGATAAAAAATTTGCTATGCAGTGTCATTATTAATGTGCCAAATAATAAAAATGCTATTTTTGTTCTTCAAATTTGAGTCCTACAGAGACTTGCACAATGTGATTATCAGTCATGCATTTTAATTTATTGTCAGTGACAAGATTTCTGAGTACAGATTTTTTCTATTGACTGAAATATCATCAATGGTGACAGTGATAATTTAGAAGAAGCTCTTATAAATTTGGGCATAGTGATAGAGAAGGGAAGTCTCGGTGAATTTTAAGAAAGGGAGTGAGAACAGGGGTAAAACAAGTACCAAAAATGGAAGGAAAATGAATGGCTAGGGACAGAATAAAGTGTGAAAACCATAAAATGTGATGCATGCAAGAGGCTCACAAATATCTTCTTCTGCAGTACAAGTCTTATAGTCTGGCAATCAAAGTTTTCGATGGTCCATATTGTATTCAATGCATACAAAAAAATATCCTTAACCAAATTAGGATGTAGTTTTAATGCTAAAAACAACATGCCAATTATTTTGAAGAGGTTTCAAAGCAGTGGATGTTTTTATTATATACAGAAATGGAACTGGACCCTTCAAACCAAGTTGACCCATAGTATCCCTACTATATATTTATATCATAGTTAATATACCTTGCCCCCACAGGACTCATGCCCAAAAGGAGAAATATTTCTGGGGGAGAAGGATGATGGCTACTCAGTGAGTGAGGGCAGAAGTCAGGGTATTAGCCCTGCAGGAGGTGGGCCTGGAGGTGTTGGAGGGTTTCCATTTTCCTTAGTAACTCCTGACAGGACCTTCAACCTTTCATCCACAAGTGTAGAAGATCGAGATGCTTGGATCAAAGTTCTGCAGGTTGTCATTGATGTACCTCTAAATCCAAGGGACAACTCATGTAAGTCTCAGAAGTATAATATGTCCTTCTCTCTTGTTCCTTTAATTTAAAAGGATACTTGTTATTGTTTTCATTCATATTGAGTGGTAATGTGTGTGTTAATAGATCTAATAGTTATAATGAGTATTCAATTATTATGCTGGCACATGGAGGAGGATATTAAAGAGAATAACTGAAACTGATGTATAATATTCATATTAAATAGCAAGTTTTTTGTTGCCTTATATTCAGTGCTCAAATACATATGAAGTCATTGAAGTGGAGTAAAGTAATTGAAGAATTTTTTTAAGTATAGGTATATTATGTTGTATGGGAGCACCTGAGCATTTTTCCAGATAACAATAAGAGGGCATTTATAAAAATTGGGCATCAATTAATGGCATTGTAAAGATTTTAATGAAATATTTTTTACATGTCAAGCAAAGAAAATGTGAAATTGTAATTTTTGCTCTTTTGCCATACCCTGTAATGATGTGTAAAACCTCCTAAAATGCATAATTTTCATTTTTGCTTTAGTTGGGGTTCAGTTTTAATTTGTTCTCATGGTGAACATTTGTATTTCCAGTGGCTGCCAGACTGTGCCGCAAAAGGGTTTCAGGCAGTATGAATCTGTTCAACTCAAGATGATATTTAAAACCATTTTCTTAATCTCTAGTACAATTATCCACCGAAGAAGATTTTCTGAGCATTATATAGTGCAGTTAATTTTATCAGAAATTTGTTTTCGTAAGTCTGAAAATACCCTATTCCCAAATTATGGCCGTCAAAGCTATGGTCATTGTGGAAGCTGCTGTTTATACTGCCAAAAAGATTTTTCATAACTCCTTTTATTGATTGTTGTTTTTGTTATTTTATATAGATGTTCTAAAGTCCCATTTGGAATCTGGATGTCTATTTTGAATATATGGATGTGCAAGATAGTAAAACTATTAAAAAAAAATTATAGGAGCCAAAATCTATGTTTAGTATTTTGGCGTTTTTCTATATGTGCCATAATGTTTCTCTAACATAACATTTTTATATCTTTCTATTGTTGTGGATAATATGATAAAATTTTAATGCTAATTACATATAAATAATTCTATTCTATTTATCTAAACCACTGCTATTGTATGGCAGTTACAACCCATAGTGTTACTGACCAATTTCTGCGAGCATAGATTCATTCCTTAGATATTGTTAATAATTTATTTGCCTTAATAGTTTATTTTCCTCACATCAGCCTTAGAGTTGTTTTGTGAGAAGTTTCTTTTTCCTCCTCTTTTGACCGATGTGGTTTTATTGAATCTGAATGATATATATATATATAAATCAACGTACTGGCTTATCAACTCGTTTTCTTATTATATTCATATACATCTTTGTGAAATTTTTCAAAATTGATTATCACTTTAAATGCATTCCGTAATGGCATTAAGTTATGATCACAATTGGCAACAATTTATTTGATGACACATTCGGCTTGACATAGTCATCTGCTGCCAATAGTAGTTGACATAGGACTAATTATGAGTAATGACAGTTAGGTGTTGCTTTTCAAATGTGCTTATGCAAGAACTCAGTGGGTTGATGTAGAAAAAGGCAAGTGAAATTTGTAAGGACAGATTTAAAATCAGTGTTGGCTAAAAAAATGAATTGTTACTAAAGGGAGCAGTGACCAGGTATGGGAAATTGATCTTATTATAAAGACTTGAAGGGTTTTTACTCTTTAAATATGGGTGCTTGTGAGTAGATCAGTTTCTCTTTTTTAAGTCTTTGATGAGATTTTAATAGATGTTGCAATATATTCTTCATATTGTGTTAGAATTCGTGTGGTATATTAAAAGAGATGTTGGTAGCATGACTACCATTTGATACTGCGTATGTAAATGACAAAATTCACTCCCCTAACTCTATACACAATTGTTATTAATGTATATTGATGGGAATTTTGTGAAAAATGTATTATTAGCATACAATTTTTGGACCAAGAAGCTGTAAGCTCTGAAAAAGTTTGCTAAATTTATAAGTGTCTGTTTCCAATTTTTTCATAAAATTGACTGAATTTCTTTACAAGACCATTTTATAATGATATAAAAGAACCTTTATTAATATTAATGAATCAAGAGCATCGATTTTCTCAATTAATAATTTGCTAAACAATTTCCTTTTATCAAGAATTGTCCTTTTTTACCTTTCTAATCTTTAAGAAATCTTTTTCTTGCAGACATTTTATATTCAGGTCAATCACATTTGATGATTTCCTGTAAGTGATATTTCATATATAAGTCCCATTTTAATACTCATTGCCAACTAATTGATCTTTTATGTACAAGAATGAATAATGATGATATTTCATCATGATTTTGAGATGACTTGAGTATTATTGTATGTCATTTTGTAGAAATACCACTTCATGGTAATGTTAGCTTTCCGAAAAGAAATATTATATGCCGAAAAGGTGTTCATTAAAATTGTTTCCCAAGGTCCTCTTAGCGAAGTTGATGAATGATACTATCATTTAAAGTGTTTGTCCCAATTTTTAGGGCAATCGATCTCAACTTTTTATGAACATTTAAGAGTATACATTAAAAAAATATTCAAAGCAATTTCATAGAATTTCTGTCCAATATGTCTAGCATTTTATAGTTGTGATGTAAAAGGTGAAATGTAAAGGAAGATAAGTTTATTATTGGTTTGGTGGTTTTTTGACTCATGCAGCCATTATTCACTGTGTTGTTGTGAATTAAAGTAGTCCTGACCAAGGTTATAAAATGGTAATAGGCACTATATAGCAATCAGCTTTCCCTAGAACAACCTTGGTGTGCAAATGCTTCATTGAAGTAATCTTATCCACTGAAAATGTGTAAATATTTCAGAGCAGCTTTAAGGATCTAGTAACAATCGATACTTTTCTCATTCTTAAAAAGTGGCTTGAAAAGAGTTTCCATGACACTCTTAGACTACTCCCTCATAATGCACTAAGATAAGGGGTTATATACCTTCTCTATTGTCTTCTATCAATCATACTCATTAGATTGAATATGCAGTTATAAATTGGAAATTAATGCAAATCAGCTTTCTAAATCCACATAAGTTTCCCAAAAAATCTAATCCTGTCCACTTAATATCTTTTTAAAACCTATTCACTCTTGGAATGCCACAAAGTTTTAATGATACATGCCACATCTTTAGTTTATTTGGTGAAAGATATTATTCTAGACAAAAATATTCAAATATCATATTTGCTAGGATCAAAAACAGAAGCCTAATACGGACATATTAATTTTGAATAACAGTGATGATATTATTATTTGGTATTCTACCATTTAAGGCAAGTTTTGAGTGGGCACAGGCTACACAATGGTACAGCGATAAGCATCCCTTCCTCCTAACAAAACACATTCTGAAATTCAACACTATAATAAACTCCTCTTTAATTTATTTGGCCAACCAGTTATTTTAGAAATTAGACCAGGTGTTTATAGAAACTTCAAGTTCTCTTGTATGAGTACTATCCAAGGTTCAGAGAGATTCAAATGGCCATAGAAAATAAGCCATCAGAACCACTTCATTTGATATTTTAACTTGCAGTTTTTAATGCTTGTTATTCTTTGAAAAATAGGTGTATATATTCCAGCTGTAGGACATGTCTTTTGTTATTTCTGAATGATCAATAAGTAGGTTAATTCTAAATTACTTTGAAATTATTTTATAGCTTTAAGGCAAGAGAAGAATGATTCAATTATTTATGTTAAAATTTTTACTAACCCTCGGATGTTTTCTTTGATTGGCATAAGCCTGAGTTGGATATAAGATCAAATACTTGATAGAAAAAGGCCATTTGATAATATTCTATAATTGAAGTTGCATTTTGTATGAATTTGATTAATTAAATTAAATGTTAGCAATATCTGAAAAATGCAAGTATAATATTAGTGGAACTGGAGAAATTTTGGCTGGAAAATAGATTTTTTGTAGCTTCTCCCTAATATGACATATCCGGATTATTTTAAATTATCAAATAAGTGTGTCAATATCTCAATGAGTAAGGTGATAACCAAGAATTTAATAGATAAGGAACGAAGAGAAAAGGAATAATTTTTCTCTTAACAATTAGTGGAAGGTGCTGTCTTAATAATATTAATGTCATTAATATTTTAGAAATTAGAATTTACACTTACAATGATAATGTATAGTGCTACACCTGTGATCTTTACTTGAGATATGTGGAGGATAGGTACTGCAGTAAAGAGTCCAATGGGCAGGAGATAACTATAGAGCGTGACTTCATTAATATAGAATAAGCTAATTTTCCAAGCGAGTGTTACTCTCCACTCTTTTTCCTGTCTCATAAATGCTACTCCTTGATGCTAAAGCAACAAGTTCCATGTTAATTGCCTAACAGCCATTTCTTTGCCTGAGAATACTTTATGCCACTCACCAATTTATTTATTACTCTGATACCTTATTCATTTGAGATGGGGTGAGTTTGTGGACAGGGTATTTCTGTTTCTAGTAATCCCCATCCATTAAAAATGTTTTACAACATGCACAATGAACTAGTTTTCTTCCATTATTTTGATTTAGTTTCTCCATGCTTTAATTGACTCTCTTTTCCACATGGATTCATAGTGGTATGAGTTTGGATTTTGTTGAATTTACTTTGTGCTGTATGAGGGCAATGTGAAAAGCAATTTGACATTTATTCTATGATTTTTCTCTTCTTGGAAATAATTATAAGTTTGCTCAATATAATGTTTGCATAAATATTAATAATAATAAAACATGCTTGTGCTGAAAATCCATTGAAATAAGATAAATGTTATTAATCAAGTTTAATCTATAATTCCAATATTAAATACCATGAACAAACAATGTTAAAGAATTGAACATTACTAAACTCATAAGAAACCCTTACCCCTTGATTATTTGATGGGTATTGATCATAGTCCCATCAGCTAGGCATGCATTTAACTTTCAGGAATTCCCAACATTTGGGAAATAGGTAATTCAGTTCAGGTAAAAGTGAGTTTTGTTACACAAAGAAGGTTTAATGTTGGTCAATGAAGGTTTTATAAAGTTTCATTCTACTCAGTATTGGGCAAGTTAAAAAAATATTGAATGACTCTTTGGCGCTAACTAAGCTCATTTGTGCATTGTTTGACCGTTATTGTTCATTGAAGAATGAAATCTTGTAATTGTATGTGCATGGAGTGTAATGCTAGCCAAAGAAAAAATATAGTGCGGGGAACTAGGTATATGATTTTCTATGAAGGGAAGTCCCGAAAAATTAGTTTGATAATACAGTTAGTGATATATTGTATTATGTATTAATAACAATGAGTTTGAGTTTTATCATTGCCAAACATCCACCATAAAAAACTTGACCACTTAGAGTAAACTCTGAGGAAGTCTCTTCTCTCTTTCTCTCTCTTCAGATTGGTCATTAAGATTCAAATCTGAATAAGTCACAAATGCCAAATAAGAGGTGTCGCCATAGTCATTAATTTATTGTATTTAATATCTAGATTTCCATTGATTGCATCAACATAAAACATTTCATCTTATTTGCTGGGAACCATAATGGTTTTCAGTTTACCTTTAAGAATGCTAGTTATGAAAAACATGTTGGTGTGTGAATTACTTTCTAAAAATGAATGACTGACAATTTTTTCTATTATATTATATTATGGAACAACTTGTTTAGCACTTGCTGCATTTCTGAAATTGTTTAGCAATTGTCCATTTAACTGTTTATTTTTTTAATGCAAAATTGGCATATGCATAATTCTTTAGTATATGCATTCATAAAAGAGACTGAGATAATTAATAGAATTCAGTATTCTGAGCTGTATTTACTGTTAGTTATGACATTTTTATATGAATTTACAGAAAATTAATGGGAGCAAAAGAATTTGCAATTGAAAATTTTGACCTGAAGAAGTGAGATGTTTTGGCTGTCCTGTACACAAAGGACTAAGTCCATTTCCTCTTGGCTGTTCATGTCTATAGAAATTAAATTTTTCCAGGACATAATGACTGAATCATTTAGTCTTATGGTCTATAATAGTATGTGTGATAATATTATGGTATATGAACTTTTCCCTTAGAGTAGTGATTTATGTGAAAATTCACACTAGTAACATCGAGACCTATTGTGTAATTTATTATTGAAGTAATTGTGTTACCATCTGGAAAAATACTTGGTCAACATATATTGGGATTCTGTGGCATTGATAGTTGAATTTTAAAAATAGGCTTGTAGAGTATCTGTCAATGGCCTAGTCCTGTTTTTCTGTTTTTACCATTGACCCAAAGTTAATGTGACCCAGGGTACTGAATGTACATCCTATGAATGTTGTCTCTCTAAATTACAGGATGGAAAATATATTAGATTCTGGCTTTAGACTATGTACTCATAAATCAATAGGAACAGGTCCATCTTAAGCAACGATATATCAATATATTAAGCTAAAGTTTACATATTTCATTTGAGGTTTCGATTAGAACAAAGCATGTATGTACTACTTGGCATAATGAATAGTTATATTTATGCTTATAGTTTTTCTTGCATAGTATGTTTGCTGCACCAAAGATGTGACATGATGTATACCATGACATTTTGTAGTTGAGTAAATGTATTTTTGTAAATGTACAATTTATTATATATATATTTTAGATATGGAGCATAGTTCTATATGTGAATATCACTAGCTTAGAATCAGTTTAGCTAATTGAATTTTATTTACCATCTTATTTGTGTGCTTGGTGTGCATTTTATCAAAGTCATCGTCAGCATAATCTTTTTTATAAATACTGAGTGTTAAGTGTGTATTACTGGAAACCCATGCTCATTATTTACTTGTGTTCCTAAATAGTTACAATTATATCACACTAGATATGAAATGACTTCTCCAATATCAGCAGATACCAAGTAACTTCCTTAAATGTTACAATGCCAGTAAAGTACATTTTCCAAAAACAATAGTTAGCCATTCAATGTTCCTATGCTGTTTACATCTGTGCACACCCTAGTTCATCTGGAGACTAAACTTTGAGTTCCGTGAAAACATATTCTTCCTTGGAATTCTTTTAAATTGCCTTAACACAAAATATAGATGTTTTTCACTCTTTCATGTTGAATTTATATCTTAAAGTTTTTACAATGTTAAGAAATGAAATCAATTCTTATAACCTGATGTAAGATATTTTCAGGTTTTCTGTTGGGGAATACTTTTACTGTTAGATTTTAATGTATATAAATAGCCATATTCTGAAGTTACCAATTACGCTCAATGTTGTTTTTATTGTAAAGAGATATGTAATTGTTTAGCCAATAGATTTTAAGCACAAGAAAGTTATGCATGTTATGATTCATTTGCAGATGTTTCATGAATACTTTTGTGTACAAATATATGTATGGAAAAAATGTCAAATCTCTCAGTTATGTTTTGTAATCAAATGGAAGACAATTTATGTTGAGTAAAAATTTTATTTGAAATTGAGTTTATTATTATTTTCCTTTTATGATCTAATAAAAGAATTAATATGTATAAAGGCTGAATGCAAGTGACCCATTCCCTAATATAATATGTGGATGTACTGATAAAATTTGAGCTTTGTAAAATATATTGCTGATAAAAGCATTGTTCAGGTTGGTGAATGTTAGAATCTTGCTTCTGTTTGATTCCATTGGGACTTGAGGTCCTCTTGTTTGTACAGATGTAGATAAGGTTCTATCAATGTAGATGTACTACACTGTGGATTCTCAAAACCTTGGTAATCAACAATCCGTATATGCAAGAATTTTGCAAAAATCTAATGTAGCCTATTAAGATAGATTTTGTGGTTTTACACACATACCATTACAGTAATTATCAGTAGCAGTGAACTAGTCAAGGTAATAGAGTTAGAGAGGCAAAATAATGCTACGCCACCTATTGAATATGCACTGGGCTGTTGCAGAAAATAGGCAGCAGAATTTTGACAATTTTTTCAGGTTTCTTGGTTTGCATTTTCTCACAGTTCTCTTGGTACAGGATAAACTATTTGCACCTGCAAAAATTGTTGATACATGGAAAACTGTTTAGGAGTCCATTGTTTGAACCCTGAACATATTTTACACTTAAAAGAGTTGAGAATTATTGGACTACATTTAAGATGGTCCCATATTATATGGTGATGGTCCTTTCTCCATGTGAATTTGGCATGTAATTTTTCACTGCCTATTGTGACAAGGTTTTGTAATAACATCTTTTATGAATGCTATGTGATTACACCTCTTGCATACCCTACTTGCCTGGTGCCTTGCACCTTGCTGTTGGCTTGCAAGGTTTCACATAGATATATAGTAAGATTGAAGACATCTATAAGATGATCCTGACTTATAATCCCCTTAGTAATTATTTATTTTTCTCTCATTGGGATCTTAAGCACCATTTTATCTGTTTGTGAAATCAAACTTATTAATATTATTACTTTTTATGTTCCCAGAGATCGCAATCCAAAAATGCTAGCTGGGTGGTGTATGTGCATGATATAAGGCATGCCAATTAGGAGCAAAGACCCAGGCTCCATTAAAATACAAAAAAAAAGGTGCTCACAGTTACATAAGATTTTGCACAAACCCTTGAACATTGACTGTAACATGCACCTGAAATATCAATTTAGAAAAATAATGAACTGGACTATGACATTGCTATTAACTAAGAATATGAACTTACTGGTCAGGAGTATTGATGAGATCAGGCCACATATGCACAGGGGAAGCATAGGAGGATGGAGAGTATGACTGAATAGTTGAAAATGTTGGGCTGGGAACCTTAACAAAGTAAAAGAAAAATTTGCAGACTTTATGGAATGTTCCACATTCTGAATGAAGAGAAAGCTTGGGTAGAACTAAGGAAAGAGGTGGGAAATTCAAATTTTATAGGGAGGAACGATCACAAAATCAAGATAAAATGACGGGCAAAAAGATCAAATAAAAAAATTTTCATTTCTTTATAAAGCAATTGTTGATTGGACATTGGAACATTTACCTGTAAAACTATTCTAACCCTTTTCTAATAGGGGAAATACATTTAAGAAAATATGTAAACAATTTATATAATAATTTGATGTGTTGTGTAAAATTGTACGTCACAACTTAGTTTTGATTTTTTTTCTTGTTAGGGAAACTGAGTTTAATGAGATGGGGATTTTCTTTTTTGTGTTAGAGATTGGTGTTTGGAAGTTTCCTTTATATGTATTTTTTTCTGACTGATTTTATTTATTATCTTTTGTGATTTTCATTGGATTTGAGGTGCCATGCTATTTTTCCAAGGCAAGTTTGATTGTGTTACAGGGACTTGTGTACTTGGGAATTGTGTGCCACCTAACATTGTCTCTCTGCACATGTGAGTTTTAATAATAATTCCTTTAGAGAGAGCAACGAAGTTAGGTATTCACAAGTGCATTTATCAATGTGATTAAGAGCAAATCTAGGAATTCCTGTAATGTCTTAGGTGTTAGATCATTTGGTTAATTTAGGTGGGCTCAATGTAGTTAAGATATAAATCATTACAACTATGCTAAAAGGAATGGAAGACAACCGCTGCTTATAGCTGAAATTTGCTTGGAAAGTACGTACTTCCTGCCGAATAAATAAGGCGTTTAACTTATTAGAAGGGTAGATACTTTGAGAGATTGGATGCAAAAATATATTGACTCAATATTTTTGTAGTGGGCTGGTTTGGACGGTGGTTGAATATGTGTTAGGTACTACGTCTCGTCCTTCCATGGACTACAGCCCTGATGTGGTAAAAAGGCTTCTGCGTTCCGACCCTTAGATCTGGGCTGGCGGGAGTAATGATATTTCATCCTGGTAGGGTCACCCATGACATATAAATCGAAGGTTAGGAGCCAGAGGGAAGGTAGTCCGCGCATCGTCAGTTCCTCAATGAGGCGGGTGCAAAGGTGTCTGACCCCAGTGGGGCGGCCATTGAGTGATGGTGTCACGTTAAAAGCACCATTGAGGAAGGCAACGGGAAATAACCTCAATTATTATTACCAAGATTTTTACGATGGATAGTGTAGAGGAAATGTGTCCTGGAAACTACGGGAGTCGGCCGTGTGTCGTGCCCGACAGTGGAGTAGGCAAGGCTTCCGCGGTTTTCCTCTCACGAAGTACTTGCAAAGGAAAAGCGACAGTAGCAGTACCGAAAACGCAGAAAACGATCAAATTATTTAAAATAGGAACTTAAAATGTTAGGAAAATGTTGAAGACAGGGAAATTAGAAAATGAAAGCGAAATTTGAAAGAGGAAATTTAGACGCTTTTGGCCTATGCGAGGAGAGATGGAAAAATAGCGGGGATTACTAGAGGGATAATTATGGAAAATTATGCAGCGGAGGTACGAGATCCAGCGAGGAATTGCAATAAAATTGAATTTAAGTGTAGAAAGAAGTGTAGTTAAGATAGAGAAACGGATAGAATATTGCTAGTAGAAGTAAAAGCCGAACCGTCGAACTTGGTCATTGTTCAGGTATACATGCCACCAAGCAATCATAAGGAAGAAGAAATCGGCAGAAAATACGATCAGACATAGAATATAATAGGGTTTTTCTTGCAGGAAACATTTGATAATGATGAGAGATAAGATTGCAACAGACCGCGGGGAGAGAGCACTTGAGTTCTGTAGGAGACACGGGCTAATCATCACCAACATTTGGTTGAGACATCAGAAAAGGCGTAGATATACACGTACATGTGAAATGTCAGGTGACGCGGAAAGGTATCAGTTTATATAATGATTAGGCACAGATTCAGGAACAGTGTGGTCAATTCGTACGGTTCGTTCAGTGAGATAACTAATCGAGAGGAATATAGAATACAATCAAGACGTATTTGCCTGTTTCGTAGATTTCGAAAAAACGTTTGATAGAGTGAATTGGGAAAAATTAATGCGTGTATTGCAGAAAATAGGATTGGAGGGACAGGAGACTGATCCGCAATCTGTACATGTCTCAGACTGCTCAGATGTGAGTAAGGAACGGAGAGTCCAGATGGGTGTAAGACAGGGTTGCCCATTATCACCGGTGCTGTTCAACGTATATGTGGAGGAAATGATTAAAGAGGCATGGGAAGAACTGGAGGTAGGAATGAAAGTCGAAGGGGAATTCGTAAAATCGGTTAGGTTTGCTGATGACCAAGCATTTGTTGCTCAGTCAGCCAAGGGGTTGCAAGCATTTTGAGTGAATTGGAGGTTCAGGGCGATAGATATGGGATGAGAATCAATATTAATAAAACAAAGGTTATGCGATTTTCTAGTAAGAAGGCTAAGCTTAATATTAAAATTGGAGGGAAAAAAATAGAGCAGGTAGAACAGTTTACGTATCTCGGAAGTGTTCTGGACCAACAGGGTCAAAGTAGTAGGGACGTAAGGAGAAGAATTGCGCTTGGCAAGGAGACTTTCTCAAGGAAAATGGAGTTAATGACGGGGACGTTGAATAGGGAGGTTAAGAAAATACTCGTAAAAACTTTGATATGAAGCGTAGCTAAGTACGGCGCGGAAACGTGGTCGCTGAAGCAAGAGGATAGACGTAGATTGGAGACTTTTGAAATGTGGGTGTGGAGAAGAATGGAGAAGGTGAAATGGACCGAAAGGAAAACAAATGGGGAAGTAGTAGGGATGGTGGGGAAGGAGAGGGGTTTGTTAAGAGAAATACTACTCCCACTCAGCCCGATATCGAGGGATACGGGTTCGAATCCCGGACAAGGTGAATGATTATTACACTTTGAAATTGTTGCACTCTAATACATATTACCGGACGACTCCGTTAAAAGTTACTGTAGCGGCATTTGCCGCAGTTCTTTGAATTGATCTAAGGTTTAAATACGTAGTTGGATGTGTTTGTGTTGACTCGTAGTTGGATGTGTTGACTCGGTGTTTCAATAGTTGCTTTTAACCTAGTGGATTGTGGCGCAGTGCGCACGACTACGAACGAATACCTGTGACATTGCATGAATGGTATTTTGTCATAACATTTTGTTCCTTTAAAACCCCCAACATTTCGGAGTTTAAGAGTACGCCTCGGTAGCTTAATTAGCTAAACACTCGGCTGGACATCGAGTGATACGGGTTGGTATCTTGGTCAAGGCGAATGATTCTTACACTTTATTTATTTAATTTAGCCTTAGTCCGAAAACTGCAATTTTTAGTCTATACATCGGCCTATTAACAGTGAAAACAATGGAGACGATTACAAAATACCAAGCACTAGGTGGAGGAATATCCACCCACGCGGGTATCGAATCCGCGACCCTTGATTGGCAGACGAGGACCCCGCCGCCACCGAGACCGGTTAAATTTTGAAATTAATGCATTGAAAAAAAGTAGTCGAGAGCTCACTCGGGACAAAAAATAAATATTTTCACATTCCATTTGGACTAAAGGCTTGTATTTCTGCAGAAAAATACAAGATTATTTTAACCATTGAGCTGTATACTGCCCCAGCATACTCCAAATACTAGAGGTACCATGCGCGATACTGCTCGTACCGAAAAATCGGCACCCATTATTAGTAACATTGTGATAATATTTTGGATTGTGAGTTGCTCATCCTTTTTATTCTGTTTTAAGGTTAATTTAATTTTTATTGTATTTTTAATTAATTATCCAAGGATAAAAGATTACCACGGATGTGATCAAAGACTGACTGACGGTCTGAATTCAGTCAGCACTTCACGTGCACGTCAGGAAAAATTGTTGCCGATACTTTTTATATAAACCTTGTAACTTCAATTCTTATGCATAACAAACAAAAACATACATTCTCCTGGATATACATGCGAAGCAAAAAGATCGTAATATTTTCTACGAGTAAAAATAAAAATTAATAATTCTTAATAGAGGAGTTACCAGAAATACTCGTGTTAATGGTAATGTTTAACTTCTAAATAACTATCCGGGATATACATTTTACTAATCCTTTGACTCCTGGTTGGGTGGTCTATTAGTCCCCCCCTACTTATGGAATACCAGGTACCAAAGGGGATCGGGATAGTGCGGAGGTTAACGTACAGGATTCCCACCGACAAGGTCCGGGTTCTGGAGACAAGGGATATCCTGGAGACAACAAATATTTGGTATCCCGATTCCTACTTGAGGTGCTCTGTGGAGAGCACTTTGAGGGAGTATGACGTCCATCGGATGGGACGTTAAACTGCGGACATCTTGGCGCCTTTCGACGAGAGTAGGCTAATGCCGACGCCGGATTTCTCTCCCCCCTTCCTTTCCCACCTATCCCTGATGGCGCAAATGACCTTAGCTGTCGGTCGCCTCCCCAACAAAACCAACCAGTTACCAATATCGGAGGGAAAATGTTTCTGTCAATAGTTTATTGTTTACAATATATTAAAAACTTTTTCTCATGTCATTTATGTTACGTAAGTTTTATGGAAATTAACTATCAAAGTCATGAATATTATAATAATACCTATATTATTTCACGGTATTTTCATCACCAATGTTTGGCCATTACAGTGAATTCTTCTCGGGATTTCATCCGGGTAATCTCCTCCATCTCCATCGCTGCCGACGTTTCGATGAAATACTTTTTCATCGAAACGTCGGCGGCGATGGAGATGGAGGAGATTACCCGGATGAAATCCCGAGAATAATTCACTGCCATCATCCGCCGGGAGAAATTGAAGTTTGGCCATTACTTTTACGCAGATTGTCATCTGTATAAGTGGCTCTAATAGATCCACTTGGTTTTGTTAGAAGTTTTACCCGTTAAAATTTACCGGTGTAGATTTCACTGAACGGTTTTGTTGCTGATACATTTTCCAGTATTCAAGGCAGTCGATAAAGGCAAGAAATATCGTTTGACGGTGCTTTTTAAGCGCGAATGGATGAAACTAAAGATCCTAAAAGGAATAATGAAAGATTGGGTTTTTAATCCTCCTCATTTGCAGAAAAAACGTTTGAGAATATGGTTAAATTGATACCATCTTGTTGAGATAAGATTTTATGAGGTTTAATCTGTTGCTGAAAATGTCGTCCAAATAATCACGTACACTAACGTACTTGGCGTAGTGGGTAAAACAACAAATGAAACCTTGGGTATTAGAGCGGTTAACTATACTGATAATGCAGCATTTGAAATAAAAAATAAAAGACCGATGACTTATAGAAGTTTGATGGACTAAATATCAATGAAGTTGAATATAATAATGCAAGAAAAAGCGAAATGCAAAACCTTCAGATTTCTACAAATATGAGATGGGTCTTTCTCCAGTGGACTTTTTCCTATATCCTAAGATGAAATTCACCTTTATAGGATGCCAATTTGAAACTATTGAAGACATCCAACAAAATTGTACCGCAAACTTAAAGGTTTTACCGAAAGAAGCGTTCCAGGCGGCATTCGAAAGCTGAAAAACGTTAGGAGCGTTGTGTTGGCAGCCTAGGATCTATTTTGAAGAAAATAAGCATAATTAAAGGGTCACTAATAAAATCAAGTATTTATTCAATCAGTCTCATTTTTTTAACAGACCTTGTATCTAGGGAGTAGTGTTTATAAATAGTTCATGGAAAATAAGGCGTAATTATTTGTATGTCAATTACACTCTACAAATTTTAGGAACCAGATAAACGGGTATGTTTGTGGCAAACGAAAATAACATTAAAACGACCAGATCATAGAGATGGGGAGAAATTGAACCAGAATATATTAAAATTATTAGTAGTAAGTACTTTCTATGGGAGGCGACCGACAGCTAAGGTCATTTGTGCCATTAGGGATGGTTGAAAAGGAAGCGTGGAGAGAAACCCGGCATCGGCATTAGCCTACTCTCGTCGAAAGGCGCCAAGAGGTCAGTAGTTTAACGTCCCATCCAATGGACGTCGTACTCACTTAAAGTGCTCTCCACAAAGCATCTCAAGAAGGGATCAGGATACCACTGACAGATAATTGTTGTCTCCAGTATATTAAAATAACTCTGCAAATAAATAACGATTCAATGTATTCAAAGGCAAAATATGAAAGAACGGCGAGATCTAAACGCTTAAAATAATACTTGAAATTATTATTAATATTACACTATGTTAAATTTTAGTATAAAGTTATAAAAATAACAAGTTTCAAAATTATTAGCCTGTTGAAGAATTAAAGAAAGAAATAGAAAGGCTTATCCGAATGACCATGTGCCAATGGTGGACTTAGCGCCATAAAAGAAAAAAATAAGTTCCATATTGGCCCTAATAACAGCTTTAGGCTGTTCTTGATCAAAACTCCGTCGTCTTGATATACAGGGCTAATCATAAAAATTATGAGTTTTCAACATTATTATAATATTATATTTCAGACGGTTATGCAACCAGCACGACTGGAGTGAAATAGCGGGTTGCGCTACTTCAAGGATATACATGCTTTTCACTCCTCCCTGGCTTAATATTACCCCATACATAACCGAATTTGTCATGTATCACGGATATTTAACCATAATCCATTACTCCTTCTATTCAACATTAAATATAACCTCCACATCAATGCATCAGATTCATTTTCACAAGCCAATCTCTTCTTGCCTAGGTGAAAAATGTTCATTCCCATGTCCTCTCTTAACTCCCACTATGAGTTAGTAGGCCCATTGGCGATATACTAGTATTCCTTCGCTGGGCACATTCACTGATTTCCTGAGTACATTCATGTCCACCCTCCACGCTTCCTCCTCTGTCTTCCCCACATCTTCAACGTGGTCTTTGCAATTATATTATTAATCCTCGACACCAAAATATCTTTAATGAATCAAATATTGATCAAATCTGAACACACTAAGCGCAAAGTTAAGCAACAATAGCTCCACTTTTCCAGCTGCCATCAATATTACAATTAACGTTCTATTCCCTACTCACTCTATCCACAGTAACCTAATATGAAACAATCCCGAATCTTTTGATGAACTTCTTTCCAAATCCATTGATATCCAGAAATCCTTCCGAAAGCTAAATGCAGAGATCCTCCCTTCAAAGGTCCAGGCTGAAAGCTTTTATAAATAATAGCCCACATATCACCTCCATCAACTGCTACCCAGATATAATATCTCAAATCTAACCCAAAAATACGAGTACCTTTTCTCCATCCTAAGCAACCACAAAATACAGTCAAATATACCCTAATTATCCCTCCGCCACTTTTAAAAGACACGGAAATCTATCAAAGATTCTCAACACCACCGACCCTCTAAAAATTGCCTGCTACCCAGAAATCTCTACACCTCAATTATATACCACCCAGGCTCCCTACAATCGAGTCAGACAAATTTTATTCACATTTTATCACTCTTTCCCTCCCATTGGAGCTTCCCAATTCGCTCCCATACCATCTTATTCACTTTAACACCCCTATCCTCCTTCCCATTTAAGCCGATCACAGCACGATTTTACCCCTCTTTTTTACCCCCTCTCTCACCCACTCCACTCTCCCTCATAAATGCTATATAAATGAACCGTAGCTGGCTTTCTTTTTGTACCTGATGATGACGCCTAAGCGTTGAAACTAGTTGTACGATAATAAAGAACGGTGGATGTATAAATTGTGTTCTTAATAAAATAAATAATGATATTTGATCCTGGTAGGTTCACCCATACCGCATATCGTCAGTTCCACAATGATGGGGCTGCAAAGGCGAATGACCCCAGTGGGGCGACCATTGAGAGATGGTATCACGTTAAAAACACTATTGAGGAATGCAACGGGAAATAACCTCAATTATTATTCCCAAGATTTTTACGATGGATAGTGTAGAGGAAATGTGTCCTGGAAACTACGGGAGTCGGCCGTGTGTCGTGCCCGACAGTGGAGTAGGCAAGGCTTCCGCGGTTTTCCTCTCACGAAGTACTTGCAAAGGAAAAGCGACAGTAGCAGTACCGAAGACGCAGAAAACGAAAAGAGTGACGAAAAGCGAGTAATAATTTAGTAGGCAACAATAAATTAATATTTGGTAGTAGAAATTCATCAAAAGGCAATACAATAACAGTTCACACACATTTATTTTCTCAAATATTATCAGTCATAGTAAGGGTTGGGTTAATATTCATCATGTTGACTATCAATACACTATGTTATACAAAATATGAACAATAATAGAACATCACAAATACTTGCAATGATACCAATGCTATGAAAACATTTGATGGTTAGCACAATTTTCACATTGATTTCTTATAGATGGCAATGATTAGTTGCAAGTGATATAGTTTTTCTATTTTAACCCACTTATTTTACTTGTTTTCAAAGTTTTTAATACCACAATCTATGTAATTCCAAAACATGCTGATATGTTTCTGACTACATAAAATGAGGGAATCGGGCTGATTTTGGAAATCTCAAGTACAAGTATGTACAAGATCTGAATGGTTAAAAGAAATATTTGGAGACAATGTAGGTACAATTATATTTGGACTTTTTTATAATGTTATTTTCGAATTTTATCAATTTATCAGGTTATAATTGCATATGTCAGTAAGGTCCACACAAAAATATTTTCCTTTAGAGCATTATAGTGATTGAATTGACATTTGAGGATTTTATGTTTTGATAATTTCCTCATTTTAAATATCTGAATAGCTTATGTAATTTATAGCTTGAACTTAGAATTTTAAAACGATTTTACTTCAAGTGATAGTTTCATTAAAAACTGTATTTTGCTCAAATATAGCATTAATAATTTCAGACATACCTAGATTTCTTTATCGATAAATTATTTAGAGTGTACTTGATGAACAATGCCATCAATACTATTTAAATGGAAAAAATTCTAATAAAATTATTTTAATAAATTTTTCTGAGTGTTCATTGTATTGTAAAAAAATATGAAGTGTTTTTGGCGATGGAGTTAATCTGAACCATGCAAACATCTCACTTTTAAAGGCTATATAACAACATAGTTCTCATGTCCACTCAGATTGTCTTTTACAATTAATCATTGTGGATAGGGAGCTTCTATTAACAAAACAACAAACTTGGAACAAATATTGAATTCTCTCCAATATGCATGCTCTGTGATTTTTTCCCCATATCAATGCAATCAATTTAACATTCACACATTGTTGAAGTATTTTCTCCACACTTCACTGTAGTTAAATGCTTTCACCATTTTTTCATCAACAAGCCTCTATTCTTGGGGGATTTTTTACTTATGATAAACCAGCAATGAGATATTCTTAGGTTAAACGATCATTAAATGATGTACTAAAAACTGCCAGAGTTAGAACTGTAATGAGTTCCATTCAATTATATGGTACATATGACAGAAATATGGTCATATTCTTCTATGTATGTGATATAAGAAGGAATATAGATGTTGCAAATGTGTTAGCATTGTTGCTTTTATGGACCTAAAAATAATGGATAGTGTCATTAGTGCTTGGAACCCTCTTACTTCTTTTGTGGAATCCTATCAGCAATTGAACCTCCATCAGCAATTGAACCTCCATTTCTCACCCCAAACTTGTGAAATGACTGAGTAGTCAGATTAATTAAAATCACTGGATACTCCCTTACATAAACTAAATATAATTCAAATTATTAGTAAGTTAAACAATATCAATTCTTTTCACTCATTTCATTTCTCAAGATTTTGTGGAATATTCATAAATATTAAAAATCTGATGTAAAATAACTTCATCTTTAAAATATTCTACATAGGAGTTACAATAATTTATAGGTGGAGAGATCTGTATTTAGATTTTTCCTGGATATGCCAAATCTATCTGTAATTTTTCTTTGAGTTCATACGTACTCTACCATGTTAATTCAGTTTTTAATAAAAGTATTTTAGGCGGGAAAACAATTTGAGCATCTTTAATTGAAATGTTTTCGATGAAGAACTTGGTATCACCATTAGGTAAGTAAGTATCAGTGATAATTAGTAATTATCAGTGGGAAGCTTATCATATGACTTAATTGCCTGAAATAAAATAAAAATATGCATTTAGTTTATATAAAAATAACCACTCATTATATAGTCTTTAATTTCTTCCCTCCTTATATGATATTTTTGGGTTTAAAATAGTGCAAAATAAAATTTTTGTTTGAGTTGAAATTCTGATAGTAAAATATGAGGTAAAAAACTTGTAAATTAAAAATTAATGAACAATACCTATTATAAAATAAACTTACTTCCTTGTCTTCTGTATATTTTCTGTTTTTATAACAACCATGACTGAATATCTAAGCATGAATGGTATTGGGCAAAACCAGTGTCTGTGACGTCAACTACATTCAGTTAATAAGCCCTTTTCTTTAATATCATCCATGCAAATATGTATCTGGTTTTTGTCATTAAAATGAAAATATAAATAACAAGAGGGGATCTAGAAGTAGCAAAGAATGATGAACAAAGTTCATCGATGAAATTAATTGGTAAATAATTTCAATGGATGCCCATTTTCTCAATGGAAAGACATATGAATGGTAAATTAATTCTATTCCTTTAATGACTGAACTTAATTGAATGAAAAATATATTATTTTATTATATTTTTTACATTTTCTATGAAATGTGAGTAAATAAATTTTTTGTTTAATCCGATAAAAAATCATTTCTATTTCTGTAAACTTAACATATTAATATTTTAGTTTGAATTTGACATATAATCAATTCCTTATGCTGCTTCATAATATTGAAAAGAACTGCAATTTCTCAAAGATTCCATTTTCTGTATTCATGTCATTCTTTTGTCATTAAGATTTTATTTTGCATTAGCAATTAATATGCCAAAGGGGAATTTTTTGAAGCACATTTCATGAGTCTACAGAAATAACAGTGATTAATAATCATATTGACAAAGCTTAATGACACAGGTGTTAGTGGGTGAATGATTTTGGTAGATGACTAAGGATTTATTAAGTATGGATATGCAAACTTGGACCTCTGAATATCCACTGCAATGAAAACAAGGCGAAGTAGGAATATCCCCTGAAAAAATATTGAAGAAAAGGTGTTTTGTGCATTGGAGTTGAACACATGGGCATTTTACATTTGATGAAAGTTATTTAAAAATATAAAGTTATTTTGTACATATTAATACACCATGTTAATAGGTACCTACTACCTTGAATCAACAACCTTCTGGGATTTAGAAGATGATTGTGAAAAAACGAAACATCAATTTGGTATAGCTTAAAATAAAATGTTAATTGCAATAATTTGATTGGAAGAAACTCAGTTAGCAAATTAATACAAAGGTAAGACCTATAATGATATTATATAATAGATTTTATTTCATTCTCCTCTTACCAACCACTAATGCCAAAAAAGCAATAAATAAAAATAAATAGAGTTCATTAATTTCAATTAAGCATAAAGAAGTTATGGTTCTGTTATAAATGCAATCTGGTACAAATTCTACCTGAGCCAAAAATAAATATAAAAATATGCCAATCTACATATTTAAGAAAGCATTCAATACTGATAATGCCCTCACCAATTTCATTCATGAGATCTCAGGAAATCCTAACAGCTAGCCCATTTTTGTAGTGAAAATATATATTTGATATATAAGTATATATTTATATATAGAAATACTAAAATTGACCATTTATTTCACAGACAAGGTTTCTCAATTGGATGGCTTGCAAGCATTAATTAGTTTTGCCATTGGATAAACATTTTATTCACTACTAATCAAGTTGTTTAATGAAATTTAGTGACAATAACAAATGATTACTTCTCTGCTTCCTGCACTCTTCACAATGTTTTTAATGTGCACTTGTTTATATTTTGAATTCCAAGCAACAACAATAACAAAAATTTTGCCTTCCAATCTTCTGCTAATACTAAAGTGAATATGAGTGAACATGAATATGATATTCATATGATTAAGCATTATATTATTTTCCACAAAGATATAAAGATGCAATAATATCAATATTTTGATATGATTAAATGCTTACTGAAGTCATATAATTGGCAAAGGATTTTTCTGCTATCTTTGAAGACTGTTTGGATATTGTACCAGAGATCTTTGATTCACAATATTATGTATTGGAAAGGTGTATTCACCAACATGAAATTTTATCATACCGTATCATAGCTGTAGATAGATACCTACTACCATTTAACACATACGATTGGATATTTCATATTGTTATATAAGTAGAATTTTTATGCGTGAACTCAAATGAGAAACACCAAAGAACAGAGGTAGGTAGGAATATATCCATAAAGGATTATTATACTGTACTTGCCACCAAAAATTGAATAACTAGCTACATGGATTTGGTATGCATTTCTAGTTCATAAAAGAGAACAGACATATAATATTTATCCATCGTTTGATTTAACAAGTTTATATCTCTAAACCCATGCATTGATATCAACATGTAATAAACTATTCAGCCTTAGAATATAATTATAATATTCTCTTTAACATTGCACTAATATCAACTGAAAAGTTTTATCATGCAATCTGTATAGTTATCTTTGCCAATGATTATAAATATAAACCACAAACCCATCATCCATGAAATTACAATACTTCTCCACTATTGGTCTCCTTTGATGTTTCACTATTAACCTCATCACAAATCTCATTCCATTGTTCATGAAAACCACATTTCTGTTGTAACTTGATAAAATGTATTTTTTCACTCCCAATGGTCAACAGGTATCTGCCTTACCCTCTACAAACTGGTATTTTATTGACTATTCTCTTAATATTAGTTATGGTATATAGTATTCTTGTATGCACCCACTTTTGAGGCATCTCTCAGCTCACTGATAATAAACTTAATAAATGATTAGGAGATTGTTTCACATTTAATATTTAATTCATAGGTACCTATATAATCAATATGTATGGTTCAATAATGGTACTCGTAATACTATTTCAAACACCATAGAAATTATATTACTTGCTGAGATGAAAAGATGCCATTTCCCTGATGACATGTGAATTTTATTGGCATCCAATTGAATAATTTGCTTTGGATATCCATGAACAATGATGTTTTGCTTTCTTGGAAGAGAAAAAAATCTCTTATAATCCACTACATCTCTGCTAATATTACTTGAGATTTCATGCAAATATAGGTAGGAATATGGTATATCATTCTTCAAAAACAGAGGTACACCATCAATATCTATTGTTATATAATTTGTCAAGTGACTAATTTATCTGTAACATTCCATTTGTAATGAATAAATAGTTATTTTATGTTACAGAAAAGCCCAATTATTACTTACATATCAATAAAATTTAATGGAATAGAAATACTTAATGAAATCCCCCTTGTCAAAAAATCTTATATTTTTACTCAATAACTCCTCCTGTTTTATTAAGTTATAGAATCTAGTGCTTGTTTTACTCTTCCTTTCAGATTTATGACAAAACTTCCAGTACTGCAGAAATGGGTATATTAACCACCAAATTCACTTAGTCTTATATTTGTTCAATACTGCTGCCCAGAGAGATTTGTGCTTACAATCACTAATGGTAATATATTATTATTCTTATCTCAAATTTAGTAATTTATTTCAGGATGTTCCAAAAATGTTGTATACTGTGTAAGGCAAATGAATAACATTGTTCAAAATAACCACTATTGGTTAATATTTGTGCTAGTAATACAATGCTATTAGACATTTGACATATGCATATAATAACATGTATGCAGATTTTTGGAAGACCCTGTTATTTTATATTTGATAATAGCCTTAATAATTAATCAAATGGTCAACAGTATGGGAATTACAAGTGATACATTGGACCAAATGGAATCAATATTCACATTTAAAACTTATTCTGATAATGATTTAGCACAGAGCTGTCATTTCTTACTGACCCTGTATTACCCTCTGTTGGAAAATTGTGGTCATAGTTGCAAAATATATGATTGATGTTAACAGAGAGTTATGGCTGCATACGCCTAAAATATTGCAAATATATTAGATAATTTATTTAATTGAACTACAAATAAATAAATTATTAGAATTATATGAATTCAAATTATTCAATTCCCTTTAAAAAACCACTCTGTTTTAGGTATTCCAGAAAAGGATATCATCCAGGCCCTTCCATCCATTCACATCTATGAGAATGGTTAAGTTTGCCTATAAGGACCCTCTTAAATATTATATATGAGAGAGAGAGCAGAAAAATATTTGAAATTGCCTGTTATTGTTCCACTGGCCATTTCATACTATGGGATACAGTATTCTCTGCTCCCATTAATCAATTAGATATTAGGGTCCATAATATCCATATCTCTCACAGTGATTAAGAGATTACTATGTTTTGGTCAAAACTGATCAGAATGAGCATACTAGTATGTGATTATCATTTGCCCAAGGTGATTTGTTTCATTCATCAATGAAGAAAAATATTTCTTATAGTATAACAGATATAGACATTTGGTAATTTTCCATTCCATTTCTGTAAGAAGCGGAATAGATTTGTAATTTCAAATGTGTCTTTAAACACATTAGTGACTAGAGCGACTCGTGACTAGCCAATCCAAGGAAGCATAATATATTAGAAGTCCAGGACAATATATCATCGGGATAATGTTCTTTCTATTACAATTCTTTGTGTCGAACTGGTTTTACTTTGGGCCTCACGTGTTACAAAATTTCGTTGAATGAAATTTTATGAGAAATATAAGACTTACTTACAAGATAAAAATACCTTGAGTAAATTGATATACTTGATATACCTCATTTACCCTGGGTCATCTAGCTGCGATCATTTCTCTTGACGAAATGTTCATGCATGAGAAGGGGAAGCCAAGTGTCTTCTTTCATCAGCTTGAGGAGGGGTTCAAATCATCAATCAGTTTCAAGCCAACAACCTTCAGATTTTCCGGTGTGCTTGCTTCCCACCAGATTGATGTCATTTAATTTATTATAAATACTCGTTTCTTTTCTTTTCTCAAATACCATATTCATTCTCACTTGGCGTCATATATGAAGAACGGAAAATCAAATGCAGTTATCACATTACTTAAAGACCTGCTTCCCGGTACATTACTCTTCATTCTAAATAACTTCTTTGGCATAAAACGGAGAGAAAAAGTCTGCAGAAATTAGTTATCACAACTGATGAAGAAATCGGTGTTACGTTGCGGCGTTTTGATTTTCGTAATTCAAATCCGTTCGCTCATGTTTCGACACCAACCATCTGTTTGCATATTAACAATTTCAGCACTATTTCACTATCCTGTAATTCATCTAGACATCAGGTGTTAACTGTTAATCAGGATTGTGTGGCTCAATGGTTAATTTTCATCGACCCTTCACCCCACAATGGTGTTTATTTCGACCCCCCGTCCACTCATAGGACAAAGTTGACTCCGCGCGTACGGGTGAAGGGGTGGAAATCGCAGCGGAGCCGTTCGTTGCTTCGTCAAGTCCCACGAATCATTACAAACTATCAAGGGAATGTCGGTGCTTATGGGAACGATAGTGTTTTGGGGGTAGGCAGAAATTCGATCCTCGATCCCGCATTCCCAATCTCGTGCTAACCCCTTTCCGTGAGGCCTTCGTAGAAGCTGTAGTCTTCCTCTTCGCTGGCGGGAAGGAAGGCGTTGTCCGGAGCAACGGCCGGCGCCGGCGATGTGGACGCGGCCGACGCCCCATCCGCGAACGTCGCCTCCTCGGCCTCCTTTGCCATGCTCCTCGTCCTCCTCTTGGTCGCCGCCACATCCTCGTCGCCGTCCGCCGCCGGCCTCCGCCGCCTCGGCCTTAGGTAGACCCCGGGGGTGGCGAGGGCCGGCCCTCCCTCCTCCCTCGGCCCGGCCTCCCGCGGTTGTCTCGTCGCCGCCGCCACGTGGGCGTCCCACTCCTCCTTGTCCATCACGACGCCGTCCTTGAACTCAGGCATGGCGACCGGTCTCAGCTTCAGTTTGGGACCGCTCACGAACCCTCCCTCGCCGCGCCAGGCCTGCTCCATGGCGGCCATGGCGTCCCATGCCTTTTCCGCCGACCGCAGTTCGAAGTTCGCCGGGATCCCGAAGCCCTCCACCTCATGCTCTCCTCCCTTAGCCCCGTTCCTGGGCTCCAGGGCGTTCCCCAGGGACTGTGGCGTTCCCGCCTTCGCGTTGCCCCCTTGCTCGGCCCTCATGTCGCAGATGACCGCCGTCAGGGCGATGATGTAATTCTTGGCCAGCGTCAGGGTTTCTATCTTGGACAGTCGGCAGCCATCCCTCTTGACGTGCGGTATCACTTCTCGGAGAGACTGTTTTGTTTCAAGGAAAAAGAAATATCATTTTCGTTCCAAATTAATTATTGGTCAATTTTATTGTGGTCAGTAACGAATGCTCAGAGAAGACTGTACTCGAAGGATCGAATGGTCGTTGCTCTAAAAGATACCGGCACTCAACTATCCGGAGAAAATATGGTATTATATAATGAAAGTGAAATATATTCCAAAACTTAATGTAGCACAAATATTCAAGAATGAATTTTGGATTGAATTCGAAATTGAATTTTTACTCATCGATAAATCATGGAAGGGAGTATATAAATGTAAATTTGCCAGTATGGAAATCGGAATTACTGTTTATATAGAGTAAGCATTTGAATAATTTATGCCAATTAAATTTCAACCTATCCAATATTTATGTCAAAAACACAAACATAACAATAGTACCTATAATATTTACGGATGCTCATAAATTTTTAAGTCACTTCGAAGGTACTTAACGATTCACCAAAGAGAGGAATGCTTCTCATTCTTAGATTTGATTTTATTAAATTTGAGGAAGACCAATTGAAAGTTTTAACACATTTCAACTCTTCTTTAACTGACCCAAAACTTATGATTTAAAAAGCGCAGACTTTAATAAGATAAATAATTCTAAAGAAAATTTTAAAGAAGAATTTCTATAAAAAGCTAGTGTCAACTATGAAAATGGCTAAAAATTACAAATTCAGTGTGCTGTCAAAATATAACCCAAAAATTTAACTTTATTGTAAAGAGTATAGTGTTCGTCATTTTGCTTAATAACAGCATGGACTTAATCTATATTTAAATAGACATTCACCAAAATTAATTATTATTTATTTGGTTTTCTTTTTGACCGGAAAATCACAAGCAGATAACCAGATTTGGATTGTCATCACGGGGGAGAGCATGATACAACAATCGGTTGGGGGCGCACATTCTGGCTGGCTGATTAGGTGTCATTTGTGAAGAATAAGTGTCCTTTGAGGAACCCTGGCAAGAAGTTTCCATTCGGTGGAACAATTCGAGACACCTTTGCGTGAAACGCGCTTGGCTAACCGTGGTTTTTCAATCTTGTCTCCAGACAGGTTTTGATCAATCATTCGAGAGACAAACCCTTAATTGAAGTTTTGAGATGCTTCACTAAATTATCGTAAGCCAGATTCTGTTTATCGATTATATATTAATTCATATTCATTTCACGGCGAAACGCTCTTAGCGTCCCTTCACCTGGAACGCGTCGTTCAGACCGTGCATCCTCATCCTCTCCCG
This sequence comes from Hetaerina titia, assembly GCA_037158775.1. NCBI lineage: Eukaryota > Metazoa > Arthropoda > Insecta > Odonata > Calopterygidae > Hetaerina > Hetaerina titia. The sequence goes on along the minus strand of CM073768.1, from coordinate 107,844,044 downwards.
CTCGTTGCTCTCCAATCTCCTCTGGTTCCTCTCGCGGGCGTTGAGAGCTCCCGCCCTCTTCCTCCGCGACCCCCCGTGGTGCTGCTGCTGGCCGCCGGAACCTCGCTGTTGGCAGGCCGCTCGCCGGCCCTTACCACCTCCGTCCACTGCCGCGTCGCCCGCCCGCTCCCCTTCCTCCCCGGGCCCGCTCCCCCCTTCCTCTCCATCTTCCCTTTCACCCTCTTCTTCCTCCTTCTCCCCATCATCCTCTCCGTAGTCCAGGGACGCCCTGCAACTGCCAAGGGGAGAGAGGGGAATTGTATTTCAGGTCGGATTCGACCTCATCGAAGACGCACAATTTCACCACAGAACCCTACAAGCCATTCATCAGCCAGTGAACTGTTTCACATTCTGAAAGTAGCTTTATATTACTAGAAGTAATGTTTCTGTTATTCAACAGTCGGGGTTCATATTGCGCTGTCCATTATTCATTTTTAAATGACACCTTTGCCAAGGCGTAATAGTCCCGAGGTGAGGTTGGAATTAGAATCTGTATAATTAAACTGGCGATCGAATTTCCAAGTTAGCCAACTGGCTTGGCAGTAGATTTGAACTATCTCTGTCACTATTGGGAAACCCTTTATGAAAGAACTTTTCTCCATGCATTAAAAATGTGAACGGATACATACGATCGCCTTTTGGAATATTACATCCGATTGTATGAGTAAGTTTGGAACTCGGTCAGTGCCATTCGAACCGGAAAAATTTTTTCTCCCGAATTTGTACCCTGACAAAGTCGCTGGTGTGCATCACACGAATGCCCTCAACTGGTGAAAGCTTTACCGAGTCACGAATCCTAATTTCTCAATAATAATTAAGTATTTCCTCTGGAGAACTATTTTTGATGAAACCTTCACAATTACACATCTTTCATCACGTGGTCTGAAAATTCTTCCTCCATATTCCTCGCCTACCTGACGCTATCCTGTTGTGGATTAATCTAATACTCTCGTATGTATTCGAGTTACTATGGATATTTTACTAGTATGGATGGATACTAGTTATTATTTATGGATATTTTACGATCAACAGTGTTTTCCTCCTCAAAATTCTCATCTTGAGGAAATTCTTGGATATTCAAAAACACAGAAGAGTTTTGTTATGATGGCATTAAAGCTTTTTCAAATGGTCGGTGCCGATGACATGTTTCTAGAGGAATCGCTGTGGTTGGTGTAGAATAAAGGTTTTGAGAGTGATCAATCTTTAGTTTCATGGGTTAATCCATGTTATAGGTTTTCATTATTCATAAAATAAGTTGAATCTTACTCCATTAAGTTTTGTAAATCCTCACTTAACACGCAACTGCAATGAAATATTTGAGCCATCAATACCAGTATTTTTAATTTATTCGAATTTGTTAAATGCTATTGGTTTTCGTGATTTGACAATTAAAATTGGTTACTTCATTAGGGAGGTAATAAAATCCTAATTTTCCATACGAGAATTACTAACAATAATTTTACTACATACCTACAATTTTAAAATACAATCCCTAGTTTAGATTCTACATATTTAAATTATCCAAATAACATTTATTTGTACAATAACTACGTCTTTCTCGTAATTATACATTTGAAAGATGCTTGATTTAGGAAAGCAATGGTATTTTCATAAGATGAGCTGAAAAGTATTAGGCGATTATTCAGAATAAAAGATTAAAAATATTTTCAGAACAAAATAAACAGAATTATCTTGCGTGTCAGTGTTTTTAAATAACTACATGTAATCAGGGGATTATCTGAATGAATTAGAAAGGGAGCAACGAGAAAGGGAGAGGGTGAGAATAGGAAAAGGTTGCCACTTGCTTACGAAGACCTGAGGCAATCGGCCATCGATTTCCACGCATACAGTTGTTAGCCCCATGCGAAGTCACCAAAATCTCAATCGACCGGACGCTAATTCAAGAAGCATTAGCGGTTGACCTCTCTCACAAGACAAGAGCTTCCTTCTCGTCTAGCCTCCTCTCCTTTTCCCTCTCTCTTCGGTCTCTCTCTCTCTCTCTCTACGTCGCCTCCCCTTGAAGATTACTTTTTTACCAAAATGAAACGGGATTGGAGGAGAAACCCGGGTGAGGACGAGATGGATTGCGGGGGGAAGATGGATGGAAAGGATAGATCTGAGAGCACTGGAGGAGGGAGAAAACCTACACTTCTTCCTTTTTTTTATCTCCTCCTCCTTATCCCTTGGCCTACATGATTGGCTATCTGAAGCGGCATTTAATTCCCCCGGCGGTTTGCCTCCGAACAAGTCGAAGACTTCGTCCTCTTTCCATCGCCTGATTACCTGCTCCTCGTCTCCTCCCAATCCGGATCGGTCTCCATGGCAACGCCGCTGTCCGCCGACCTCATAGTCGCAGGAGATTGTGGGACCGCCTGCAGAAACGGAGAAAAAGGAAGAGAGAAAGGGAGGTGAAAAAATAAAAAGTATACGGTCACTATATCCCCATTTTCATATATAAATCTCTTATCACTACAGTGACTGATGATAATTTACATTTTACCCTTTATTTACCCATTTTTACATTATATAGATACAACACCATCGCAGGTCGATTCAACTACAGGTACATACATATACGTGAGTATACGAACTCGTATACTCATGTATATTTATTTAAAACTCAAATTACTTAATATATCTCAGCATAAATATAATACAGATAAATAAGTTTATATAAAAATGGTAAATGTATTTGTACAAACTTGTATAGCTTACAAATTTGTTTATTTATTTTGCATAAGTCTGAAAACAGAACTCCAACCCTCACATCGGACTTTGAACATTGATATAACAATTTAATACACCCAATGGAGAAAAAACCACCTAGGCGGGAATCGAACCCACGACCTCTGGGTTGGCAGACGAGAACGTTACTCCGCCGCCACCGGGGCTGGTAATTAATAGGCAAAATTATTCATTACAAAATAGGTAAATTATAGGATTAAATGAAACAAAGATATCAGAGGGGATTGAGATATAATTAGAAATACCGTCACTGTGGCATCAAAACATCGAATGGTTAAAGACTATACTCCCATTAGTGTACTTAATTAACTAATTAACTAACTTAATTAGCTAGTCCTCCACGAATAATGTTTTTATAGCATACCATTACCAGATAAATTTCCTTTCATGCAGAGGTACGTGTTACCGAAATATGTGCAGAATTGAAGAGAGAAAACGTAAGCGTAGAAAAACTAATATGAGGTCGGATTATATGAATACCAATCTGAAATTTAAATTGGAAAAATTGATAACACTTGAAAAAAAAAACAAATTTCCAAGAAATGACGTATTCACATTCAGAGTGGGAAGTTATTTGGCTGAGATGATGACTGCCCTTTAATGTATGATTTCGATTCAAAATAGTAGCAATCAGTCTTTCATTAAAGGGAAAGAGCCACATGATCACGTTATATGCCTTGGGTTGAAGACAAAGTACAAAGCTTCATTGCTTTTGACACATTGATTTTTAAATTCTCTGTAACGCACCTTTATGTACTGAAAATACATGAAAAATATACAAATAATCAGTGATTTTTCTTATCTGCATCAATTCAAATTTTTTTTTCAAAGAATTACGCAAAGGTAACCAAATTTTGTGTTGTTATCTAAATCTGGAGATTTTTTTAATGAAATTCTTCATTTCGTGGACATTCATTCAAAATTTCAATTAAATGAGATGATGCGAGTGCATAACAATATGATTTCACATAGTGTATGAGTTTAATTCGAATAAATATGGTCGTAGATTTTGAGATAAGAAATGGAGAAATAAGAGAACCAGCGGCCTTAAATCTTATCGTTCATAAGAGTAACCTTAATTCTGCTTTTTTCAACCTGAATTTAGACTTAGATCATGTATCCTCACTACGTAACTATTAGCGAATGAAGTTTGGCCAGGTCAAAACCTACCAGTACTGGTATAGGTAAGGGGTCTAAACTCACTATATCCATCACCATGATGGATCGCCATGTGCAGTGGTGTGAGGGCTTAAGTTTTAGAGATGGGAACCATGGCGGCAGTGTGTTTGCTCTCCATCTAAACTTTTGGCTGTACGGAGGCCATAAACTTGAAGAAGTATGCTTAGTAAAACTATTGTTTCATAGGCTAAAGTTTTCCAAGTGATTTATATGACAGCCAAGGCATTTGAAGATATCCCTACGGTGATATCGTATGAGTTGTCCTAAAATTCTTCCAAGGCACGAAATATTTCATAAAATGTTTAGTTATTATCATCTCACAATGAATAGGATTGCTCTATGCCAATTCCGAAACAGTTGAAAGATAGATAAATAGATAATCGTCTTTATCTTGGGGCGAAGTTGAGAATTTGGAGTCTGTTCTACCACGTAACCCCTAAAATGGAAAAATTAAAAGTTCTGTAGTGGCATCTCCCTCAGTTTCTTGGAATTTACCTAAAATAGAAACTCCAGTGAGCATAAAATGCCAACAATGATACTTGACCCGAAATTGCTCAAGCGTAGGACTTCCAAAAAAGCTGCAGATTTCTACCTCGGACATGGTAATTTGAGGGGTAGTGAAATGAAAACCGAGCACCCGCTACAACAACCAGCCCGCGCACCAATAAGGACATAACCCAACAACTGAGTGAGCCTGAGAGTTTTCACTGTGTATTTCTCCTACGACACCCATAGCAGTATCACTACGTTAAAAGCTAACGTGTAGCTTTAAGTGGACTGTGTGTGTGTGTTTGTTGTATGGTGGGTGTTCGGTTTTCATTTGACTGCCCCTAGTACTTATTGCGGTACGTCATTTGTGGAGACATCAAGCCTGATGCGATTTTGGAGCAGATAAGTGCTTATTCCGACTGAAGGAAGAAATTAACGTCCAACAGAAACGCTAGTCAAGCAATAGCTTAGGGCGTCACTGTATTCGGAGAAGGAAAATTATGTTCGGAAAAATGGAGAAAAGAATGTTTTAGCTGAACAGCAAGAAATAAATTGAAACAGCACTGTGGGAAGAGTCATACCTTTCCAAATACCTTAAAGCCTAAAAACTAATGCTTAATGGCTCTAATTTTTATTTCAAATCTATTCGCATTACTTGAGGTCTATAATATTTGTATTTTGTATAATCCGAGATCTATCTAGTAAATCTTAATAATTAATGCATTCTTTTAATCTCAGATGACGATCTATGGATCGAATATAGAAAGTTTCTAATCAAAAAGGTTCAGATTAATAGTGGGGACTTTTGAATATTAATTTAAGTCTCCACCATTCCATGTAATACTAAGTTCACGCAACAGTTATCTCCAACTGATATCGATACCATTATTTCCCTTTCCTTGTCCTTCAAGTTTTTGCTTTCCTTTCCTCCTTTAGTGGATTTCTTTCCTCAGTAGCCCTATTCCCTTAGGTTACTGCACTGTCATGCTGGCGGATATTTTCTCTTTCAAGGTAAAATGCGATTGTCATTTAATATTATTAATATTTTATGCATGCCTTGGATTAGATTGATCAAGAATGGAAAAAGTGTAATATGCTGGTTTGGTCTTGTCGAGTTGATGGATGAAAAATGCATCCATCAACTCGACAAGTTGGAGAGAAAAGAGTGGCCGAGAAAATCATTGGTGAATAATGTAGACGAGATCCTCAAGACAAAGACTAAATACAACCCTAGGAGCACGAAATATATTTAAAAATGTATGAAGGTTACAGAGACAAAAGAGGTATGCAATGCCAGGGTAATGTAGATGAAATTATAGCAAGTAATTAGGCTTACTACTACAATGTAATAATTTAAAATATAAAATAAATTACAATCTGTATTCCTTGCCTTTGCCTACCATGAAATGAAACGGTGCGATGAGTATGCACGAATGCATACGATGTATGAATACGTGCATGCATCGTATAGGTAAGGTGCATTAATTCTGGGACCACATTAAAAAAATATTTCATGTGCTGTTTTGATATATTGAAATTAAATAATCAACCACTGTATTCGCCCTAAAGGTTCACTGAAAAAGCGTGTACAGTCTAGAGCGCCATGTGCGGAGCCCGTAGTCAAAATTTAATATAGTCGAATGCATATCTAGTATGGCTAAATTTGAAAACAAAAAGTAAAAAAAATATCCGCAACGCTCCCGCGAAACGATATAGGCTCTTCCTGAAATGTCTCCCTTTTCCCTTTAATGATATTTCCCTTCAACTTTGATTCTGTTTCGACACACGACCTCCCTTTATTCTAACTTTCTATCTAAAGTTGGAAACTGGATCTCCTCTTTGATATCATTTTTAGAGATACTTCTCGGAAAGGAGGCATATTTTTTTTCTGGGAAACTTGTGGGAATGAAATTGAAGTAGGGATCACACACTCAACTCTTGTCATAACTTTCGACGGGCTGCGCATGGAATAACTCAGTCTGAAAAATTGGTTATAGGGTAAAACTATTCGAAAGTAAAAGTACTTTTCCTTGTTTCGCCCTGAAAGTTAACGATTTACGTAATCAAATTATTTAGTCACTTCAGTCCTGTTGCAGTTTCCCGAAAAAAATATTCTTCAAATTTATGCGTAGCTGTCTGATTGAGCAAATGATCATTTCGATGAAATATTTAAATTGGAGATTGTGTAGGAGTGAGAAAGAGAAAGGGATTTAAAGTATAATTGAATTGTAATACATTTATATCATTAGTTGTTGAGGAACTGGCAGGGTTCTAAATGAGCAGCCACTCTTCATTGTGCCTTTTCATTACTTATATAGACAAGCGTCAATATAGTTACAGGTATAAGGTGGATCTGAAAGTATGTATATTATAACATAATGTTCACTTTGATAGGTCGTTAACACAATAGTATAACACCGTGGGCGATGAACACGTAATAAGTGATTGAATGACGAGGAGTTATCTTGTGCTCGATTGAATTCTCGCTGGTTGTGCTGATTGAAGTAAGTGCTAAACTTGATTTGATTCACATAGCGTTAGTATCAATGAATATAGGTAAACAGTTTGTTTTCCCCGATTAGTGCTTTACACGCGTTTGGAAATATTTAAGAATATTATGTGCCACGCAGCTATTTTTCCTCCGACTGCCATCTTTTCCCCTGTTTCTTCAATCTCATTTTTAGCATATATTTTTTCACTGGCCAATAAGATGTTTTAGTATTGTTTTTATAGCGTCAGAAGAAAAGTTATACAGTATAAGATAATAGGTCACATTGTATAAGTAAGCTATTAGTCAAGCTTTTAATATAAAACTTCATCACAAATATAAAAATTGGATAAAATTTGTCAACCAAACCAAACATAAAACATTTTTGTAATGTTTCATGGATAGCAAGAATATTTTCAATTACACCGTCTCTCTAGAGATGGGATCGAGTGAGTTTTGAGTCATGAAAATTTCACATGAGTTGCAACAATATTCTATTCGGTAAAAAAGTAATTTAACTATTTCTGTTCTCATCACTTTTGAAATATAAAATTAACTCTGGGTTTCTGTTCTTCTATCGGCAGTGACAAATCTGTATCACACGACTTGATGAGTTCTTATGGAAAACAATAAGAAAAAAGTCGGAGTTAAAAAATTTTACCTTGAATAACGAAATAAAGTGCTTGGTGTAGTTAAGGGAAAACATCATTCACATCAAATAGCTTCGTTGGTATACCTCCATCCTTTCCTGTGGGAATATATTTATTTTCGACGACGAAATTTTAGCTTTTTAATGAATCGGTGGCCGTTGTTGACCCATGTTTCGTATGAAGAGATATATGCAATATTAATAAAAGCTGACGAAAAAGCATTTTAGCTCATTTATGTTCCTTTGAATTTAATAATTCTCTGCGTGAATAGGAAGATGCTCATCACCGTGGAATTTGGAGAGTCGATGAATAAGCGAGAGAAAAACAACCTCCTTCAGAGTTCATGTTTTAATTCTACAACAGGAGCATCACATGGTGTTGTCACTGATGGAAAGTTTTCGTGGCCGCATGGGGAATAAGCCCTATGAATTTCCTTTCCCCGTCGGTCTATACAAACCTCAACCATCTCTATCTCACTCGCACCCTTTCTCTTCGCCGGCGCTCTCCCCTGTAGTCTCCCATAATATGACCTGTCGCCGACACACGCAAGTCTACTTGACTCTAATCGCCGGGGATTCGTTAACGCGAAAGCCTATACAAGAGGACCTCATGTGCGTGCGTTGTTCGGCTTTCATAGGGACACGCAAGGGAGAGGAGTGAGAGAGAGGTAGAGCTTTGAGGACAGGACGATGGAGAGAGAGAGAGAGAGAGAGAGAGAGAGAGAGAGAGAGAGAGAGAGAGAGAGAGAGAGAGAGAGAGAGAGAGAGAGAGAGAGATGGGGTTGAGGGAGAGTGAGGGAGAGAGTGAGGGAGAGTGGGAGAGGTGGAGGGAGAGACAGAGGATAGAATTGTGTGGGTTCTCTGAGCGTGGAGAATCTCCGGGGCCACGAGTGAAGTGGGGTTCATGCGGTGACAACGGGCGGCTTGAAGGACAAACACGCTGTGAGGGAAGTGGGTGGTAGTCTCTTGGGAGTGAGAGGGAGGAAGTGAGGAGGAGGTGTATTTGGTAGAGAGAAATCCCCGCTGTTTTTCCCTTTATTCTTTTATTTATTCCCTCCTCTCATACCATTCCTTTTTCCACCCTGTTTCTTCCCGTCAGCTTGGATGGTGGAGCGAAACTGATTGAAACCACGACGGTCACCAACACTACTGCTATTACTCTTGATACTACGACGGACTACTCCTTTCTTTCTTATCGTCTTGACGTCGAGTGGGGAAAATCTCTGATTGAAGTGCCCCGTCACGCATCTCTCATGCACCCATCCGCCCCCGCCTCTCCCTCATCCTCTCGAGCACGCTGTTTGCACTCCTTCCTGACCCCTTCCTCTCCCCCGCATCCTGACCCCAAAGCCCTCAACCCTTCCCTTTCTCCAATCCTCGTTCCTCCTCCTCCCCTCATACCTCCCTGTCCTTCTCGCTCCCCGGGCATGTGGACTCCCCGGCATATCGTCTCCCTTTCCGTCGGCGCTTAGGTCCCGAAAGCACCTCGCTTGTCTGCCGGCCGCTTTTCCCTCCCCGTGGAGAACACCGACATTTGTCCGACCCATCGTCCATCGTGGGCGTAGGTGCGCGGTGGTTTGCAGTTCCGGAATACGTCCCAGAGCAGGTCATGGGGGAGTGTCCCCGCGGGCTCGGATCTTAAGGAATTTGTGTCCTTCCCATGCAACCTTAGACGCCACCGTCGAGGGGCCGAGTGCAGACGTCTACCATGGAACTTGGTCACTGTATCCTCGGAATAAGATGCTTCTTTTGAAATCTTGTGCGTTATTTTGCTTTAAAATTGACAACAACTCTCAAGTGGAATCGACGAGTCGGAAAAAAATATATTCAATAAAAAGAAATTGACCGGAGGTGACCGCGTGGGCACGAAGAATTTCCATAAACACGGCAGGGACAATATTGTGTCCTGATACTTGAAATCCTCTCAAAAATCCCAGAAACATTTTTATAAATTTTTCGGATGCATCCGAAACGTAGTTAAGTCCACTCGCTAAGTGTGTCTCCCTCACGATTGACGATACGTGTTCCATCGCCACTTCTGGAAACAGTCCTGTTAGACCTCTTTCGGTGTCAAAATTAGTCCTATCTGGAATTTTCTCAAACTCATTAAAAACGATTTAATGCATTAAATTGTTTGAACTCTCCGTCTTTTCGAGTGATTTTAGTTTTGGAAATAAAAACACACCAATTGGGGGAAGATCAGGTGGGTTAGATGGCTGAGGGAGCACTATTTAGTTGGTTTCGTAGTTGTAGCCAAACAGTCACGAATCAGAAACGTTGCGTTGATGCGATCAGATCCGTTGGCAGGCGCATTTTTGCAATAGGGGAGCCAGGAGTTGTTCCTTCACAACTTCCCAAAATTTTATCTCTTTTACGTTTGATTGATATTGAACTGATTGATGTTGATTTGTTTAAACTCTTCTGCTGTTTCCTGAACTGTTAAAAGACGGGAGGATCTCACGATGGCACAAAATTGTGCGTCAGTGCCGTTAAATGATGTTGAAGGCCGTCCCGGACATGTTTCATTCTTTTTTGACTGCTCGAAGCCCTAAAATTGCTTGAACCACTCACCATAGCATTTACAGCACATTACCTGATCACCATAAAATTGTTTCAACAATTCATGAATCCACGTAGACGTTCTCGCTAGTATTAGGTAAAACTTAGCATCAATATGCTGCTCATTACACTTGGCCATCTTGAATATCGCAGAAGTCACTCCACGTGCGCGTAAATGAGCAAGCCTACCAAGATGACTAAACAAAAAACAAAAGATTGCTTTAAAAAGGACGCTACTTAGTAGTTTCAATTACCTGGAATTGCTGCGTCGTCAAATTGGCGAGACTCTCATGAAGTTTTGAACTTTTTTGAACAGAACTCATATTCCGCCGTAGATACTGCAAGATAATTAAATTTTGCGAAGGCAAAGCTTTGACAAGGAAATAAATACATTCAGTAAGAGAAACCTTAGGATTTCTTTTTATTTGAAAGGAACACATCAATCTTAAATATGACGCAAGGACGAAGGACGCAAAATTGTCTATACATTATTTTATAGGTAGTTGGACTTTTCATTCCTCATTGTCTGTATCAAAGTAGATGAGTGATCAAAACGTCAGTATTCTATCACCATTGATGCATTTTTTATTGGGTTTCATGCTTATATCTGCTATCGTTTTCCTTTTTGGTTGTCGTAAGTATGATCTTAACATAGTATTTTTCTCTCTTTGTTAATCAATGATTAAATTTTTCGGCATTAATTCCTCAGAACACAACAGTGTGAATCGCCCAACAGGCTAATTCCATATTTGACGCCCATAGAAAGCAATCATGTTTTGACTCTGGAGAATTATAGCCAGTGGCCAGAATAATGAGTAGACTTTGCAATAATTATTAATGGAGTTCAATTTGGTGGGCTGAAAAATTGTTAATTGAAATTAAAATAAATTAGTATTCATTTCACAAATATTTTCTCTGGTACGACGCAGTTTTCATCCTTCATCTCTGTGGCAACTTTTTCGAGCCACCTTGGATCCATAAACTTATACTCAACGCCCCCAATCGATAGCTTTAAATTAATAATCAAAACCATAAAGCAAAATAACCAAATGAGGATCATTGAAATAGATGCATAGTTTTCATATCACATTTATGCAAAAGACTTAATACACAATAAAAGGAACTTAGGTGAGGACATACTTTTTACATAAAAATAAATTATCAAAACAAATAATTTAAAAAAACTTTTTTTAGAAGTTAACATGTCATGTTTGTTCTTCAATGAAGCAATTATATAGCATTAAAATTTTCAATGTATGAAAATAGAATAACCAATAATGTTTTGTTAAAATTAGTTAAGCAATTAAGTGACTATTAATTATAGTTTTCATGGTCTAGCAGTCATTTAAGAAATTCTATTTCCTAATTTTATAACATATTTTCATCAAATAAAATTTGAATGGAATGGGTGGGCTTGATGACCTGATACCAGTTTTCCAAGGTCCGGTTTAATGTCACTTAGCAGGAGTCTTAAATCACCGAGTTCACAAACCTGAAGTCTGTTTCTCTGCTTGGAAATAAGTAAGCTGAATGACTGCACTAAAACCACGTTCCACCAAATATTAAGTCGGAAATTCAAGAGCTTTTTAGCCACCATACATAATGCAGGATTACGATCCAAAACCTCCTTCTCTAACCATAACTCTTGATAACACAGGCCTACAAAAAAATTTTTTTTTGGTGCCGGGAATCTTTGTGATGATTTTAACTATATTTGTAGAGCTGAATCCAAATATGAAATCCGTTTTTATTTAACAGCTCTACTTTTTTAGATATGGCACATCTTACGATTAGTTGTTTTAATATTTGATATATCCCGGAAAATAATTTTCAAAGTTAAATAAATCTATAAGTATACTAATTTATAACCACTCTGCGGTGTTCCTTTTATTTTCAATTAACTGTCAATAAGTTTTATGTACTATATATTTCTATATTGTAGGCCAATGAGATAATTATTAATATAATATTCCCATATCATCATGTAGAAGATTTTTTTACGTAAGTAACAACATATCTATATCTTGAAAACTATAGCTGATAGGAAAAAACTAGTGTCATAATTGGATTCAGCACCCCAATTGTTCTTTAAATCAACATTAAAAGCTCCGGCACCAAAAACACTGTTGGCCTGTGTAATTTATCATAAACTTTGGTTTTGATTATACGTAATTTTTAGTCCATTAATTCTTCCTCTAATACTCCAGCTTCCTCAATATCTACACACGGATTTATCACCCAGACTGGAATTTCCAACAAAAGAATATCCTCAAATCGCTGCGCCATACTTTTATGCAAGGTGGTTAAATCGTCACAAAAGACTCAAATCATCATTACCCATACCAGCTTGCTCTTCCAGCAGGGAAGGAAGTAATAAAGCTCGCGGCGACCTATGTTACCCTTAAATAAAATCAACTTGGAAATAAACAGTTACCAAAGATTTTGCCCTTAAAAGATTGGTACCTACAATTGTAAATTCATTTAATTGAACTTTGGAAATAGTTCAGACAAAAATGCAACGGCACTCCTAATATCTTTAAGGTTTTCGCCGAGATAAGCCCCTATCACCTAAAAAAACTGCACGACAATGCCAAAAATATTATAGAACCGCCTTACACAATTCCCTTTTGATAGCCAACGAACTTCCTTGTGTAGTAACAAACATTTGAAATCTTCATCGTTCCCATCACACGACTCTCGAAAGAGTCGATTATTAGGAGCATGGATTTTGATTTTGTGAACCGATGTAATTACAATTTTTAAGGTATTGTAAAGACTATTGACACTCAGTATTTTAGCCACTAGATATTGTCGGTGAATGACACAATGTGTAACAAATACATTTGGTGCATATTTTCTCAAGTATGCAATACAACCTTGGTGACGAGCAGTCATTGACGGAGCTCCGTCTGTCGCAACAGCAAGTATGTTAGAAACTTTTTTGTCCCTGAAGAACACAGATTCATTAGCTGGCAAAGTTGACTCGTCCAACTATAATGCAAATTCTGTTGTTCTCAGGATGCTGCACAATGTATCTTCCACATTTTCAGGTATTTCATCCATTCGTCGTTGAATTGAAGTGTTGCTTACGGGAATAATTTATATTGTATCATATGGTGGCTTATTCAGTACTCAGGAATTCACTTACTGCCGGTAAGATGAGTTCTTCGCCAATTGTATGTGGCTTTCCAGATTTGGCAATCAACAGTGAAATATTGTATGATACACGCAAGCATCAATGATATGTTATGAAACATTACACAATATACTTGAAAGTGTTGGGTGATTTTGGACTTTGTCACGAAATGACTGAAACAATGTTAGTCTTTTCTGTCTTGTCAGGATGATCCTTCTTAAAATGGTCAATTAGTCTGAAAGGTTTCACCGCCTCATTTGAAAAAACCCTTTCGTATAGCAAGCACTAAGTCATGTTCTTGTTTATAAAGGACCCTACAATCCGTACTTAAGATAATCCACATTTTACTGTCTACATTTCTTCTTTGATGAGTCATTTCCTGCCATTCTGTTTCTACAATAAATTTTCAAATATTAAATTTTGTTAAAATAAAATTGAATATTTATTAACTAAATAGAATACACGTATGAGTTAATGATAAGACGTGGCTTTAATCTTTAGTGGTTGCTTTTTAAAATAAAATTATTAATAATCATATGAAAAACAACAAAACAAAATATTTATTGCCTTGCGGCATTATTTCAAACATATGTACGTACAAGCAAGGCTGAATACATATATGCATTTGTTTTGCATACCTGGTACAAAACAGGATTTATTCACATTTTATTTTGCTCTTGATCGGTAGTAGTTTTACTTCAGTAAACTGAAAATATTAAATTAATTTATTTTATATAAATATTATACATTTCGTATAAAAATGCAACAGATTTATCACGCGAGCGCGAATTCGAAAATGGTGCATAGGGAGTTTGTGCCAAAGGTCTGCCCATGTACCTTTGCCGTCCTTCATAGAGAAACCAAACATTCGACTGCCCAGGAAGCTCTTATCGAATTCGATTTATAATACTGATCTAGTCAGTTGAGGATGAAATAATATTTCTTTGGCCCCTATTCTGTCGTTATGAATCATATAAGCCCATGTAATTCCCTAAATTGTATTCATAAGAAAGGCAGCTCAAGGGACTGTTGCGGTAAAATTGGTTTTGATTCATTTTTTTAATACTTGTGTGTGCGTTGGTTCAACTAAGGTTTATTCCATAGCAAGGCGACCTTTTCATTTGATGAAATAATATTAAGAGAAATTTTGTAAAAAAATATGTTTACTACTCAATTTACTTGTGAAGGCGAAATATTTACAAAGTTTTCTTTTTATTCAAAGAATTATTGTGAATTTTACCCATTGTTTGAAAAAAGCTATGCTTCAAGTAAATGCACAATGGCAGTAAAACTGTGACTTAGATCAATGATCCAGGAATTTATTTAATTTAATATGCAGCCGGAAAAGGGAAAGTTCAATAGTATAAATACGATGTATGAGAGAAAAGGTCCTCTTTTTTAACTATATATTACCATTTCATGAAAACACAAACAATAAAAAAAAAGCCGTTTATTGTCGTAATATACTTCACCATCATAAAGTAATACCAAAAATTATATAATAATACTATAACAAGAATGATATCATGCTATAAGTGAAAAATAAATTGCCAATACAGCCTTTATATTATCGTGGGAACCGAAGTTTTTGGAAAATGATTATCTAGGTAAATATTTAGTGTAAAAACACCGAACCTAATTGTCAGATGAGCTGATTCCTCTCCGAATTCACATCCGTTTTATTCACACTAAACCTTACTGTCGAAGTACCCAATGTCGTGAAGTTGTGCCAACGATAGACCAAATAAAGTTAAACTCCTTCAAAAGTTTTTTGTGCCAGAAAGGCTTGGAAATATTTTTGAATTGTTCCTAATTTAAAATGTAAGTAAGCACATAGTTTAAATTACTTCCAGATGTGGGAAACAATGTAAACTTTGAAAACAAAGCTTAAAATCGGAGACAAAAGGAAAGTTACCAAGCCTTTGCAAATATCACATTGTCGGGACGCTCCGGCTCCCCCCTGCCGGGCTCCCCCTTGCTTCTTTTCGCCCACATAGACTAGAGCACCGCTCCACGGGGGGCGGTAGCACCTGCTTTTTGAACCACTGATTTAGATTTAGGGCAGACGTTATCCTCAATATGAGATTTGGCCGAAGCTTCGATTCCAGTTCGGTTGCTTTCACGTTTTGCACCCTTCTCTCAGGAACAACTCAAGAATTCACAAATACTCACTTATTGCTGTTATTCCAAGATAAACCCCACCCACACTACTTTACTGAATGATTATACAACCCGCCTTTCTTAAAATTATATTGTTTGTGGGAATTTCAGGGAGTTCGTCAGTTTTACAATGACGTTGACTACAACTATGATATTGTTTTGCGACAGCTGGGTTTCGATTAGGTTCAGGCAATTTACTCTAAAACATCATGCAGGAAGTATGTAGTTCAGTACAGTTGTACAATAATTAGAATAGCCTCTAGATAGCATATTTGGTAGGACCGTTATGAACTCCACGAGACAATTTCGATTTTGAGTTCAAATATACCGGATATTTTTCGAAGTGGACAAGGACCGTTTGAAACGTCGCATTAGAAATTACCTTCGCCATGGATGTATACGATCTCTGTGTTCATCAAACGAAATCCCGACTTCCACGTAGACCACCCGTGAAGTAATTATGCCTCGGAATAGATGAAATGTGTCCTCAGAGGAACGATAATGGGATCAATATCGTTCGGAATCGTTGTGGCTTTAACGAAAGTAAATAAAATTAATTGAAAACGGGAGGCAGTTTAATGAATAGAAATATCAAAATATTTAATTACACCAAATTATTTATTAATACCAAAAATCTCATATTAAACAAAGGTTTAAGAAAAAATTCAAGAATTATAATCATGTCCCGGTCACGCAGTCCATAACTCCTGGGATAAGTTCAGGAAGAATGTGCACATGATGTATAATCTGAAACATTTTACCCGTACCATTTTACCGATAAAACATTTTTTACCGGTCACAGACATGTTTAACAACAAGAAATCAAGTCTTGAAACATTTTCTCTCACAATTACATTTATTGAATTATTTTATCAATCCCTATTTTTCATATCATTGAAGATCCAAATCATTTTCCTTGGACTGAGGAAGGACGAAAGGAAAGTATCACTTTGATGCATTCGTCAAGACATTTTAATAGAAAACTGAAAATGTGAAAATATCGTAAACCTAGTGCTCCAATCAAAGGAGTCTTCTTTTCGTCGACTAGAACCACCTTTAAACACCAATGTTTTGGTGATGATGATCGTTTAGATAAATTTCGTCCATTCTGAGTGAAAAATCCTCCAAAAGTTCCAAGAATTCGCAAAATCACACGAAAAACGATACACATGAGCGGTCAGGTTGGTGGAAATTCCATACCGACTTTTTGAGCGGGCAACTCACAGGTAGCAATGTTCACGATGGAAATTGTTTGACGTGTCTTGACCACTAAGTTATTATTTTGGAGATTACCGTAATGAGCACCGTCCGACGGAATAAGAGGAAAAAATGTGGATTCTATTTAGATAAATTTTAGCTCGGTTACCATTGGGTTTTCATGAACACAGGCTATATAACGGAACAATCATGTATTTTTTTAGCATCTCTCAATAAATAACACAAAAAATTCTGACTTCTGATTCTGTCCTATAAACTCTTCTATTCTCAATTCCACTTACTTACCCATTTCATTCCATCCAAATCTTTTACCTTACCCTTCTTCAACTGTCTATCATTCTCCCTTCTA
Source organism: Hetaerina titia (assembly GCA_037158775.1). Taxonomy (NCBI): domain Eukaryota; kingdom Metazoa; phylum Arthropoda; class Insecta; order Odonata; family Calopterygidae; genus Hetaerina; species Hetaerina titia. The sequence goes on along the minus strand of CM073768.1, from coordinate 107,827,033 downwards.
GCAGAGTCTTCAAGAACTCATCGCCAATCAAAATGCTCATTATCCACCCTTCTTGTCGTATCTCGTATGAGTGAACCTACCAGGAACAATCATCATTGCTCCCGCCAGCACAACTCTCACAAGCACTTCCATCACATCAAGGTTGTAGTCAGTGGAGAGGGTCTATGCTCATAAATAATTATATTTAATTTAATGAAGATTTAGAAAAAATTCTATCAAAAAATATTCAAACTTCATTTGAAGAAAATATGCAAAACCAGGTCCAACTTTTTCTCTTTTTCATTAGTAAGTTGTTCGTTTCTAGGTGACTATGGTGGAAGGAGAAAAACGGAGACGCAGAATTTCCTTCCTCATTGCCGTTCCTGGTTAAAGTTGTCAACTCTCTCTTACCCTTTTTCAAACTCTATCACATTTAATCATCTAGCTTTGGCTTAAAAACGATTCATTTCCAAGCCGAACTGCTTCACTGTCTTTTAAAAAGGATTTAACTTTTATCACAATCGTCATGTGAAATGTTTTAATCTAATTAAGCGAGCAAAAAATGTCTTCAGCGTGATATTTAAGGTATGCCAATAGCGTCGTTAATGGATTTTCGAGTCTCTTAAAGACGGCGAGAATCATGAAACCTTAGAAAGATGACTCTTTTTTTATTGGCAGGAGTATCTGGCTGATGATTATTTAGTATTAGTGGGCACAAAGGCCGTACATGAGTTATCAAATGTACGACGTTCGAAATTCGTCGAATTTTAATTAAAAGTGACTTCTTAAGAGACCAGCAATTCCTAATTATTATCGGTTTTATTCGAAGAGAAGTAAATTTTGAGAATAAAGAGAATGTAGAAATATAAGGAGAAAATCGATTAATTTCAATTGTGTTTTCCCCTACTGCATATCTGAAATTAATTTGAAAGACTCAAAGTGGAAATAAATTAGTGGGAGGTGCAGTTTAAGGCTCTCATTCTCTCTTTAAGGTTTTCGTGAGAAATATTATTATTATTAAAATGTACATGTGCAAATAGACAAATGTCAGGTGGCACACAAGTCCCAAGTACAATAAACTTGCCTTGGAAAATAACATGGTTTCTGAAATACAATCAACATCACAAAATATAATAAATAAAATCAGTCAAAAAATACACTTTAAGGAAATTTCCAAACACCAATATGTAGTACATAAAAAAAGGAAAATCCCCATTTCATTAACATTTGTTTCCCAATCAACAAGAAAAAAAAATTAAGCTGTTACATTTAATTTTATACAACACGTCAATCAAATGATTACAGAAGTTGCTTACATCTTTTCTTAAAAGTTTGGACTCTGTTAGGAAAGGGCTTAAAAATTTTTGCAGGTAAATTGTTCCAATCAACAATTGTTTTATTCAGAAAAGAAATTTTTTTTATTCGATCTTTGTGCCCGGCATTTTACCTTAAAATTGTGGTCATTTCTCCCTATAAAATTCGGGTTCCCCGCCTCTTTCCTTAGATCTGCCCAAGCCTTCTCCCCATTCAGAATGCGGGACATTCCACAAAGTCTGCTTACTTTCCTTCTAGTTTGTAAAGGTTCCCAGCCCAGCGTTTTTAGCATGTCAGACACACTATCCATCCTCCTATGCTTCCCCAGTACATATCGTTTGATTTGTCCTTCTTCATTAGGGTCCCAAACTAGAGAAGCGTACTCCAAAATTGGTCTTACCAGGGTCTGATACGCCTTCTCCTTAGTTGCTTTAACGCTCTCTTTGAGGTTTCTCATCACCCAATAACGAGTTTTCAAATCTTTCTTAAAAATGTAATCCACATTTAGCCCCCACCCTAAATCCTTGGTTAAATATACACCTAAGTATTTGCAACTATCACTTTTAGGAATGACATTTTCTGAGAATTTATATTCCCTGTTGTTTCCATTTACCTTGTTACTAAAGGTGATGGATTTGCATTTGCTAACATTAATATCCATCCCATTATTTGTCACCCACTCCGCCATTTTATTAATGTCCCTTTGAAGTATGTCGCGGTCTCTGTCATTTTCTACTTTCCTATATATGATACAGTCGTCTGCAAAAAGTCTTATCTGAGAAATAATATCTACTGGGAGATCATTTATGTATATTAAAAACAAGAGCGGGCCAAGTACGCTTCCTTGAGGGACACCCGGTGTTACCCTTGTCTTTTCAGAATAGACTTCTCCTAATTTGACCCTTTGTGATCGACCTTCCATGAAATTTTTGACCCACGAGATTACTATTCCATCAGTGTGCAGTGGCAATTGGCCCATCTTTAGCACTAAGCGATCGTGGTCAACTTTGTCAAAGGCTTTTGACAGATCGACTATTATATCATCCACTTCTATTCCCGCATCCATAGAGTCAAGCATTTCTTGACAGAACCCTAATAGCTGAATTTCGTCATAAGCATAAGAGCCATTGAGGCGATATCAAGATGCAAGGCGTGTGGCTTCGGACCAACCAAAATATTAACGAAGGACACGAAACAAACTTCATAGGATACTTAAACGACGAATTGAATCATCTCTGACAAGCTAAATATAATTTGTCCCAAAAGTATGTTTCCACACGCACATCTGAAGTAGAAATCTCAGGTCCTTCTAGGCCAATACACGAAATGAGAACTACCACTTCAACAGAACCATATTCACTTAGCAATGGAGTTTCTAACGAAAACGATTGACGCATCACTGATATGCCCGATAACATAAGTGTATAAAACACAGAAATTACTTTCATCAAAGAGCGTACAAATGATATTGAAGAATAATACGAGGAATTACTATCATCACAACTTTCAGTTTTACTTTGAACTACAACCTGAGATTAGCTACTATTAGGCAGTTATGTGCGTGATTATTCGTTGAAAATCATCATGTAGGGTTGAGTATCAAATACTTTCACAGGCAATTCTAAGCATTTCTAATGGCGTTAATAATTGTAGTCAAATCAAGGATTTAAAATGTATTTATTTCGTTAAATAATGTTATCTTGTAAATACCCTAATGTACAAAGTAAAGCAATGAATAAAGATGTATCACTGCTCTTTATTTGGTTTGCTATTTAATCATCTGCAATAATCGGAAAATAAAAAGTTAAATGTTATGTGCATGAAAAAATATTCTTTTCCTATTAAATATACTATCCGAAAAAAATAGTTTTTACATACGCATGTAAAGATACAGCATATATTTTGCAGAATCAATTATGTTTTTAATATCCTCGTTACACCTGAGACAAAAATGCACATATAAAAAATTTTCATTGCATTATACGAACTCATTATCTAATAGATAAGACATTTTCTTTACGAAGAAGTACTAAAGATAGTAAATTCCACATTTACAGAGGAAAATTTAATATTAAAAGGTTTTTCATGATTACTTTTGTGCTGAATTTAATCAAAATCAATATTTACATCAATGATAGCAAAAACAACATGTATCTAACGGGTATGCCCACCGATAGATTATCAAAACCGATTGGGACACTCTCGCCTCGATAACTCTGATTGTAGCAGGAAGCTCACTTTTCGCCTTTTAATGCCATGATCAACTCTGTAAGACGAGAACATAATACACAGCTTTGAAACGCGGATGCCTCGAAATGAAAGCGTTCGTGACTTATGGGGATATAATTCAGCGCCAAAGGAATCTTCGTGACGCTCATCTGCGGCTTATATTTCACTTGCGAGAGATAGAGTGGCGAATCCTCGGCTACAGCCCACCCGCGCCTCCGTAACCCCAGGTTTATCTCTCCGCAGATAACCACTCACGCACGCGATAACTAATCGACCTTTGCAATATGCGAGTGTCGACTAACCGTGTAAATTAATTCACGGCCCCGCCGCGAAGGGACGCGAAGAGCTCGCGGCGTCGCCATTGATGCCTAATTATGAGGGAGAAGATATACGAGCTAATAAGGCACGAAGCGCAGCTTAGAGGAGAGGACAGGGACGGAGGGGTCGGATGGAACCACGAGCGCACGCGTGATGGTGGAGGTCTCGTGAAACCCGGTGGCGCAGCAGGATTTGATTCACCCCCGCGGTGCTTCAGTTGCGGACCGCGGGGTGTAGGGCAAAAATGCACATCCCTCATCATTCCCCGAAAAAGGGGAGGCGAAAATAAACCCACGCGTGAACATTTGCCGGCATTAATCTGGGTGTTGGGATGGGCTTCGAAAAATCCACGCGTCTCCCGAGGGATCCAGAGGGGGAAAGCCCTGCTGCCACCCCTGCTCCGTGCGGGGGGAAAAGGGCTGGCGAGAAAAGAAGTGACCGCGGTGGGAAAAGACGCTGATGGAATGCCGGAGTGGTGGAGGTTTCAGATTCTCCACGGGAAATTGCCACCATCCCACAGCTGCTGTGAATCCCTGGGAGGAAGGGCGGGGAGGGGGGTGAAACACGCGCGGATGGTACTCACTTTTCCTTTCAAATTGTTTCATATATATTTTAAAGGTTCGTGTCGGTTCCCCCTCTTGAATGTGCAGGTGGTTTCTTTGAACCTTCAATTAAGACTTCTGTTTCAGGAGAATTATCAGGTTTCAGTGTCCTAAGCTGGGATGGCTGGATTTGTTTTGAAGGGGATCCGTTCAGAAAGAATAAGGCGTTACTTGACAACTGAGCAACATCCCTCGAGTGAACGGACTAAAACTCCAGATATTTGAGTAAGCCGGCGGGCGAATTTCTTGCCGGGCTAATTAGCGTCGGCTCCTCCATTTCTCCAAAGTTTTGTATGTGAAGTCAAGCTACGGGGATATCTGGCGTTAATCTTCCTTGAAGATATATCTCTCGCAAATATCGTTTTGGATTTGAATCATTTCATATTCAAAGTGTGAGAAGACTTTTTGAGTACCAATTGACCTAGCGTTTGAGGTGGATAAATTATTTTCTTTGCATCATACTCAAAACAGCGATCCCCTTTATTTATCCTTATTATCAGAATTAATAATGCAGTTTTGCACTTTGGATTCTTGTGAAAACTCCCGTGGTTGCAGTAAGGCATTTTTGATTGGCCGGTATATCTGAAAGAAAATACTTGATAAAGATGTGGTTAGGAATACGGTTGTAGACGACGGGCTTGGAGTAAGTGGAATAAGGCAGGAGAGCAATGCTTTGGAAGAAAGGAATTACTATAGAAAGAAAGCAGTGGGGTTTTTCAGAAGAAATAGCTTGATTAAAACTAACTCCTGGGTTTAACACACTAACAGTAGACGTAGGTATAAATGGAAAATACTGGAAGGTGTAGGGAAATAATAGAGTATACTACAGCCATTGAAAGGTCATACAACGTTTACGTGTAGATATAGAAATTGTGTAATTAACTCCAAGTTTCCAGAGCAAAGTTCAGATTTTGATCATATGTATTGTTTAAGAAGTGCAATGTTTAACTAAGTAAAACGAATAACGGAATATAAAAATGACGGAATTCCAGTTGATGTTTGATCACATGCTGAGCAAAGATAAAGGAAAAAATACGGTAGAAGAAAGACGGGAATCTAAAATAAGGGTTATTTTTAACATAAGGGATAAAATAAGCAGCAAATGAAACAATAAATAGAAAACTGGTAGGAATGATCACAGAACAAGAGAAATGGGCAGAAAGCTGAAGAAACTGCCAGGATTTATGAAAGGAAAATTAGTTTTCACCACGAGAGATAAAACGGGTAATGTATTAATCTAAGAAGAAGAATGGTTTTACAAGTTTGAATTGACAACAGCTTAGGTCCAGGAATACATGATTGCGAGATCAAAATGGTATAAAAGCAAACGAAACCGAGCAAGGTTCTGGTAATAGATAGCATCCCTGTATAACCACTGAATGAAAAGAAGAATGAATAGAAGTATGTCCTAAGTCGGCAATATATATAAATATATCTATATAGGTATATATATATATATATATATATGGAAATATGTATATATTATATATATAATACACACATTTAAACACGAAATCCCGCAATACGGCGAACAAATATTCATTCACATAGAAATAGATATATATATATATATATATATATATTTTATTAGGTAATCTACCGGTTAAGGTAGGTTTTTGGATGGACACAACTATCAAATAAACATTTTGTGACTCCCCACCTAGCAAACTAATCTATATCAGGTCCCTCTTCATCTTGGTGTACTTCTTTCCTCCCTTCATCCCGTCCAACATCCCTATCCTGTTCCTACCCTTACCTCGCTTGCCCAACATTCTCCCCTCTATTACCCTCTTCAACATTCCACTACCGCTCAATACGCCTTTCATCCATTTTTCCTGCCTCCATACGATTTCTCTCAACAAACCCCTCTCCTCCCCCACCATTTCTAGTACTTCCTCATTTGTTTTCCTTTCGGTCCATTTCACCTTCTCCATTCTTCTCCACACCCACATTTCAAAAGCCTCCATTCTACGTCTATCCTCCTGCTTCAGCGACCACGTTTCCGCGCCGTACATAGCTACGCTCCATATCAGAGTTTTTACGAGTCTTGTCTTAACATCCCTACTCAATGTCCCCGTCATCAACTCCCTCCTCCTTGAGAAAGCCTCCTTGCCTAGCGCAATTCTTCTCCTTACGTCCCTACCACTTTGACCGTATTGGTCCAAAACACTTCCGAGATATGTAAACTGTTCTACCTGCTCTATTTTTTCCCCGCCTATTTTAATATTTAGCTTAGCCTTTTTCTTTCTGGAAAATCGCATAACCTTTGTTTTATTAATATTGATTCTCATCCCATATTTATCGCACTGAACCTCCAATTCACTCAACAATGCTTGCAACCCCTTCGCTGACTGAGCAACTAATGCTTGGTCATCAGCAAACCTAACCGATTTTACGAATTCCCCTCCGACCTTCATTCCTACCTCCAGTTCTTCCCATGCCTCTTTAATCATTTCCTCTACGTATACGTTGAACAGTACCGGTGACAATGGGCAACCCTGCCTTACACCTCTTCCTAACACTGCCCATCCGGACTCTCCGTTCCCCACTCGCACCTGAGCAGTCTGAGACATGTACAGGTTGCGGATCAGTCTCCTGTCCCTCCAATCCATTCCTATTTTCTGCAATACACGCATTAATTTTTCCCAATTCACTCTATCAAACGCTTTTTCGAAATCTACAAAACAGGCAAAAACGTCCTGATTGTATTCTATATTCCTCTCGACTAGTGATCTTATTACTGCAATGGCATCACGCGTACCTCTTCCCTTCCTGAACCCAAACTGATCATCCCCTAAGTAATCATTTGCCTTACTCTCTATCCTTTTGTTGATGATCCTGAGAATAACTTTAGCTGCGTGGGATATCAAACTTATCGTTCTGTAATTCTCACATGACGAAGCCTTTACCTTTTTTGGAATAGGAACTATCACCGATCTCACAAAATCTTCCGGCCAGATTCCTTCCTCATAGATACTACGAATCAGTCCATATATGGCCTTCTTCCCACCTTTCCCTAACCATTATATATATATATATATATATATATATATATATATATATATATATATATATATATATATAAACACACATTTGTACAAGACGGGAGTAAATTGAAAAGGGGGGACACTTCCGAAATCTATATAGTACATATCTCGGATTTCACATAGGTGCAAATGGTATGCGTAGAATATGAATGGGCAGTAAAAAGCCAGCGTTGTCGTCCGTATTTTCAACAAATATTGATATAAAACGATACGACAGACGTGGAATGGCCTGGAGGCATGAGTGAAAAGAGAAAGGGTATTCACCACATAATTTAATTTTGCAGATGATTAATCTTTGGTTATCCTGTCAACCAAAGTAGGGCAAGGAAAGCTTTGTACCTTACAGAATCATTGAGATCAGAAATGAGGTAGCAACCAACTGTAAGAAACAAAGTTAATGAGGTTCTCAAGAAGTTGAAATGCTAAGAAAAACATTAAATATGCGGGAACATTGTCGTTGAGCCAAGGTGACAGGCATGTATTGGAGGTTTTTGAGGTTTGGGCTTGGAGTACGATGGAGACAATCAAATTTCATGAAAGGAAAACAAAGAAGTCATAGGCATACTAGGGAAAGTGAGAAATTGTTGGGTGAACTTTGATTCTGAAAAGTAATAGGATTTTGAGTAGGTGAACAGGATATTGTTGGAAATGTGATGAATAGGGAGGAAATTAATAGAATTTTGGACGGAATTAAGGGAGGTGGAATATATACAGATCTGTAAGACGATTTATTTTAATCTTTCTTATTGTTTGGAGATGTTTACTGTTGTTTTAGGAAGGCCTTAAAGGTGCAGGATTGCGCACTGGTTGAGTACATCGAAATCCTACCTTAACCAGGTAGACTTCTTCTAAAAGAACTATATATCTAGGCAAATACATTTAAATGGTAAGTTTTTATTAGTAAGTTATTATTTTTTCGAATTGTGTTGTAAAATATAATTTTATTGTACTTAAATTAACAGTCAGCTAAGCTTCCATCTTCCACCCAATAAAATATATATAAAATACTCATGCGTAATGAGCATGTGTGTACAAAAATATTAATTTTGTCACTCCTAACAAAACACAATCCAGCACCTTCTCTACATCCTCTCTATCCTATATTACGAGTGTATCTCGTATGTATCTCTGGTAAAAATAATTTATTGATCATATGTGTACAAATGCTTAAAATTCTTCAAAATACTCTCCCCCTGCATTAGTGCACTTCCGGAGATGTGTACTTCTGCCACGCCAGGAAGGTACCCTGAAACTCTTCGACGGCTCTCGGGAACTTTGTAACATGCTTTTGAATGTTTTCCACGGTCTCCCAACGCTTTATTTCAGCTCTCTCTTCAGTCGGAGAAACAAAAAAAAGTCGCAGTAAGTCGCTAAAGTCGCTAAAGTCGTGACTGTAAGAGTGCTGGGGGACCAACGGGGTGCTCTGGGCCAGGAAGTTGGTAAAAATGAAGGACGTGTGGCTGGGGGCATTGTCATGGTGGAGCTTGACCATGTATCTAATGTCAGCGTGACCTGGCGTTTCAATATCTTTAACACCTCGAGGTATAAGGCTGAGTTGACAGTTTCTTACTGCGGCACAAACTCAAAATGGACGATTCCTCGGACGTGAAAGATGACAATGATCATCGTTTTGATACTGATGAGACTTGCTCATTCGCGCTTTCTTGGGGCGGGAAGATGATTTTGTGTGATACTCGCTGCTCTACCTTTTCGATTCTGGGCCGTACTCAAACATCCAGGATCCGTCTCCGGTACCGACAGAATTAAAAAAGTTCGGATCGGCCAATAATTCTTGATAGCTCAAAGTTCTTTCTGGTCTTCCGTCAACACTTTCGGCTCAAGCTTCGCGCAGACCTTGCTAATTTCCAGATCCTCGATCGCTATTCCATGTACCGCAAATGTGGGCATGTGTAGGGGTTCAGAAATTTGCTGGATTCTCAATCGAAGTTCGGAACGCACACACGATTCACGTTTTCGCCGGTTCTGGCCATTGTTGGGCGTCCAGAACGTGGTTCGTCGGCAGCCCCCTCCTGGTCCTCCTTAAACGCTTTGTGCCACCCCCGGACTGTAACCTTGAAATTCAGTCGTCCTAGAAGGCCTCTTAAAGCATTTGGAATGTTTCGGTTGCAGTCTTTCCAAGATGCACGCAAAACTTGATGGCGTATCGCTCTCCAAGCGAACGTTCCATCGCGCCGTGTTACAAAGTCGAAAGACACATTTCACGCGGAGGCACGTCTTTCACCTCAGACTGCTCGGAGCAAACTGACGACTGGCTGCGTTGGAAGAGGAGACCCTCCGCCACATTTCCCAATCAGTTTTACCGTGCTACCATGGATAGTCACGTCGCAAAAAAATCATGCATTACTTTCATAATGAACCATGTATTTTTAAAACTTATTGACCCAAAGAATCCCTCATTTTTACATCACCAATAAGAGCTAATCGAAACCCCAGTTACTCACTTTTATTCATTATAACGTTCCAATTTTGATAAGATTCACTCCTCTACTATTTCGGATGCAAATTCGTCGATGCTGCTCAACTGCAATTATCATATTGAAACTAAAGCCGTAAACGTCTTATTACTTAATTTATTTATGAATACCTCGTATTAAATTTCGTCGGTCCCACAAAAGCAGCTTCATATCAAGCACTTTAAAGAAGAAGAAAGATGCAGTATTTTTTAGACGGAAAATAAAAACCAAAGGGGACTAAAAATAGTTATTATTTCATCATATTCAACTTTTCCTCTTCATCTGCGACAACATGTTGTAAGTCTTTTTGTGTTTTTTTTCGGAAAGACCTTGAAGTTATTTTTCTGAAAATCTTAAAACTCAATTATCATTGAGAAGGTAATCCTCTTACTAAACGAAAAGATACTTCTCTTCTGTTTCCTTATTTGTTCAACATAGTCTCTGACAGCAGCTCTCAGTTGCCCAGTTGGTCTCTGTCTGAGAAAAGACTATTTTGATGAAATATAATAAAGAATATTATTATATTCTCAGACAAATTACAGTATTTGATAATTACAGCGAACGCACCACATAATCATTACTTACATTTCGAATTTCAAGATAATTTTAAATAAAAAGTATTGAACAATAAATCATCGACCAACGATTACTGTAGGTGAGCGGGCCCTTTAATCCGTTTAAAGTTTGCGTCTGAAACAACGGATATATGTAACAGAAACCTACTTAAAGTCAACTTGGTGATTATTTTTTTAAATTAACCGTACGTTCAGTTCAGGAAGCCACCGGCATAGTCATGGAAAATAAATCCCGGCCACTTCAAAAAGCTCCTCGTAATATACGTCGACGGCGACAACGCTCCGGGGCATTATGATATTACGGTGACGCCGTAACGTAAGTCGTTCGAGGCTTCTTTGTGTACGCAACGAACACAAGTCTCTTATGCATCGGGAGAATGGAGAAAAACGGTTGGGGTGGTCGGAGGAGGAGCGGAAGGGGGAGAGAGGGAGTCTTTATTGAAAAACTGGCACGAAGAGCACGCGGAAATATCTCTCAGGGATTTCATTATTGTCGACGAACGCGTGGGAATTCATAATCCACGGCTGGGACAGCTGAAAGGGTTTAATTAGCCTGCCATTCAAAACTGCGCCTCCAATCACCCCCAACCACTAGCCCCCCTCTTTCTCCCAACCCCCCCCTCCCAGGTCCCGCATTACCGGGCGCTATTATATCCACGGTTGGATTTAGAGGGAGGGAGTCAGAGCGAGTGAGAGATGGTGGGAGGAGAAGGGGGCCAAGGGGAGTGCGTATTATATGGTCTCAGTGGGTGAGAAGTGCACGCGTGCCTGTCTTCCGGCGTGCTTGTGTGTGTCGTCGCCACCGAGTGGGCCGACTTAGGAAAGCAGAAACTCCGGGGAAACCACTTTTTCCACCTTCCCTCCCCGCCCGCTTTCGTCCACACCCCCCCCCCCCACGGCGACATCCTTCCCCACCCATCACCCCACCCACCGAGAACGGGCAAAACAATGCCGCGGAACAATGCGGGACCCTCTCCCCCATCCACTCCTTCCCACCCCCACCCGCAGAGACGATACCGCAAACTTTGGGTACGAAATTCTTTCCCCCATCCTCTCAACTCCCTCCAACCCCTCCTCCCTCCACACCTCCCTCCTCATCCTCCCACCACCCACCCGAAGGGACACCTCCACGACTCGTCCCGCACAGTCAACGAGGAAGGAGAGTAGGGACACCCCTGGATAGATGGGGAGAGGGCGGGTCGTATCGGAAATTTATAATTCTCCGCAAGACAAGAGCTGTGGGACTGGCACGTGAAAGGAAACTGTTTCTCGGCAGTCATTAGTGGAATAAATTCGAATGTTCTTATATTTCATTGTAATTAGTATACTTGGAATGAAAAGGAAATCGGTATTAGCACTCTTCTTTTTTTTCTCGTATTTCACATATTCTATTGGGCTCACTGTTCATTCACTTTGTGTCGTTGATGAAGGGCCCTGATAATTCGTTACCAATTATCAAGCTTTCGGCTTTCGGAGCCGAGGATGTTGAGGATAAGTTACGAAGAAATTAATTCCATCAGGTAATCGAGGATACAAATGGTCAACCGATTTCGCTTGAATTGTTAGTAGCTCTGAATAACTTAGAGAAACTTCCATAAAACATGAAACCTCCTCGCTTCTAAATGTCCCAAGTTTGCTAATGATAAATTACTGCTCCTTTTGCAGCCACAAGATAAATAGTTAAACAATTTAAACGAATAATGTTGGAAAAACCACCAAATCTATTTTACTGAACCCAAACTTTCAGGAATTGAAATAGTGCATGGGATGTATAAATACTATATGAAAGTTTAAGATCTAGATTTTTAAAATCCAGAATGAATCCATTTGGTAAACGTAATGCATATATTTTCCTTACTGTACAGATTACTACTTGGATTAGACTGCAAAGACAAATATATTGCATGTTGATGCTATACCAACTGCAAAAAATACATAATATGACAAACACTGACAGAATATTTTCCTAAATTCTGATTTTTTTCCTCTGGCAACGTAGAAATTAACCAATATGAATAATGGTTAATATTGCATTTGTTTTTATTCCATTACCTTAACCAAAACACATTTTTTACTGTAAAATATTATTAAATTCATTGTAAGAGAATTGTTAAAACGTACAGGGGAATTAATGGATTGTATATCCTTTAAATTTATTTAATTTTTACAATACTCTATCTGTATAATTTTAAGATATGATCAATGTCGAAATAACTGTAAAAATGATTAAACCACTGCCACAAATTCGTGGTTGGCGTATCATGATAAAATGTAGAGAAAATTAAATTTACTTTGAAGAGTGGAAATGACTCGATATGCGAATTAACTACTGATGGTGACAGCGTTTTGCCACACGAAAGGAAATGATGCTCCATAGTAGTCCAAACATCTATTCTCATAGATTAAAGATGATTTTATAATGATGCTCCTCCTTGTTTAATGTTCAAATATAATGATATTCTTAAAAAATATTGCGGAATGTATGAATCCGAGTCATGTACACACGTATATGACTCGGATTCGGTGCAATAATTAACCCCGGGGAAAAGGCCTTGGATGACGTACTCTGAAATTCTTGGTTTGGGAATCAACTATCTCTCGATGCAAATTGGCATGCCACAAATAAAATATAATTTATTGTGTCTAAAAAAATCAGTCCAAGACTGACTTGATGGATTAAAGTGGACCTCGGTAGAAGTCTCTCGGCCAAAATGTATTTAAGGTTGGCCAGTGTTGCCATTCTTTTGTTGTGTACTACTTCTAGATAAATCCATAAGCTAAAATAAGGACTAAAATATTTTTCAAAACTGCTTGGCATTTTTACGATTTTACTTCGATTCTTCAAAGTTTTCGACTCATATCCAGGCAATTACTCAAACACTCTCAACTGGAAAAATGATATTGACAGCACAGAGTTAAATGCCGTCTTTATATTTTGCCGACAGAATCATATTGAATACGCCGACAAGTACGGATGCAAAGAATATGAACCCGTTTATTGTCTCTCCGTGACCCTTCTATGGCTGCCTGATTTTCCTTCGGACTGAATGAAAAACGATTCAACTCAGTATCTCGATGGAAAAGCGGATATTAAATATTCAAATATAAGGTTTTATATATTCAAAATGAACAATACAGTCCTTTGTATTACCATTCGGAAAATATCCAAGCACGCGATTGTGGGTCTATTATCGCTCTTTTTGGCTGTTGCTGTCTCTAAAGCGATTTTGCCCCAGTAGAAGAGTTTGCGATATGGATCTTTTGAACTAACTCCAACGAATCACCTTGGCATCAGAGTAAAAGCCATTTTCAAGCCACGCTTTAAGTCTACTTACAAGGTATTAAAAAATGCACTATTGAAAAATAAATTATGTATCACAACCTGATAATACGCGAATGCTTTAACACAGAGTATCGTAACAATTGAAGATGAATAAGGTAGAGATGGAGAGAGAGTGAAAGTTAGCTTGGAAAATTCAAAGAATAGCGCGAAAGTGAAATAACTATTTATGGAGAGAAAACATTAACTAAAGGTTATAGTATTTTTCTCAATAGAGAGCCAAAAGATCTATTTAGCCCGTTTAATCTGAGAGTAAGAATAATGACAGCAAGCAGCACACCTTTTTCCTCTATTTCATAAAAAATAATTTGAACCTGTACATGATTTCCAAATAAAATAATTAAATTGAGAATCTATAGGGGCATTAAATATTCAAATTAATTTTTCGTATTTGTTGTGCTAAAAAAGAAAACGTATTGAATTTTACACATTTAAGTTGTTTTACATATATTTTAGTGTAATGCAGTGTGTGTATTGTTCTGCAAGCGGCCGAATTTGCAAAATAGCTAATAATTGTTCATTTTGAAGTTTATCTTAGAGATGAGCGATAACTGGCAAATCGCTTACATGAAATCGTTGAGAGTGTGTGTTTGCATCCACCTATCCAAACGATCGTCTTCAAAGGATCGTATTTTTACGAAAAGGGCTATTATAATTTTACAAATAAATTCTGTGTTTAGGCTCCATTTTGACCACTTACTTCATCCACGGTTTCCTAAACTAACTAAGTCACCCCTAGACAGAAATGTGCACGGAACTTCAAGGTCGAAGGTGTTTGTAACACCAAATAATTAAATTTTATAGACGACTGTCGCTTTAAATTTTACTTTCACAACTGAATAACTTAAGTGCATAAAAACATCATCGATTTTCAAATAAATGTGATTCCGGCGCTGACTTCAGCATCCGAGTAATGACGATTTGCATTTTATGCACGTTAAGTGCAGGGGGATTTTTAGCGTTAAAGCTGCTTAACACTTTCTGGCGTTCAGTACTTCCCTACGAATTTAGATTTTTTGGAAAATTCCTGAACGACATAAAAAATCTGTGAAAAATGTAGCTCTGTATTAGTATGGAATTAGTAGACAATATTTTTATACTCCTCGGGAGAATTATTAAGGTTTAATGTATGGAAATCGGATCAATTGGTTGCATTGATACATGATATGATGCAAAGGATCAATCAGAAATTGGTTTTTGGATCGATTTAATCGATTCAACATCGGTTTAAAGTAATCGATTTCCAATATATTTAATATCAAAAGTGCCTATCTATTGTTAGCTTCCACAAAATGATGAATTTCCCCGCTGTGAATGTCCATTCGATGGATTACTCAAAAGAGAATATACTGCTATATATTTTCATATTTCGAGTGTATGAGTATGTATTGATACATATTGTCATATTTCGATGTTTTGTCTTTTGGTTTACACTAATCTTCTCCCAAATTACTGGTTGTCAGGGGATTTTCTCCAAGGGCATAAAAGTGTTTGCATCATTCGTCCATAGCATGTGAAAAACGACGTCCGTGTGAATGAGAGTACGTGATAATTTATGACCTGTTGTTTTTCTTGCATTTACATCTGTGTAATTGTGTTTCCAGTATCCTGAGAACCTGTTTCATCGTAGATTTAACGCAACTGACTGTCCGGAATAATTCACGTCGCGCTGCGTTTATGACTTTTCTAAGTCCCCCTTCCTCCCCCAACGACGCAAATATTAGTCCCTCTATTAGTTTCCACGTCCGTTCCGTGATGTTCAGGAAATTTCCATTTCTGACCCAAAAGGGTCAAATGTACTGGTGACTGTTGATTCTTCTACGCGCTTGAGCAAACGAAAACAATTTGGTGTTATCCGGTGCGTTCATAGTCCAAATTTGGTTAATTTTCCTGTAAAATGAACATTTCCTAACTTGCTCTTCCGAGTTACCTCTTTCGGACCATATCTCCCATTTGGATGTAGTGAGATGTGTGGATGTGTCTTAGCTAATTATTACTTCGCAAAAAAAATATCCACCTGAAGACTTTGAGTCGCACATAGTATAAATAGTTTGGATCTAGAGGAATAAAATGGAATCAATCGGAAAGAAAAATACAGCTCTGTTAATTCCACTTAATGCCCAACTAAGCTGTACTTTTCTTTTCGTAATGGATAAGTTCAACAGAATCAAGTCTGAAACTAATAAGTTTATCGCGAATCAATCGGTTTTAGTGGAGAATAAAATAGATCATGACTTTCATTTATATAATATATATTCTGTTAAGAGCAAGAAAATTTACCTTTACTTCATCAAGCCAATCTGCATTGAGTCACTCGAGTCGGGAAAGAATTAACAGACACCAAACAAACTTGATAAATCTCGCAATCAAAAACTTTCCAGGAAATTACGAGCTCGGAATACATTACACGCATCCATCCATGCTACGCATTGAGAAATGAAACATTGATCGTGAATTGTTGGTCACCATGCCTATGAATTAGTTCGTTTAGGAATACCCACACGCTCGTAACTGCCACGCCACGCCCTCTAATTATCACAAATGCCATATTATTCTCCGAATTTTTAAACGGTGAAACATGGTAGGAAGGCAGAAGGAGGGCGTACTCAAATCCATTCCAATTTAACGCGAACAAGATAGCCTCATACCGCACGGTATTATCTCACCCTTAATGCTATGGGATGGGGTAAAGAAAAGTCAAATCTGGAACGTTTAAGATACAGATATACGAGAACAAGAATGGAGAGGACATGAAAGGGTTGAATAAGTGGGGCATAAAGAAATATTAGAAATAGTGGTAAGAGGGAGCGGATGAAGAGGAGTGCCGAAATATCCGTCCGAATTCGACGTAAAAAATGCGAACGACGCACCAGGATCATGACCGAGTCGTCTGAAGTTTTTAAACGGGCGTAATCTGTGAGCCACATATGGTGCAGTATTTTTGTTTAAGGGGTACTCACCGAAGATAGCCCATAGCGTAAGAAGAGAGCAAAAGTAATCCGCGAATTACGACCAGTTTGCCCAATCTTTTACCTACGTAATTAAACCCTAGAGTCTAAACTCTTTTTAAAAAATCTCACCCTAAGATATGTTAATAACACTAGCAGCGGATGCAGACATTCTTTCTTTACTGCCGTTAACAAAGTAGTATATTGGCTATAATAAAAATCACTGGAGATAAATCAGCATAGTGGTAGTAGCGGAACAAAAGAACCTGAATCATATTGGACATTATAGATTAATGTAAGTACTTGTGTGCGTGTGCCTTCTTTTGTATTGATTTCTTCCAAAAAAACCTATGAAATTGTATTTCTTGAAGAAACGGTTGAATCTTGCAGGCGTATGACATATCGATCACTCGTAATCATCACGCTATTGTATGGTATGTGTTCAGATTGCGAAGTTAAGGGAATGAGAATTTGTGGCGTAAGTCTTCGCAAATAAGAGAGCTAAAATGCCTGTTGTGGCGAAGGCGACCAAACAAATAACTTTTTGAGAATAACAATTCTATAAAATTAATATCTAATTTTTCTAACAAAATAAAAATTATACTGGATAATTACCAGCACAGGAGCAATATACTGACCTGGATCAAAACATTTAACATTGCAAATTTAACAATATGCTTCTCATTTTGTTCTTTGGAGCGTGATGTTGATGGACGCCAGAAGTGAGATGTAGAATACGATAACATGATTCCTTTTCAAAATCACATATAATTCACGTATGCACTAAATGCTACACTACCAAATATCTAAAATACTACACTGAGCTCTAGTAAACGTCCACAGCGCTGTCAATTACCAGTCAGAGGAAGAAAATTTAAATTCGTGTAACGCGTTCCCCCATACATTTATGTAATTTAAGAAATTGATTCGGAAGAATCAAACTTACGAGAAAATATGATGTCGAGAGCTCTAAAAGTGCACTACTTTAATTTTAGCAATTTTCATGGACTCACCGATATTTGTGCGCATGATGGCGTTTTTTCTATACCCTGAATTACCCTCGTTTGCTGCTACCATTTCGTATACAGCCCATACCCGCTAAGCAATTTTGAAAATATTAGTTTTTAGAGGGATCGTGATTTTTTATTACTATATAAGGTTTATTTGATACTTGAATTGATAGATATTTAATATAATCTTCTGTTGAAGCAACGGATAAAATTCTGTTTCCGCTGCTGCAAACAGAGTAACAGTAAAAACCGTTTAGCGTTCAATTCGTTTGCCTGTCTAAGAAAGAGTAAACTTGGAGGATTTATAGAATATTTACGAAGTAAACTCAAAGATATTAGTAGTTTAAGTTTATGATGGCCAATTATTTTTTCTTTTGTTACATATCTGTGTTCATGTGTTTTTCTATTACAGTAACATTTTTTACATAAACAAGTAACCCATAAATTTGATTTTATTTCTTTAATGAGTTACTCTATGGGAGAGATTTTTTTCTTTTCAAACAAGAAGCGACTCAACATAATGGGAAGATTAGGTTTTGGTCAAACAAATAATTTAATTTTCAATTTGTTGATATTGTGTACTTTGAATGCATCTATGATGAAGGAATCTGTCCAGAAGACTTTGCGAGATCAGTGTCACTTCCTACTCCAAAAAAGGAAAGGCTACATCATGTTAGGAGTACAAAAACCTAAATTTGATTTTCCACGCAGCTAAAGTTGTTCTCAGGATCCTCAACAAAAGGATAAAGAGCGTCCTCTAAGCAAATGATTACTTAGGGGAAGATCAGTTTGGGTTTCGGAAGGGGAGAAGCACACGTGATGCCTTTGCAGTAACGAGACCGCTAATCGAGAGGAATATAGAATACAATCAGGACGTATTTGCCTGTTTCGTAGATTATGACAACCCATTTTATAGGGTGAATTGGGAAAAACTAATGAGTATACTGAAGAAATTAGTAATAGATTGGAGGGACAGGAGGCTAATCCGCAACCTGTCTCACACTGCTCAGGTGCGAGTGGTGAACGGAGAGTCCGAATGGGCAGTGTTAGGAAGAGGTGTAAGGCAGGGTTGCCCATTATCACAGGTGCTGTTCGTCGCATATGTGGAGGACATGATTAAAGAGGCATGGGAAGAACTGGAGGTAGGAATGAAAGTCGTTGTGGAATTCGTGAAATCAGTTAGGTTTGCTGATGACCGAGCTCTAGTTTGTCAGTCAGCCAAGGGGTTGCACGCATTGTTGAGTGAATTGGAAATCCATTGCAATAGCTATGGGATGAGAATCGATATTAATAAAACAAAGGTTATGCAATTTTCCAGAAAGACAAATGCTAAGCTTAACATTAAAATAGAAGGGGAAAAACTAGAGCAGGTGAAACAATTCACGTACCTCGGAAGTGTTTTGGACCAAAATGGTCAAAGTTGTAGGAATGTAAGGAGAAGAATTGCGCTATGCAAAGATGCTTTCACAAGGAGGAGGGAGTTGATGACAGGGAGGTTGAATAAGGATGTCAAGAAAAAGCTCGTGAAACGGCGCGGAAACGTGGCTACTGAAGCAGGAGGATAGACGTAGATTAGAGGTTTTGAGTTGTGGGTGTGGTGAAGGATGGAGAAGGTAAAATGGACCGAAAGGAAAACAAATGAGAAAGTACTAGGTTAGTGGGCGATGAGAGGGATTTGTAGGGAGAAATCCTTAGGAGGCAGGAAAAATGGATGAAAAGAATGTTGACCAGAATTGGGATGTTGAAAAATGTAATAGAGGGAAGAATATTAGGCAAATAAGAAAGGGGTAGAAATAGGATTGAGATGTGGAACGTGATGAAGGGAGGAAGGAAGTATACAGAGATGAAGAGGGATTTTTTGTACAGTAGGATTCTGTATTGTGTTCTGTTAGGGAATAGTTATTTGGTAGTTGTGTCCATCCAAAACCTACCTTAACGGGTAGATTACCTTAAAAAAATATACATATATATCTATTAAAAATTACGTTTGCTGTCATTGGTGAAGCTCAGAGCCGTTATACTAAAGTAGTTGTTCAGAAATTATTTATCACTCTTTAAGTGCCGAATTGTAACATTCATGGAATAATATTTGAGAATAATTGAAGGTCCAGATCAATATTCTCCGTCGTCGCAGACAAGAATAATTTAATCATGTAATATAGCCGTTATATCCTAAAAATTTTAGAAGATACATTCCCATTTGTTATTTTTCACCAATTGCTATAATTGAAGGATTCCAAATATAAGCCTAAAATTTTAAATCAAATGAACTAAATACCGTGTATTAGATTAATAGTGTTTTTACCTAGATCATATTTCTTCGAAAGAGGAGAGAGTTGGAGATAGGGACCATAAGTAAAATTTAAAGAAAAGGCTGTTAAAAACTTTGATATACGGTATGTTGCGAAAGCTTGAAAGCCGAGGTAAAAGGATAAACTTATATGGGGAGTTTTTTAGGGGCGGGTGTGGAGGAATATGCAAAAAGTGAAATGGACAGAAAAAATAAAATCGAGTGCAAAAGTTCTAAGCATGGTAAGGTTGGGTAAGGAAAGGATTGTTTGGAGAAATACAAAAGAGGCAGAAAAGCTGCAAGTAGAGCACACTTGAGTGATAATGAGCTGTTGAAGACAGGTAGATGATAGAATACATGGGAGACGAGGTGGAGACAGGAGAAGAATAAGCACTTTGGAATGAATGAAGAGAAGCAGGAAGTACGTGGGTTTGAGGAAAGGTTTTATTGTGATGCAGATTTTATAGTTTTTATTTATTGTCGTGTTAGGCGGGTTTTAGAAATGTAGCAAAGCTATGAGTGCATTGAATACATCAAAAAACTAACCTTTAGCTGTAGATTAATCTTATAAGAATAATTTCTAAATAGTTTTCCAAGGTTATCGAATATTGTAAGCAAGGCTCAAAGGTAGCGGATGCTCCTTAAGTCTAGAGGCGTCTCACTGATATGCTAAAATATGTACGCTTTAAAACTTGTTCGGGATACCCTCCAATACTTTACCTTCACCTTAATATCCTATTCTATATAATTTAGCATTTTCAAATGAGCACAACTTTTTCCAACCCTGGAAACAATTTTCGCATGATCCGACTTTATTTCTTTATATTAACTTTTGTCCTCAAAGATTAGGTTAAACCCCACGCCTTCTCCGTCGATCTCATTTTCTCCCCCTCTCTTCCTCCCACGCCTCCCCACACTCTCCCCCTAGCGTGTCCTCTCGCTGCTTCTTATTCCACTCGCGAAAGAGAACTAAGCCTAGGACGCTTGCCGAGAGCTGGGATGAAAAAAAACAGCGCACGCCTCCCATCTAATTCTTCAGTATTCTTAAGCCGCCCTCCACTCCTCCTCCTCCCCCACACCCCCCGACCCCGTCCCTTGCTCGTTTTTCATTTTCTTTCCCTTCGCTTTTGCGCCGGCTCGCTCGCTTAATCCTTTTCACTGTTGCTTCTCACGGCCGGGGTGGGTCGTTGTAGGATATGTGTGCGCTCGCCATGGCTCTAAGCACGTAGCCTTTGAAGCGGTGATGAGTAAAGATGCAAAACAAAACAGGGCGCCGACTGTAATGCTCTGACCTCAGTTATACACCCAAAACAGACCACCGGCATGTTATTATTTTTCACTTCAAAAGCGCCAAATTTTTAACAAAGACAGCAAAAAGGTATAAACGCATTAGCTCTTCAGTATTCTTGACTCTTCCAGTGGTCATTTCCATAGCCGTAAACGTCATTTCGTACAGCATTCTTCTCAATTTCGCGAATGGGTCCATCAGTGTACGGTAACATTTGCACATATTCAATTACCTTCGGTGTCGATAACACTATTTGCAGTTTCCAACGAATATTATACACACGAACTTAATCTTACCCAATTCCTACCATTCTTCAAACCAAGCTTGGATTGCACATACATGTAAGTGGTATACCCGGAAAACGAATGCCAACACCGGGACCTTCTAGTAACCCAAAGAGTGAAAGGCAACGCTGTGTGGCCAATAGTTAGACCAAGCACAAAAGCTGCGTCTTCAGGGTGTTCTACAAACTTTCTCTGCGCATAGAAAACTTTTCTCATTGGTTTTCCCACCTCAAGTTATAATGATGCGTTATATAGAGATTAGCATATATGTATGTGTATATGTATATATATATATATATACACCTCGTATATCTATGTGAGTGTTTGCATACATATAATATGCATGTATATACATATATATATATATATATATATATATATATATATATATATATATATATATATATATGTATATGTATATATGTCAGTTCTGTTCCTAATTCCTCTTGAGAAAGGTGGTTGGACCACCGAAAATTCGAGAACCAGTGAGTTTTTCCTCTTTTGTGTTTTGGTTTCTGTGTTTGTTATGACTTATCAGTGAATTTACATATATATATATATATATATATATATATATATATAAACTTGGAAAAGACGCTCTCCGGCGACGCACAAACACACAAACACTAAGACAACAAACACCACACACATAGAAACATAAAAGAAGGACACTTACATTGGATATTTACGTTTCGACGGCACGGCCAGCACGGCACGGCACGGATTCTGATGACGACGGCCGTGCCGTCGAAACGTAAATATCCAATGTAAGTGTCCTTCTTTTATGTTTCTATGTGTGTGGTGTTTGTTATATATATATATATATATATATATATATATATATATATATATATATATATATATACATATATAAAAATATATATATATATTTAATAGTAGAGTCTCTTATAATATCAATTACGTTTTTAATATAGAAAGTAACAGATAATTTTTCATTAAAAATGCATAAATTATGTTTCAGATGTCAAAATAATGGTTTTAAAACTATTTGAGAGATACTTGAGGTCGATACTTTGTGGAAATCCATTTTTAATGCACGAAGAAAGAATCAAATACTTAGTGTTTCCATAGGAAAGAATTTATTCTGTCCGACAGAGTAAATTCTTTCCTGTGGAAACGCAGAGTCTATAATTCTTTATTCGTCCGTTTTAAAATTCATTTAGATATCAGGGGTTAGTCATTAGCAATCTAAGGAGTCTATATTCTAACTAAAAGAGGAGATGAATTCGGAAGATGATGTCATTTTCGGCCATTATTATTTGGACAAGTTATCATACCATACCGGCTGTGGCCGGTATGGTATGATAACTTTATATTATATATAACTATAATACTGTTTACATTAGATGATTATTCTTTGTGTTCCAACTGATGCATCTGATTTTCAACATTTTATGAAACTTATATTGACATTTGCATGCCACACTCAGGATACGGCAGTCAATGAGAGAAGTTTGATAGTAAAAGTAGAAATTGTTGGTATATTATTATTTTTATTATACAAATTTCAAAATGGTGTTGAAAACGGAAAACCACTGTTCTATCTTTGATCGGAATTATAGTTGGCCAAAGGTTGGGGTGTGCATAATGGATACCCTTCAAAATGGCCTCCTCACTAAGTATCCAATTTGAACACGTTCTTAGATTCAATGGATCCGGAGGCTCAGTGCTTCAAGGTATATAAAACAAATTCAATATTCACTGCATAGTTTCGGACGTTTTCTAGAATATTAATCTCCGATGAACATTCTGTAAGGGCACTTTTACCATCCTTGGTGATGAAATTTCGGACGAGTCAAATACATCGTCACATTTTCCTTTATTATGATGCCTAGAGAAGGGATTAAAAATAATCACAGAATTCAGAGAAGCTAGTTTTTCCACAGCCTAGTAGAGAATTAGCTACTGCAGTCGACGGTGGCATCGATTTTATAATAACGGAAAATGAAATGACTAATTATTTACCTTCGTGGTTCTGACCTCCCACCGAGCGATTCCTACTTCCGTAAATTCCATATCTAGTATATGATTATTGTGTATTGTCAAAGTATCCAACTATGTTCTATTCTGATATCTAATGAATTTGTATTGTAAGTTATTACCATAGAAAATTAGAGAGATAGTGTAGCCCGATGAAAATTTGTGGTAAGTGACAAGATGTCATATTCACGAATGAATATACTGGTGAAACTTCCACTTCAACTTCACTTCAGTTCAACCCTGGTCTCCAGATAAAAATAAAATCGAAATGAGGATGAGAGAAAAATATCTGGTTTAAAAGCTGAGAGGGAAAAAATATGCAGTGGAAATATCGTATATGGAAAATGGGATGTTTTATACGAGTGAAGCGTTCATACACTTCTTCCTTTACCGATTTAAAAATTTAGGTTTTGGAATACATTGAAGTGTAGTTCCATTTTCAGTTTAATAAACGACCATGGGTTTTTTTTTGTAATGTTAGACTTTCAGACAAAAAACTTTTATGTAAATTATCTGATCATTTAATTAATATTTACAGAATTTTTTGGGTGAGCAAATTAAAAAGAGTGTACTTTAAAGTTTCATGTAATTAATGCCATAAGAGCAATGTTTTCCAATCACTATTGGCTATGCATATTTTTTCGCCTATGTAAATTTCAGACATCCTTTTCATTCATATGTAAATCTACGAATACATTCTAGACCTGGAGATGCTACCTTTTGACGAAGCTACGGTCATCGATTGAAATTTAAATACGGGACGTTTGATATTGAAATTCCCTTGTTTCTCGTTGAATCAGCCAAATAGTCTTTGTAAGAATTTGATGAACTTGGGGATGTAGGTCATGAAGAGAGGAAAAATATTTTAGGCATGTTCGTAACAATTAGAGTACGTGTAGAAAAACAAGTTTCGAAAGCGTGAAAATGCCTCGAGGAGAAGGCAATTAGGCTGCCGGTGAATTTTTTGAAGTGATCGAGGAACATGATAAACGGTGACCGATGCAATTTTCATACTTTTCATCACAAATGAAGTGAGTTTTACTAGACGTGGGTTTCTTTAGGATGCAGGCTTCCTATTTGGTTATCTCAATATTGAGACTGCCGCTTGAATAAAATGTTATATGAAAATTAGAGCACTGACACAGTTATAGGATCGGAAAAAATACGGGAACTTTTACTCCAGTTCCATATATTTTTGAAAGCTTTCAAACTATGAATGTCATGCGGATATAATAAAAAAATATATAACATAATAATATCATTGAGAATAAAATTTTAAAGAGAAACCTCTTTTCAAATCCTTTATAAAACCCTTATTTCAAAATTTTCATCGGGAGTACTATGAAATTGCAAATTCTTTCGATATGGAGATTGGTGGACTTTCGGATATATTGGAGATTCGTGACTTCTAATCTCGACATTGTGCATGGGTTTTGGATCGCATATTGTTTGTATGACGTTTACTTCAAAATTGTTTGATTTTTGGACATTTAGATTTAGAACCTAGTGGAAGAAACGGCGGAAGTGAAAATAAGAGAGCTCTTACGAAAAAGAATTTGCGTGAGGGAACAATGAAAGGATCAGCATGTAAATGAAGCAATTGCAACTGAGATCTCGAGCTCCGGAGACTGTCACAAGCTTATCCATGGTTATTCTCAAATATGGGGATGATAAGATCATTTCGTATGCAATAGACAATATATCAGGACCGTACGAATTTAAATACACTCCTATATTAATACGCTTATGTATTGATACACTGACACACCTCATCTCTGCTTCAGAGGTGACTGTCTATATTTTTGTTGCTTGAAACAGAGTATGTACACAGAGACAAAAAATTAAATTGAATGTCATTCATGAAAGAATCGTAAGTTACGTCTACGCCCTCTCCTTCAGGAGCAGTTCTTGTAACAGTGGTAGATTATGGCAAAATTAGACTTAGAAACCGCCAAACCTCGTATCTCGCTCTCTCTCTATCCCCCATCGCTCGTTCCTCCGACCTGATATGTCACCCTCAAGCGAGCGAGTTAAGCGACACCCGTCCCGTTCGCGGGGGAACGGAAGGGTTGCGGTGGTGTTGAGCACGTCCCACACGCCTCCCCCGTCCCAACCACCACCACCTCCGCACTTCACTTTTGGAAACGACAGGGTGGGAGGGGTGTGCATAAGTGTGTGTGCGTTTTTTCAGGAGACGTGTGCGCAGGTGCACCCGCAGGAGCCCGTCGAATAGACATGCTGAGCGAACAACAGATGAATGACATTCGTCGCGTGCGAAATGGAAAATGAGGCAAAATCGGTTTCGTGTGTTATCGGCAGCCACCTGTTAGCTTCTCTTCTCTCTCTCTCTCTCTCTTCCTTTTACACACGCGCGCGCTTACTCTCTCTCTCTCATTTTACCCGACATCCGTTTCCCTCTTAAAACATCTGCCTGGAGCTCTCCCTTACGTGAATTCTCGTGTGTCGTCGGAGGGGAGCGGGACGGCCGACTTAAAAAAAATAATGCCCGTTCCCCTCCTCCCTGCCTCCCCCACATTCACTTCCTTCGGATCCCACGTGCGCCGCTCCCGGAAAGCCCCTGCCCTCCCCGCTTCCATCCCGTTGACGACGTGTTCCCGACGACCCCTGGCGCCCAAGGGCACGCCCCATCTCCCCCCTCGTGCCCCCTCGCCCCCCCTCCCCATTTGGTGGTCCAGGGCTACAGTAAGTCCCCCGAGGCAGGATTTGTACGGTGCCCGCGCTATGCTTCGATTTCTTCAGGATTTTTGCGAAAAATCACCAGTTAGCAGCCCCCCGGATTTCTCAAATGGATTGTCAAAATGGAAAATCTTTACAATTCACAGCTTTGAAAACAGTTATATTCTTTATTAAAGAAAAATAAACAATTGGCACTTACTTTGTGCATGAAAATTTACTCTCCAACAAAAATTATTGCTATGATAAAGTACTCAGTTGACAACTACCTATTCACTTATTACGCATTGCACAGTAGGGTAGACGTCTAAATTGAACAAGTGGGCGACTTTCACTCCTTGTTGGTAAAGATGCTTGTGAATTGTTGTGTTGCAGGTGCTTAGTTCAAGCAGTGCACAAATGTGGAAAGAAACCTTTTTGGTGGTACGTGAATTTCACAAAACTACATTGTTGTCTCAGGATGCGAAACTTACACTGCATAAAAGCAGTTATATTATTTTATTGGTGTAACATTTAGGTTAGCCAAAATAAACTTTAATATCGAATAAACGTGCTGGGAATGGAGGGTTAAGCAAGAAAGGTGTTATAAATAGGAGTGTTTGTTGTAAAAATAAGAGGAATGGGTTGACAAAAAATGAAAAATATGGAATGCACGCACCGGTAACAGAGAAGTACGGAAAAACAGTTGCACGTTGGTTTTTCCACAAAAGAGAGAATCTGTGAAAATTAAATCACCAAGCGCATAAATGAGAGACAAGTAAATGGCCCCAGAGGAAGCAATAGACTGAGAAAGTCATGAGTGAATCAGCTGATGATATTTCAAGTCGAGGACTATTAAATGTCCCAGGAACAGAAACGATAAGGCAATGCGTTAGAGTGCAGAGAGAGTTGGAAAAGTGAGTTTGTAAGAAATTAGTGAAAGATTCTTTCCTCTTTTGTAAACTAAACCAGACTTTCCTTGCTAGCACTACCCCGAAAAGAGAACAATGTAAAGGGATTATGCATGGGCTGGTTTCGAAATTGGGGCTAGTATGCACGTATCTCCTTAGTTTATAACTCCAAATTGATTAATTTTATTCATTTTCCTGAAAATGATGATTTTGCCTAAACCATCTCCACAGGGTGTCTAACGTGGCTTCCTCACCACGAGTGTAAATAGGTTTCCTGGACAAGATAAAGGTAAAAAAAAACATTTATTTTCAGATTCCATGAAGGACTATTCTAATACTCGTACCATATAAATCAGTTGTTGGGAAACTATAACCCGCACGGTGGGTCGGCTCGCAAAATAGTATGTCAAACTGGACCGCCGTGATGGATCATTCCCCCTTGAATTCCGAGTGCCACTCTAATGCCGCAACCTTCGTAAACTAATTACCACTTCAGAGTTCAACACTTCAAAGTTCAGCAGTCTGGTCCATTATAGGAATGGAGTTAGTTATCCAATCTTTGGCTTAGATGCTTGGTGGATTGTCAGAGGAGTAATCAGAAGCAGTTAGGCGGAGTGGCACCCTAATGGGTGCAGATTTCGGCTTCTGTTACTTATTATCACATTTCATTTCTTTGTTTTTATTGACTTAAGAACCGCTTAATGATCCTAAACGTATCCGACCTCACCCTGTGTAATCCCCTGGTAACATTCCTGGAAGGCACGGGTGGTATAGGGAAAGTAATTGGTCCCTCTTCTCTGAATGCAAACTCTTGTGTAAAACGCCTTCGGGCATAATTGGTGGCGATCCCTAGCATCATCCATCAAAACAGCGTTTTGGTTGACCACTCCGGTAGGTTTCAGTTATTAATCCGAGATCATTAACGCGAAGCTAAGTAAAAGAAAAATTAGGATATAATTCTGCAAAAATTACATTTCTACTTTCCCTAACTATTGTAAGTACTTAAATCGATAATTTTATTTCAAGAAACTGCGGGAGATGCTGCAACAGTAACTTTTAACGGAGTCATCCGATATGTGTGCATTATAATGCAGGTTTCAAGGAATATCGATGATGAATTTTCAATTCCTAAGGCCATACCCGTTAAACATTAAAAATTGCTAATAATTTCAACGGCTCGAGTTACTTTCCTCAATTTATCCTTGTTTCAATAATCAAGCATCATTATCAGATGTTGAATACAGAATTATACTATGCCTTCCACCCATATGTGCGAGTAATCTCTGCAGCCATCATTCGCAAGTACGGCTCATATTCAAGTTATGGTGCAAAAACCGAGAGATGTGCGACAGGCGTCTTCCGATTAATTTCCCTTTTTCGGCGATTTTCTCGAAAAAGGAAGCATCCATGCCTATCATGTTCTCATTCTCAGCGGAAGATGGAATGCCCCAGGTGGTTCTGTTTTGTGAGCCATCCTTAAATTGTTTAGACCACGGAAATGCAGTCGGCTCTGGAAGAATAATTTCGGTGTTTGCCTTCTGCAAAATTTCTTTTACTTTTCCGGTTTTCGATTTCTGTGGACGGACAAAAACTTTCAAAGCCGCGTACTGCTCATTACGGGCCGATTTCATTTTACGTAATCGATTGAAGAATACGCGTGCATTGTTGGTGCACCGTTATTGTGCAAATGCGCTTACCCGCTTCTTAGGAAGTAGGTCCATCAAAGGAGAGTCTCTTTTTGCAATTGAAATTATTCCATTACCCTTCGCTTATTGTGTGCCACAAAATAAATTTATTCTCAGTCATTCTTGACTAGCCCCCTTATGAAGTGCTGGAGAGAGGTAAGGTGTAGAAACGGAGGGCGAGTTGCTACGCTACTTCTTCGTAGATGATGTTTGATGCTAACATTATACATTTTGCAAGCATTCATCCTGAGTTCAAAGTTGCAGAACAGCAAGCAGGAAATTTTAAAAAGGACCCTGAAGATCTTGCCAATGAATGTCTGCGTATTCCCCCTTCTGCGAAGCAGTGACACAATAACCCACTTCCCCCTTTCCCAACTCTCCTCTTTGTACCTCTATTTGTTTATAATGGAGGCACATGCTTTCAACCGTGCGCAATAACTGATACTGATACTTATACAGGAATATGTAAACCCGCATCAAGAGGTAGGTATTACATCTGTGGGAAAGTTTTTAAAAACAAATACAGAAAAGAAATAAGCACTACACATTTCACAGAGAAGGTCATATTTGTACCAAGGATGTTCGAAAAAATGCTCTTAAATTAATTTCGTTAATTGCAATATTATTCTGAAATTGCAGTAAATCCTGAAATACAAGAAATGCTTCAACAAATGTATATACATGTATACATTGGTTTAAGGTGAAATTATCACAATGATTTTAATGCCAGGTATTGTGTAGAATATGAAGAGAATGGTAATGTAATTTAACCATCTGCCTAAAATTCCCCATACGCAATCGATAATGATTAGACCTCTCTACTACGTACTTGATGATGAAGTTGCAAAGGATATGGATCAAGGATATCAATTGGTATAGATGTTAATTGACAGTGAAAGTAGGTCTAGATAAAGAATTTGAAAAAGTAGATTAGGACTGAGAGACTTTTGAGTTATTGTCGATAAGTAGTTATTATTTGATCCAAGAATCACCCGTTTTGCCATTTACTCCTCGTTTGATGGTGGCCCGATTGGAATGTAAAAATAGAACTGAGAAGGACTTTTCCACCTCAGGCATGAACCTATCCGAACTAGTGTTAAACCTTTCATTCTCCAATGAATGCCGATCGAGATCTAAAAGTACTACTCTATAAATGTTCACTTCATCTAACAATTTTAAACAAATTTGACAACTTTTCATCAAACTGTGGTCCCACAATTGTAAGTTTTCTTGCCTGGATGTTATATACAGAGACGTTACTCCTAATAGCAAGACCAATGTAGCATTTTTACCAAATCCATCCAAAATGCAGTACATGTTGCCAGCGTCTCATTCTTAAACATGAAGAGACATTATGAACAATTCTAATCACGTATCAGTGGTTTTCATCTGTAAGTGCAACGCCATATTCATAAACTTCATCTCTCATTATACCATTCGAAAGAACCATTTTCCCAAAAGACCCATAATGAGTAAATTATTCTCCAGCTTTCCGCGGGTTAGGTGTACATATTTGATGGAGATTTATGACTTACCTCAGGGAATTACTGGAAAATAATTGGCAAGAAAAGTACATCGGGAGGTACATCTCTGTCGTTTGGTTTTCGATACAAAAACTCTGTAAAATGAAACTTAATAGTGAAGAAATATCTCAAAATTTCCTCATTTGATCTCCGCGGAATAATATTCGACTCCTTTTCGCTTTTTTTTTCCGCGATCCGAAATACAAGCTGCGCTCCATGACATCCGCTCCGCTCGCACTTCTCCGCGCACTCTTCAGCATTGGTGCTCATACCCGAGGATCGTTTGCTTCACTCTGCGAAGGATACATATCTCGCCACGCATCATTATCGCATCTTCACCGTAAGCACACCCAAATGCGCTTCCTTAACGCTCGAGAGCGCATGGAAGTAGAACTGGAAGACGTAGACGGCACTCAATTCTACACGAAATCTCCTCCGCGAAAAATATTGTGGAAACAAAATCTTCAAGTCCCTCCTGAATTCTGGATGCGTGTTCCTGTTCCCCCATCCCAATTCCAGTGAGAGTTGTCATATTGATCAACATACGGTAGCCGAAGCCATTTCAATGTTGTCCTGTGGATAATTGACTGATATAGCTGCAAAGAAATGTTTTACTTTTGGTAAAGAGTCAAATTAATCATTTAACCAATTATCAAACGGAACCGTATTTACGGATGCGGAGTATAAACAACATAACGCCTTTTATTCATGAACATGAAGTCCGCCATCGAAAGAAATCTGTGACTACGAATGGTTATTAGAATATTTAAAAGGTATAATCTGTGAATTAACGGTGGATTAAGGTCAACACGTAATTTAAAACAACATCAACGCTTAAAAACATAACACCGGAGAAAATTGGATTACAACATCAGCACATGTGATAATTTGGAGTCGTTATTGGAGAGCTTCACGTTTCTGGGAAAGTCTGGATAAGAGTTAATAGTCACTACGTGGAAAGATGAAGGGTTTTATCTCTCTGCGATGCTCGACATATTTCCGCCTCCACTCCGAACGTTAATCACTCAATGAATATGAAAATAAATAATAAACAGCAAATTCCGGCTTGTGGCGTGGGCGTGTGTAGCTCACGCAACCGCTAAATAACTAGGCCATTAATGTGAATTTCCCAAACCTGATACCTGCCGTCATACGACAGGAATTTCATTTTTGCTACTCTGGAAACACACTTATCACATCAACTGGTTAAATTTTCATTAACCAGTCCAACCGTTCATCTTCAAAGTGGGAGAAATCAATTAAAGTTAATTTCACGTACACCGAATAGAAGTTGGACTTTGGATTAAATATCATATGACATTGGTACATACGGGAATTTCCGTCCCTCTATATTATCTCTAAATAAAATATTCTTAATTAGTAGTCCGGCAGGATAAAAAATGTATGAATTCATATAATGAGGGAAGTGTAGGGGAATATTTATAAAAATTACCAAGAACCCATCAAGAAAAAATTGACTATCAATTTGTTTAATAAATAGGAAATGGAGTTTGGACTGCACTCGAGAGTAATCACGCATTCGCATTTTTTAAAAATATACAGTAGAAGTACAAATCGATGAATAAAACTAATCTTTGAAAAATTACAAACGCAATTTTTAATAGTCACTCTCTGGAGGAAAAGTAAGTAAACCCAACTTCAACGAACTTACGACCTCCTGTTTGTAAAATGAAAAAAATATTTCTAATACAAATGAAGCGATAATACACCTTTATAGTATTGAATTTTTTTATGCTACAATACCCTACCACCTCTGGAAACCCCAGTCCGTTGATTGGTTTTGGTTGGCAAAAATTGAAACCTACCTCTTACTAAGTCTAAACACTCGTGAATTTTACATTTTAATGGCGGTGGCACTTTCCTTGTGCCAACTTTGATTGAGTAAAAATGTTTCGCGCATTCAAAACATGGCACAGTTTGTATTTTTTATGAGATGGTCAATATAATCATTCCGAGAATGTCCGAACCGCCTGAACCATTGACTCTCCCAAATTAAATATAAAAAATTAACAATTGAAAAAATTTGGCTTCTTACAATTAAATTATTCAATAGAATTATTAAAAACAATTTACCCCTCCAAATACAATCCATGATATTTTTGTTGTCGTATCCTGGCTATCACCGATACAGTTTATTCGTAGTACTTTGATCAACGTACTACTAACTACTAAAACTTAACTAAACTACTACTAACCACTAAATACATAAACAATTTTGTAAAAGTTATTATAATTTTTAAGGACAAAAACATTAAAGTAATTCTCTAAGGTATAGTACATCATTGCTAGCAACTAAATAATTTAATCTAACGAATTATTAAATCCCTTAGGAAACAGATATGCAACAGTGAAAAATTTTCTGTTACTCACATTGGGCATTCTTGGAATTGGATATATTTTTACTCGGTGTACACGTATGTCGAGTAAATTGCGATCTCGAAATTGAATTGAATCGCTTCCTATGCCAGTCACTGATTCAAATCTTATGCACTCACAGCCAATTACAATTTCCTGGAATTTCAATATTCCTGGGTCATAGTAGCCTAGCATTTATGAGTTTCCATGCTTCTACCATGCAAAAGACAAAAGGACCTATATTGGAGAAAATAGAGTGATGCAAAGAGCAATTCAATTTTCTATTGGATTCGGGGGGAAGGGGGAGGCGCACATTGCCGATCTCCTCGACAGACGAAACACACAGACAGAACTCGCTGAACTCTCCACGCAGTTAATCCTTTCTCGTGGCATCGAATAGGAGCGTGGGCGTCCATTCTTTTTTTCTCCTATCCTTCAGTCAATTTCCTGCCAAGTATTCACATGCAATGGAACAGGACTCGAGCAGTCGCGACAAATTAACAACGAGGCCTTTACCTCCATGGATGCACCTGACTCTTCACAATTCTTCCCTGCTCTCCATCCACAGCGACGTTATTCGCGCGAATAATCATTTCCTTTATTTCCCTCGTAGCCTGTTCGAAGGGAATGCTCCACAGGAAAAGAATGGGCGCCACGTAGCACACACAACCCCTCCTCCTCTATCTCTATCCCTACCACCCTCTCCAGAACTGCTATATGGCCTTCCACCCCTCCTATTCCTTCCCCTTCCTTTATCTTCCCGCCTCCCTCACTTCCCCTACCTCCCTCCCCCGCTCCGCGTCCCCCCACCTTCCACAATGGCTGATAGAACTGACGGGCGGGTATGGATGCGAAAATACGGCATCCACGT
This sequence comes from Hetaerina titia, assembly GCA_037158775.1. Taxonomy (NCBI): domain Eukaryota; kingdom Metazoa; phylum Arthropoda; class Insecta; order Odonata; family Calopterygidae; genus Hetaerina; species Hetaerina titia. The sequence goes on along the minus strand of CM073768.1, from coordinate 107,793,295 downwards.
TTCGCGTAAAAGGTCACCGCCGAGCCTCGTCGCCATGGAAACGGGGGAGCAGTGCTGCCCCGCGCGTGAGATGGCTTCGGCGTGCTCCTCTTACCCGTCTCCCTCTTCCCTCCGGTGGCGCCGGCGGCGGAGTAGGGACGAAATAGGGTGACGTGAGAGAGAGAGAGGGGGGAGGTATGGGGAGAGAAAGCAGAAGCGCGAGGAGATGTGGATTGGTGGAGGGGTGGGTGATCGTGAGGGTTGGGTGCGGGGGAGATAGATGAAAAGGCGGCCTTTTACTTCATTTTTATTTTTTTATCTCTAGATGGGGAAGGGGAGAAGAGACGGGTGTGGGTAAGGGGGGAGACGGGAGATTGCGGGGGCGTGAGTTAGTGGGGTGTCAGGGAGGGGTGTTGGCGGTTTAGATGGCGGGGGGGAGGGTGGGGGAGGGAAGCGGAGGGTTGGACAATTGGAAGCCGGCGCGCGGTCGCCGCCGTCGGATAAGGTGATAAATTGGGAGAGCGAGGAAGGCGATGTTACGAGAGTGGTTTGTGAGCGCACGAGACGCCGCTGTGGGAGGAAATGGGGGCGGCGGCGGCGGATGGCTCCGGAAGGAGGGGGCCGGATTTCGTGTGGGTGGCCGGGGTACTCGGACTATCGTAACAAGCTCCTCGAATGCAGGCGGTGAACTCCTCCACGCCCCCTCCCCCAGAGGGCCGCGAGGACAAAGGGTGAGATGTCTCTCCCCGAAAAAGCATGCAATAGTTAGGCGATAAATTTCGGATGCGGAGGGGGTGAGGAGATAAGAGACTGATTCTCCCACAGACTGACGTCACTCATACTCGCGTGCTAGATGGCTGAGCGTGGTTACTAGGGGGAGAAATGGAGTGGACTCCGCGAAAGGAGAGGGGACGTAGGAGAAATGACAACATCCGCGCTTATGAGTACTCTCAGACACCAGCGCCCGGAAGAACCCCAAAATCTTCTTCGCTATACTTCGAGCGATCTTCAGGCAACATCCTGTGCAGGAGACCCGGATGACATACTTCTTATACCTCTTGGTTATGAGTTCAAGTCCCAGGCGTTATAGTCGACTGGTCGCACGCTGTTCACTGTTTAAATTTGCAACTCACACCACCTCCATGCCGTTTGTTGGTGTTCAGTCAAATATCATTAGCGTCTTAACATTTAAGAGCGAGTGTAGAATACTGTTCTCGGCGGAGATGTTTCCTTTACCGTCAAATTCGCTAAATCATGAATCCTTCTTCACGCTTCAGTCTACGGCAACGGGGCAGGGCAGATAAATTTTGGTGAATTCATTGCCGTTATACAAACTTAAATCACTCACTGCAATAAATTGCAGTCATATGAAACAGATAGAAAATATTCTAGAAAGGTAATCAATGTAAATTTGTCAAGAACAAAGGGAAATTGGACATGTGAATTTTTACTACTTTAGATACCGAGAAGTTATGTATAAATTGATGGTGACAACAGGGGAGACATTTTTTCGGCTACGGTCCACCTAAACTTCTCTGAATGTTTATTATGTCAGGAACAACGAGGGGAATAGATCTCTTCCCCCTCTTTCCTCGTAGTTATCCTATTTATCCACAGTCTCAAGGTTATTCGAGAATTTCAGCAATCCATACTATCATCCCTATAGTGCTTGAATGGGCGACAAAAGTTGGAATCCTACCGTGCCACTACTAATCTTTTTAAAGCTCTTTTACTGAAATTTGCGTGATCTACGGATGTAAATGAACTTTTCTCCATTTTCTGTGTATCACCAAGAAGTGCATGGAAGCACGGACATGAGTGAAATAAAATGGTTGATAAGCACAGTAACTCAGGGACAAAGAATTCTCCAATCCAACGCTTGGGAATACTCGCGTAAAAGTCTTTCAAGAAATTTACAAGATATATTATATCTAATTCACCGTGCACGATTTAACAAAGGATAAAAAGTAAATTAATTGGACTGAAGCCAGTGAAGCAAATCAACCTAAATTAAAATATTTTAGGCCAATACGGAATAGTCGCCTGCTCTTTATGTGTTAAGAGGATATGATGTAATTTTGATTCCTTTTTATGAAATATTTCCTAAAATTTATCAAATTAAAAACTTTCGGATTCTCATAATTAAATATTCTTTGTAAAACAGTAAAAAAATTTAAATTAATAATTTATGAAACATTTCTGGTTAAAAAAAGTTGAATCTGAGAGCAGAATAATGCTTTTAACCTCAAGATATACATCTACATTAAATTCAGGAGAATGAGAAAATACTAAATAAAATTAGATATTTTTGTGGCAATCATCAAGGTTTCCACCGCATTACATGTACATTTAGCTTAACAAAAATATAATTATTTCCCTTATTAATCACTAGTTGTGTAAGTTTGAATGTGATCAATGTAATGTATTTTCCACTAGTTGAGAGTATTTTAAGATATGGTTTAACAGTATGGAGATCCACTGGTTCTATAAACATTAATGTACTAAAATAAAATCAGCAAAAGGCCTAAAGAAAATGGCTAGGTAAAAAATACAAATAATCTGGATGGAAGAGATATCTTTTCAACAGTTGGGAATTCTACCTGTTGACATGTTGTGTAGATGTCATTATAATAGAAAACAATTTTAATAAAAAATATAAAATACTTGATTTACTAGAAAAGGAATTACTATTTAGGGACAAAGTAAGAATGTAACATATATAAAAATGTATTAAAAATATCTTACAAATTAAGGTAGAAGAAAATTGGAGGTTACTGTACCTCAATGTAAGTTTCAATGAAATATAAGTACCTAGGATTTAAGAGTATTACAGTCAGTAAATGCTGTGAAATGAAGAATAAAAACTCGTAATGAGATAGAAGGGACTATGATTTGGAACAAGTCTTGAAGCAGAATATATGTAGTTTTATAATTGCAACATTTTATAGCTATCTTTTCGTTAATGTAGCATCTACTGTTAAGCCAGAACTGACTGGTTTAATAGGACCAGAATAAGTGATTAATTTATACTACTAGGATGTATATGATGATGATGATTGTCTGTAAATGTATTTTGACTTGAAGTATCCTGTTATTAATGAATTAATGTAAATAAAGAATAATTAAGAACAAAAAACAACAATTTTCAACTATTATAAGCAACTTAATTTGGAATGCATACAAGCATGTAACACCTCAATGCTGAACAGGGAAAATTCAATCAAGAAAGAAGAAATATCTCAGGGAAAGTGTTAAGAGAACTCGCTGGTTCATCAGTTAGCTGATGACTTTGGAACTACCATATATCCACCGTAGTTTCATTTGTTAAATCCCTTCACACGTGCTTCATGCTCTAAGGTCGCAAATCTCTGAGAGAGGGAAGGGATCTGCGACCAGCGACATAACTCACAAACACTCTGGAATTAGGAGACGAGAAACGGTTACCTAAGCGTCGATCCTTATCTTCACACCTTCGAAACGGATTTTCTGCTAGAGGCACTGACCATAATATCTAGTGCCTAATTTCTAAACGCCACGTGACCTGGCGATTCTGGGCTTATTTAGCAATCAACGGAATCATGAAGTACGCTCACCCTTTATTAATGCAAAAAGTGAAGGGGCCGTACGAAATTAAAATGGGGCGACGTCACGGTGGTAACAAATACGTGAAAACAAAATCAGGGATTTCACCAACTCACCCTGATTCACCCGTCCACTGGAGCTCATCCCGAGATTCAAACTTCCCATTCCGTCCGAGCGAGATGGTGTACGTGCTCCTCCATATAAGTTATTTACAGCTCTGTGTGAACATCCCGGCTGCCCCCAAAATTCACCCGAAATTTCATCTCGGTGTGGGGAGAATGGGCGCCACGGGGTGGGCGCGGGGACAGGATGTGAAGGGGTGCGGCGAGGTGGGAAGCGGGGGACTGCGGGGTTTGCGGAAGGGAACGGAGGGGATGAGGAGTGGTGGGCGCGGCTGAAGCGGGCCGTCGGGCAGGCACAGACTCGGATGGACGGCCGAGATAGGTGAGACTCCGTTTTTTGTTTAATATTTTTTTGCGTTAGTATTTCTGTGGCAATCCTCCGGACTCCGAATTTTTTAGGGAACATTTACGCACGCCCAACCTCCACAGAAAGGAGGTATCGTCGTTATGAAGCAAAAAGTTCGCGAAATTGTAAACGTGAAAACATTATCTCTGCGCCGACGGCCTCTGTGGTGGTTTTCCTGCGGGAGTGCCACAAATCAATTAGGTGCTCCTTGATAATGACGCCCGTCCTTTATTTCCCTCCCTCCCTCATACCCAAACTAACCCTTCCTCCACTCTATTCACCCGTCTCTTCCGATGAGAGCTTCGGGCTTCGGTCAAAATCTCCTCTTATGGAAAGAACCCTCCCTTCCCGGTGTGGGAGCGTGACGCCGAGGTTCGGGCCAAAAAAATTATTAAATCGCTAGCAATTACAAAGCAATTCTATGCTAAATAAATACTATAGCTTTTTAATCTCTTTAACTTAACACTGTGAAATGTTCAGCTCACCAATATTTAATTAATCTAATGGAGCCGTCGGAAACAGATCAACTCCCAATCAACCTGAATTTCCCGAGTTGGATAGGTATAACCGCGTGCTCACATTTTTAAGTGCTACATTTTCCTTTTAATTCCATTATGATTGAACGAATTAGGAAAAGGAATGAAGTATTTTGTTTGTAATTAAGTTAAATCTGAATAAATTCTTTAGCTAATTGATATAACCTCTGTTTAGTGCGTTTGTCCAAGGGAGTCAGGGTGTCAAATCATGCATTCTCATTCCTACTCCCAACCCTTGGCAACAAATTGAGGATTAAGTGAATCCCTTCGATTCCAGATACACCCGGGAACGCAAACCCAAAATATGGACAGGTAATAGAACTTACAATGAAATACTCGTATTCTATCAACATTGGCGTTCATTCTCCTTCCCAATATTTATTTTCAGTAATAAATTATTATTAATAAAATAATTAAAATTATATCATTTGAAAACTGAACCTAAAATATGGATTAGATTAAGGTTTTCGATGGACCTACTCAGCACGCTGTATGACTCCTGAGCATTGAGCAGCACAACAAAAATAATCTTTAAACCCCTTTGAACATATTAAAATAAGTTATCCTTCAGGTCGTCATACTTTATACCTCCTACCATTACATAATTTCGTAAATACCGACATTTCCTATCTCTACATCCCTTCCCTAGTATCCACTTCTATGCTACAGTCTTCAGCATCTCACTGGCTCTTAGTATGAGTCAAGTTCAAATCAAACGGAAGACTTAATTGCTACATCTCGCAAACACGCTACGAATTGTTATTTTTTCGTTAAAATGAACATTATTACCATAATTAGAAATAGGTGCTCGGTCTTAGAAATTATTCAGTTTTCGGTATGTGAAATAGAATTGTAACTCAGAGTCAATTGCGAGTATAAATACTAAATTATTTGAACAGAAGAACTAAATATATGAACATTATGACGTCGTTTGCATTCATTTGAATTAAAAGCTATTTAAATTATGTCGGTTACTCCTATGCCTCCGAAGTATCTAACCGGGATGATACTGGATCACGTGGCTTTTTATAAGAAGGGAAAGAAATTTAGTTTTTTGAGTACACTGCTCGTTCGGAACCCCTTCGTTTTCAAAATCAAGAACAGATTACTCTCCTCTGAAAATTATCATTTTTTGTATATTGTCATTGGGATCAAAAGTTGTCGTTAAATAGAATTATAAAAGTGTCCATGACTTTGATTTTTACCCTTAATATCTTCGTGATAAAATTATGATTTTAGGGCCTTAAAGGCGAATGAAAACCCATATGCTCAGGGTTGAAGCAAATACTTTTACATTATTCCCAGTATCTCAGCGGTTTAGGAGCTAAACCGCTGCCCGGCCTAAGAACATTAGCAGGTAGTGGTACAACGCGTTGAATTCTTTGATGGCCCGAACGAATCATAGATTGGGTGGAGGAAATCCGGCGTTTGAATTGATGACCTCTCGTAAAATTCGGCAATATAGCACTCACCTCAACTCATCCATGGCAATCTCGTCTTTGCCAATTGAATTTATTGCCCTGCCATCCCGACTCTTAGAGAACGTAAAGTATCTGAGAACGGTTAAGAGGATTGTAGTGGCTTTTCCGCCTCACTCTCTCATCTTCATATTCCGAACCTGACGTTACAAGTCGATATACTCTTGTGATGAGTATCGACGGGATCAATCATAAAAAAAGCGTCAGCGACAAAATTAGAAGGCGTCCTCCGTGAGCATGATAGATTTATCCCATCATTGATCTTCGGATGATTGTTTTTGGTAAACATTGTTAAAAAAATATATACACAGGGACGAACCCAAAAGTGGTAGGACTGATTTTCTCTGGCGCGAACGGAGCGGTGGAGGGGGGTCTGCCTGGTAGGGTAAGGTGGAGGAGGCTCTTAGTAACAGACAGACACCAACCTCAGTCGCCTGCGGGCTGTCGTTGAGTGAGAACACCGTTTTTAGTGAAGCAAGTTTTTTTGTCCGCGTCGAAAAACAAAATGAATCTGAATTTAGAGCAACGTTATTCCGTGACGTTTTGTGCGAAACTCGGGAAGACGGCAACTGAGACCCTCGATATGATCAAGCAGGCTTATGGGGACACTGCCTTAAGCCGTTCCACAATATTTGGCGTCTTCACGTCCATAAAAGGCTCGCATGGGCAAATCAAAAATCAAAACGATGTTGATTGTGTTTTTCGACCGTCATGGAGTGGTTCACAAGGAGTTTGTCCCACCAGGGGAGACTGTGAATGCAAAATTTTACATGCAGGTGCTCACCCGCCTCCGAGAACGCGTGAAAAGAGTTCGACCGGCCATCGCAAACTGCTGGGTGCTACATCATGACAACACGTCGTGCCATGGCGCGCTCGTTGTCAGACAGCTCCTGGCCAAATACGCCGTTGCCACATTGCCGCACCCGCCCTATTCTCCCGATCTGGCACCACCGGACTTCTTCTTCTTCCCCCTGATGAAAAGACAGCTCAAGGGACGACGTTTTGACTCGATTAAGGCCGTTCAAGAGGCTTCGACGAGGGTCATCTACGGCATCCCCAAAGAAAATTTCCAGCGGGCGTACGGGGAATGGGAGCAACGCTATACTAAGTGTGTAGCAGCTCAAGGAGCATAATTTGAAGATTATTAAGTCGATGTAAGTATATCGTCAATAAAATTCTTGTAAAAAAATCAGTCCTACCACTTTTGGGTGTGACCCTGTATATATACACGAGGTGTGTTAAAAAATTAACGAGATTTTTTTCACTTCGCGGGCTTGGAGAGTCCGATTGTCAAATTTTTTTTATTATGTTGGTATACATGCCCCTGAAGTATGATAAAACTTTCGGCTGTTTTCATTGTGGACTTTGTCTGTGACATCCACTAAGGTTAGACGTGTTTTATGAGCTCGGCGATTTTCGTTTGTTAAAAGAAATGGATAAGTGTATCAAATTTTGCGTAAAAAATTAAATAAAGTGTAACAAAGAGTGTGAAATGTTAACAAAGGCCTATGATGAGTCAGCTATGAGTAAATCAAGAGTTTACGAGTGGTATAAGCGTTTCCAAGAAGGCCGTGAAGACCTTGAGGATGACGAACGCCCTGGACGCCCCAGCACATCAACAATCGATGAAAACGTGGAAAAAGTGAAAGAAATGCTTATGAACGATCGCCGAATCACAATTGGAGAGGCCGCTGATGATGTTGGCATATCAATTGTATCATGTCATGACATTTTTTCGTATACATATATATATTTTGAAAATTTCTCTTCATTTATATAACCATAAAATTTTAGTGTGAACAATTCATTCTTGAGGGGCTCTAAATTTTTCGGCGGAAGATAAAGGTACAGTATGCGACCGTACTGCATTGAAATTGTGTAAGTGGTCAAATTACTTGGGTCGATTTTTGTTTATAGCTAGTTGCCTCGGTCACCAGTACACTGCAACGTAAAGGGCCGTCCATACTTCGAACTCAATATCTGCTTTTCCACTGACACAATGATTAAAATCAATATTGCATCAATCAAGTATATTCTTCGTTAACTCTTAGCACAAATATTCATTGTGTGTGTGTGCGTGTGCACTCCTGGAATAGAGGATTTTTTAATTAGACTGTGATGGAACGGAATAGAAGTAAACTCAACCACATTTTTATGGAAACAATTTGAAATTATAATTACGAACCCTTGCGTCTAAGAATAAAACCTAAAGAAAACCTTCCTCGAAAATGCTATGATGAACTCGAAACAGCAATGTCAAAAAGATCCGACCGAGTATGTGTTCACCTGCGGTTAAGGTGATTTGGAAGCATGGAAGAAGAATTTTGAGATAAAAAAGGCGTTGGAGTTAGCGTATGGTTATGGAAAAGTGACGAGATACCCACAGCTGAACGTCAAAACAAACATTACGTTTGGATTCAAGTGTCACGAGAATAGAGCTCTACTGAAAACATGGCACCACCGCAAGTTGGATTGCTGGTGACTCGGCTGGAGAAGTCAAGTGCATCGCTCACTGAACTATTTCGAGCTTGCTTCATTAGTTCGATACTCAACACGTACGGATCGTACACGGTAGCCCATACTGCGAGTCAAATGAAATGTAAATTCATTTATTTTGAACAGTGGAGAAAATCCTTTTCCTATGCCGACCTTTGTCATCGAAAACAATTCTGATTGACGTAGATGGTAGTCCAGGACCTGGAGAAATCCGTAATCCCTTCAATGAGGTATATTTCTATATTAAGAAAGTTTATTTACTTTGCTAAAACCTACGTATCGATCCACAACGATAGATTCTATTGAGCTTCCTAACATAAAAAATATGAGGTTCAAATGAGTTCCGAGACGGATCTGGGTATCCTAAGACAGTGGTTGGTGGAAGGCAGGGAAAGCTGGAGCGACACATTCGCCTTCCACAAAACGTCATAATCCTGCTATTCCTTCAAAGCTCCCAGATAAATCGGGCTAAGTGACGTAAAGAAAAATTATTGCGGTGATCCGTCATGAATCCGGCGGCTTAAGCGTGATGCGGCGTGGGGATCTCCGAGACGTGTATTCTCTCGTGCTAAAAGTGAGCACACGAAGAATAGGCATCTCAAACCCCCTCCATTGTCACCACCATCATCACTCACACGCTCTAATAAATGTCTAGACGCTTCTTTTATATGTCAAATACATTTAAGTCCACAGTAATTGGACGAAGGGATGGTGGGGGGATGGGGTACCGAGGTGTAAGCAATCACTTTAGTGAGTAGCCCATTGGTCAATCGGCGTTATTTCGTGAAAATTCGTGACCGAAGGACAGCCGAATTACTAATTAATCCTTTAGATATTACCACATTTCCACGCAATTAGATTTCTGTTTTCTATCTAGTACATATGCTGAGGACGAGTTTGAAGTTGTACTTCATCTGAGTTTTGAAGTGAATCCATTCGTCCAAAGTGTCAATACCCTATCGATGCATTGGTAATTTCATTGATCGCTTGGTTAGTGAAGGAAGTTAGTTGCTCCCGTTGGTCCTAACGGGGCTAGGGAGGATTGCGATGGGAAAGAGGAGGAGGTAATCGGAGGAGGATGGAAAACGAAGAATGGTGCGTAGACAATTCGGTGGAGCAGACGTAACAGTGATCTCTCTCCTATTCCTTCCATTCCCTCCTCCCCATCCTCACCTCCCGAGAATTGTTTTCCATCCGTATCGGAGTAACCCTGCGCGAAATATTGAAATAAGGGACGGAGAGGGAAAGAAGGGAGGAGAGTAAGGTGGCGGGCGAGAACTGGGGCGCGCTAGGGGTTGCCGTGCGGAGGAGTGGGAACACGGGAAGTGACGGCGGCCTTCGGGGGCGGGAGGGTGAGAGGGAGGACGGTGACGCGCTCTCGGGCCGACGCTCTCATTGGCTCGATGGAAGGAACATCATTTTCCAACGCCTCGCTCGCCATCCCCTTCCCCGATACCCACCCCCTCGCCTCCCTTAAGAAAACTCGCTTATTTCATTAACCATCCTCGCCGGCGGAGAGGGTTGGGGGACGGAGGGCGTGGGACGATGGAGCCGGGAGGAGAGTGAGGGATTCTTCCCCCCTAACTTCGACCCGTCCCACCTTACAACGCCCAACGCCCTCTCATCCTCCACTTTGCATTTATTTTTCTCGGGACACTCCCTTATTTTCACGGGTCGCTTGGTTTCCTTTCCCTAGCCACGGGTGCCCGTGTAACGACCATAATTTGCGGGGCCCTGCTTCGTTGTTTGAACTGAGTTCGCCTCCTTTTTCTTTCATTCGTCGCCTCCTCCCTTGCGTTCCTCTCCTTCCCGCACCCCGGCGATCAACCGATGGGGCGATCGGAGGGCAATTGGAAATCCTGATGAAGCGGTCGGTGGCGGGCGAGAGAGGGCCGGCCGGCTAGAAAAATTGTGATTTCCTTCGGAGGTCGAGAGGCTAACGGTTTCTCCCGACTTGTGCGTCGCGACGGTTCCTCCATGGGAAGTGCTTTTGTCACCGCACCATTCGGGAAATATGGGTCATGAATGAACTCAAGTTATGGAGTAGCCAGTGAGGAGATTCCTCTGGGAATGAGTCAAAGTCTCTCACACGAGAGTTATCCTCGGCGAAACTAAAGGGCGTTCGCTGTTAAAGGTACGACTACGAGAAGTGAGTACGAGCGATGTAATCATCTTTGTCCAAACGCATTTTCTTAAGGTTCACTCCTGTGCCAATTTTCTGGTAGTATTCCCTTTCACATACATGTAGACCAACACATTTAATTATTCCTTTCGTATTCTTTTGGGGAAAGAGGACGGCTGTAGACAAGCCTTTTTAGTTGTGAACGGGGATGAAGATAAAATAATAAGGGAGAGACAAAGGAAGAAGAGGCCGGGGCAGAGAAGTTAGAGGAAATTTAAAGGAGGCATAAAACGTGGATTCGGGAGATGTTAAGGGATAGTGGAATGTTGAAAGGTGTCACGGGGAAGAAAATTACGTGAACGGTAGAGAGGAAAGAAAATACCAGAAATTTTAGACTACATGAATGTTAGCCGGAAGTTTAAGAACTAAAAAAGAAAAGCGAGTTATATGAAATATCTTTTTGTAGCTCAAAAGTCTTCATAAGTCCATGATTATTTGTTAAAGTTTCAGAGATTATCCGAAACCTTCGTCTTTTCGGTAGACTTCTGGTGGCGTTTCTTTTCGTCCAATATCGAACGTGCTCCCTCCCGTCACTTCTTCCCCATTTGTAACGATGCTTCCTTTTAAATCTTCAATAACGGCCTACTTTTGTCTCCTAATTTTTTTTCTTTTTCCATTCCCACACAAAATATATCTTTTAAATTTATAATTCTGCATTTCCAAAAAACTGACTCTCATTTAACATTTCAAATTCAGTTAAAGGAAAATTCACATGAAAATAATTCTTTAGCACTAAAAAACCAACCCCCTCCCACTGGAAGCAGCTCTTATCGTTAAAAAAATGTCCGCGCCTTTGAATTAATATTTTACAGTTCAATATAATTTCATTTAATAGCCTAGTTAGTGGATTTAAAACTGCCTCTCTCATTAATAAAAGACTGTTATAGTTGTGAATGATTATTAAGTAAAATTATGAACTCATCAGCGAAATACTGTTAAATCTGCAACCCACATCCTACATCATGTTAATGGACCGTGAACTCGAATTAAAGGCCTTATTTGCATTCCTAACGTCATGAATAGTCCCGCTATTTAAATAAAGCTACTCCACAGAAGTGAAATGTTATATAAACTAAATAAATATATATATATATATAATTATTTATTTATTTAGGTTAATAATTTGTAACCAAAATAAATGAATTAATAATAATCACCATGATTTCCCTAATTTCCATGCTTGCCTCAGTTCTGGCTGGTATTAGCGAGGCGGGTCTTTTTCGAAAATCGGTCTTTTTATTGGATTTTCGACACGGGAGAGAGAACAGACACTGGAAGTGTTGCCCCCATCAGAGACAATCGAATCACACGCATGCGTTAGCCGATATGAGTTTTAGGTAATTACTTCCACTGATAGTTTCAACTTTACGGTGATCGCTCAATTCAAAGGGTGGTTGTTTTCTCGTCAAAGGTGTGTAAAATGAGGTTCTTCGCTACTGCAATTAGATTTCCCGATGATTCTACCCCATATCTTTGCTATGATGGGTTGCATGGATGTGAGGAAAGGGAGCTCTCTCTCTCTTCTCTCATCTATCCATCCATCTATTTTCTCAAGCACTCCTATCCCTATTTTCTCTATCATTTCCCTTAACCTCTTTACGGGGCCAATATACTACGTTTAAGATACCGTTAATTAAAAAAATATATTACTTGCCATTACTGAAATCATGTTCTTGCGAGTTCAGGCATTTTGTAAAAAAAATGATCCTCCAGAAATGGGTACCGCCTCAGATTGTTATTTTTACTGCATCAATCCAACTAAACTTTCTATAAATGAATAATAATCGCGAGAGTTTACACTTTCGCGGTTATTGTTCATTGGTAAAATTAATTTTTTGGCTAAGACAGCGGATAAAAATTTTTTCAACGTTTCCCCAAATATGGGCAATCATTACGAAGATTCACTACAGTGAAGACGTCGACCGAACTATTAGAGGAACGTCGGTATAAATATTTTTCATAGTCTAAGTTTAATTGGATAATATTTACTCTTTTACAGATTAATTTTGATAAGACTAATTTGACCAGCGGTTCTTGGCTTGAAAGGGTGGGACATCTCTTCAGAAAGATGAATTAATTGCCAACTTTCCGTTTTCCCGATCGGTAAAATACATGAAAACCTTATTATTAACCTTGATACTTGGTATTTTCAACCGGGGGCCTAAAAAAGTTCGATAACGATGTGCTCCTTCCTCGTGGTACACTGAGAACACCAACGAGGAGTTCACTTACAGGACATGGATTGGTGCGATAAGGTGGCTTGCGCCAATAAATCTGTCGGACGGGGAAGGAAAGGGAGAAACTTAAGCTTCGGCGTGGGCGGGTCGTGAGGAGGGGGAGGAAGAGAAGGGGGGATGGAGATGTGGCCTTGGTGGATGAACGACGCCGAGGATTGGCATGGAGGGGAGAAAATTCCGAAAAATAGGGACACAGAATTCCGGACAAGGATATCTCGTGAAGTCGACGACCAAATTTGTCATTTTCCATGCAAAACCTTCGGTGCTAAGTTCTGCGGAATCCATATACCCTTCATAGGACCAGATGGTAAGTGAATTAATCTATGGAGAAAGCACACCCTTGATGCATCATCAAAGATAAGTCATATTCTTTTACGAGACGTAACAAAAAGTTGTGGATAATTAGGGAATTACGGGAACTAAAGGGAGAAGTGCTTAGAGGTCCCAATATCTGAAGCAATCCCCATGCACCCATAACGATATACAAGAGCAGAAAGGTTATGATTCAGACTGATTTTTACAGTTATGTTTCTACATTGAATGTTATCATACCTCGTTAGGTACTTCATGTAACTTTTCTTTGTGGTATTTACTTTTTCTATTCATTTTATTAATTAATTTTCCCATCTAATGCTCGTTCCCAAAAACTTACTAATGTGTATGGTGATAAGTGTATCAACACAGATTTACATGTAGTATGTTAGCTCTTTTGGTGTTCAACGACTCGTATCGCAGTTTTAATGCACATATTTAAGGTAGTGCGTTGAAAACTTCCTAAACGTGTTGCCATGAACCGTCTGGGAGTGATTTTAATGAAAATCAGTGCGCCGCTTAATCGCCGAGGGTAATATATTGTGTAATCACTTCGAATGTTTTCTCCTTTTCCAGACTGTTCCCACATTTGAAACTTTCGCTCGCAAGCCATAACGGATTGAGGCTCGGCTGTTCATAAATGCGTCTTAATGGATCATCTTTCCGTATTTCAGCCGCCGTATGAGTACATATTTGCTCCGACGCATTCATCGCTACTGATGGAAGCACGATCACACTGTCCTATCGGTGAATGTCAGGTTTACGTGTACTTTGGATGATCCCAGCATTCAAATACTTTCAGAATATCGTCCTCAATGAAAAATCTGTTTCATATTCCCGGCACGATGATAATCTTCAAACAGCTGGCCGAGTTTGAGATGAAGATTATCAATAGAATATGTATAACGTCGTGTTTTTATAATCTAAAATGTACGACCTTCGAATAATTTTTCATTTAGAAGTTGCCACTAGCCTCAATAGCGTTACTGTACACGGAGTCTTTGCAAAAATGAAAATTACAGCAGAATAATGATCTGGTGCATTCCCGGGGAATAATATGGGTGAAGGCTTTTCGGGTAATCCAATGGGACTGGTCAAAATTACATAAATTATAACAAATTGTTCCCTTTTCCAATACATATTCAACCTTTGCTCAGGTAGTTCCTATACTAAAGTTACAGTAGGTACAGGTCTAATATTAAGGTTTCACGAACAATTACGTGTCTAGTGACATCAACACAGAATTATTCACACATTTGTTAATTTGGTGTTCGACAACTCAGGGGCTAACTCATAACTAAGCCCACGCGGCCCATAACTAAGCCTTACGGGAATTATGCTAGCTGTTTCCTTGGTATTTGTCATTTAAATTCGGTTCTCATTTAATAAACTACGATGATGAGAAATTCATTAAAAAATGAAATAAATATTTACTCAGAGTGCATTGAAATTGGTAGTAACTTATTTTTCTTTATTATAATGGGCCATATATTCAAAGTTTCATTGGTTATCCATGTTTTCCTCATTTTCTGGGCTAGTTTTAACTCCTATTCTCTTTTAGAATGATTGAAGGCTTCGTTCCCTTGCTGTAAATCGAAATTAGGGGCAGCGGCAGACCCCTTTTCAACAAAATCCGGGATGGCAGCTCTGGATTTCAATTAAGAAATCTGTGACGTACTCATCTCTGACACCAATTTTCGGGGAAACTCACCAGAGTGATGTGGACCAAAATAAAACGGCCCCCCACCCCACCTTGGAATACAATTTAAGCTTGCGAAAATTATTACGGAACATGTTTAGTGACTCGCCGATCTGATTTTCACCAGGGAGCCCTTGGTATCGTTTCAGGCCCAACACCAAGACTTTCCCCGAAGTAATTTACAGCGTAACAACCTTTAGCATTTGACAGGAAGGATGAATACGTTGCCTTTGTTGGAAGGCTACCTTAGACTCTTCGTTGAAAAAAGAGAATTGTCGATGTAATTTTAAAACTATGCAGTAGACGTCCAAATTTATTATAGTAGACTACCATAATTATTTGCACTTCACTTGTAATGCATAAAATGTCAAGATGATATTTTTAGTAAAATATTATTTTTTGCCCAATATAATTAATTACAGTATAATGAGGTCATAATAGCAGGTACTTAAAGGATAGACGGGATTACTGATATAACTATGTAAATTATTGAATTGCCTTATCGCACTTAATGCTTCAATACTACATATAAACCATATAATTTTCACGGAATTTTAAATAAGACCCAGGAAAATAAATAACAAAAATTAAATGAAACAAAATAAAAAATACATTATTCCTGAATATAATTTTATGTCTGCGTTTATGCACATGGTGCGTTCCGAAAGTAATTCAATTATTTTTTTTATTAATTTATTGAGCAGGTTTGCAAAAACACTTAAAATCCTTCAAAGTACTGTCCTTGGACCTCTGCACATTTTTTCCAGCGACTCTGCCATGACCAGTACGCGCTCTGGAAGGCATCATCGGGGACCTCACGCAAAGCCTTCATCACGGCTAATTGGATCTCCTATATCGACCAAAAACGGGTTCCTTTCAGGGCGGCCTTAATCTGGGGGAACAAATAAAAGTCTGCTGGGGTGTCGTCAGGACTATAGGGGAGAGGGAGGCAGCAGTGGCACCTGGTATTTGGCCAGGAACTGGTAGCGCATTGTGGCAAGGCGCGTTGTCGTGATGGAGTTTCCAGGTAGCTTATAGGTGGTTTCTCGTCCTGATGACCTTTTTACAGAGTCTTTCCAGCACACCCACGTAGTAGACAGCGATAACTGTCTGTTCGTGAAGAACAAACTCCTAGAATTTTTATTGTAACACAAACTAACATCTCTAAGTGGGCCGCACGTATATGTATTAGATGTGTGAAAGTCAATGCCCAGATTTGTGAATACTTTTGTCCAAAAGACATCAATAAAATAAATTAGGTTTCCTTAGCAGGGAGGTGCACAGAAATGCTCAGAGAATGTCGAAGACGCATTAAAAGAAAATCATACTAATGCCAATGGCAATATCTCTGGGGAGAAAAAATGCATTGAAGGCTCGATCTATTTACTTTTAATACACAGGAAGTTCCATTATCAAAACATTTCGGAGACAGTGTCCTAGGAAACTTGAAAGAGTCATGAGGGAACGTCAAGTCACGTCGGTGATTTGATATACCGTGCCTAAAGCATGCAATCTTGAAGTCTGTATTTATCTGGCATACTATAAAAGTTAAATTTGTGGCAATAGATATAACTGGGAAAATTAAACAAATCGATAAAGATTTGTAACTTTGTGTGAATATTTTTGCGGAATGGTGTTGATGAATTTTTCCCTTTTCAAAATTTCGTCAGCGTATGTTTTTAACACAAGTTTCGCCCGAGTTTATGTCGGCCTCTTCTGTTGAAGATGATATTCACTTGAAGAAGCCAATTGGGGTCCGGAAAAATTGTTGTGACAAAAACAATTTGCACGGATGAAATTGCGAAGACAACATTTATTCATCAATAATGGCTTTTTTTAAGAGAACTTCAGCTTCAATCCAGTCACGATTATGGAAACGAAGAAAGCGAATCATTGTGAAAAACTGAAATGCGATCACCAATTCTGGAATTCATAATTGAGTTCAAGTGTGCAACGTAGGATTCTATAAGCTTATGTTTGAAAACCCATTTACAGATATCTTTAACACAATTGTTATCAGTAGGATGAAATAAACGTTGAGCCATGAGAAGGGATATAATGATACGTAGTAAGATTCCTTGAAAAAATTATACGGAGACGTTTTATGAGCATTGATAAAAAAATTAAATGAACAATTACCGGGAAACTTTAATACTAGGAAATATTTAGTAGCACTAAGTAGAGTTCATTTCAATTACAGTCTAAAATCGATGGCGTCTTAGAAAATTTTCCTTTCTGAAATGATTAATGCTGAAACGGAAATAATGAAGGATAAGCACCAAATAAATATATTACGAAGCTGTACAATACGTAAGAGGTGACTAGAGACGTGGTGGAGGGAAGACGAATCGGCAAACGCCAACCGCGAAACCAGCAATGAGAAAAATACAGGGAAATAAATAATTAAGCATGGTTAGAAACTGATAGACCGTTGAACATGAACTAATAAGGAAAAAATAAGATTTTAAGAGGTAAGGTAGTTTTCCTGATCGAATCCGGAGCCTCTGGCATGAATTCACGGCAGTTACTAGATGTGAAGTTCCGGACGCCATGCACACCACAGACCTCCAGACGCCTCTTCGTCGTCTTTCGCCCGGGAACCCGTCCGCGAGACGGTCTCTTTTGGTTCAGCAACGCCGCTGGAAGCCTTAAAAAGCAGGCGAGGACTTGAAAGAGGAAAAAAACGGCACAGCACAAGGGTAAGTGCACCCAAGAGGAAATCGGGCCGATTCTGGGACCTCGAAAGTCAGAAAAGTGAAGCAAAAGAAGTGTGGCCAATTTGTGCGTGGCAAGAAAAAAGTGAGAAAGGTGGAAGATCAAGAGGGAGGTGAAAACAAAGTCATATTTCGGCATTTAACTGTTAGGACAAAGGGAATCCCTCTTCTTTGGGAGAAAAGGGAAGATCTTTAAAGGCATAATTATCGACCAAAGATGGTTCACCTCTCGGTCAATTGGGGAGGCCAATTGTGGCCCCGCTTTCCGTAACAAGCAAGAGTGAAGAAAAAGAAAATTCCAAAAAATAATTATACTCGTAAGTAATGAGGTACGTACCAGAGTACCGACTTCACGTTCCAAAATTTTCTTCAGAGAATATTTCAAGCTGCATGAGAGTAACAGAATACGTATTTAATGATTCACTGTCACATCGAGTTTCAAACACGAAGTATTTTCTGTGTATACAAGGTCTGTCTGTCCCAAAAGCAGTATGACATTTTTCCCGAATAGATGGAATTTTTCTCTGGCTGGGTTCGAGGGAGAGGCGGAGAGGGGAGTCTCAGGAAAGGCTGGAGGTCAAAGGCAGTTGGCTCCCAGCCTTTGCTGAGTGCGGATCATTCGTTTCTGAAACCTATATAACGTATCTGGATACGTTATAATTTTACGTATAGTTACGATCCGTCATTAACCGGTTATTAGAACATCGCTAAGCCATCAATTTTTGCGTGAAACGGACAAAATCAGGAAAGAGACCCATGATATACTCAAGGTAGCTTATGGTGATAACTCCGTGGGTAGATTGGGTATTTTTGAGCAGCACAAGTTGTTTTGGGAGGGTAGAGAAGATATCGAAAACGTCAAATGTTCAGGCCACCCTTCGACCCCAAAAAGTGACGAAAATCTTGTAAGAGTGAAGGTTTTTTTGGACAGGGATCGCCTGATCACCTGATGATGACGTGCCACATCGAAACCGAGGTCGTCCGTCTAATAAATCTATGTGGAATTATAAAGTTTCTCTTTTCATTATATTAAATCGATTCCATGAAGTCACGCTCGAGACAACGAATTATATGAAGGGATCGCATTGTTTCTGATGACATTGGCATCCCAAAAAGTGATGTACATCAACTTGTGTCCGAAAACATGGGCATGAGAAAGTTTGTGCGAAGTTGGTATGCTCTCAGACGAACAAAAGGAAACTAGCACGCAGATCTGCCAAGACAGAGATTCTCGACCATGTCCATGAGGATCCAAAGTTTTTAGAAATTAGCCTACCAGACTTCATCCTCCTCCTCCACCTCAAATCCGTACTGAAAGGACGTCACCACAGCTTGGTGAAAAAGTTACATCAGCCCGTGAGGAGGGAGCTTAGCAGCATTCTGGCCACCACCTTCTAGAAGACGTACGGAGTGTGGAAAACCCGCTGGCAGCTGTATTTGGACGCAAAAAAGTGCTACTTTGAAGACTTTTGAGTGAATGTATCAATTCTGACAATATTTTTTTTAATTGACTCAGTCGTACTACTTTTCCACAGACCCTATATATATATATATATATATATATATATATATATATATATATATATATATATATATATATATATATATATAAATTCACTGATAGTCATAACAAACACAGAAACCAAAACACAAAAGAGGAAAAACTCACTGGTTCTCGAATTTTCGGTGGTCCAACCACCTTTCCAGAGAGGAATTAGGAACAGAACTGAGGCAGAGGAGGGCCCGAAAGCAGCTGACAGCAGTCAGCTGCTTTCGGGCCCTCCTCACAGAATAAAACAGATAACACGTAAAAGAACACTGACCTGAAGAAGAGGCCTTCTTTAGGTCAGACTCTGACCCGAAGGAGGCCTCGTATTAGGCCGAAAGCTCAAATATTCTACAATGTGAGTGTTCTTTTACGTGTTATATATATCTATTTTTTTTGGATGGACACAACTATCAAATAAACATTTTGTAACTCCAAACAAAACCCATTCCAGCAACCGAATTTACATCAGGTCCCTCTTCATCTCTGTGTACTTCTTTCCTCCCTTCATCCCGTCCAACATCCCTATCCTGTTCCTGCCCTTTCCTCGCTTGCCCAACATTCTCCCCTCTATTACCTTCTTCAACATTCCACTACCGCTCAATACGCCTTTCATCCATCCAAAAACCTACCTTGACCAGTAGATTACCTAATAATATAGTATAAAAATAAAAAAATAAATAAAAATACATACATATAAATTTTCAAAGTCAAAGAAAAAACTTAGATACGTTTAATAAAAATACCATCATATGGGAAATTTCGGAGACAAGATTCGGAAACATTTTCCAGGTGGTAGGTATCACATACTGTGTGACATGTGTGGTATGACATACTGTACTGACAATACGTGTTTCCATTTTTCCGGATAAATGATATACTCTGGATTAATTGCTACTTATTTAACCTATGTTGAATACCTTTAAAACCTCAAACACGCACAGCTACTGTTATTATTTCTTGCATTTATTTGGCACTGTTTGCTATTCCATGAGTATTTTCGAAATCAGTAATTTCATTTTTAAATAATTCCGTTAGTGAGATTATTCCTGTCACTACGAGGATGATATTAATTTGAGGCCTCACTGAACGGCATCGACGGACGGTCGGGGGCATATAAAAGGATGGAAAGAGACCCGAGTGCCTGTATCAGGCAATTCCAAGTGATGGACGCAATAGAGACCACACAAACATCTCGTCCCATGGCGTACCTAATACGTCGTGATTATACAGATTAAAAACATTTTACATTTCTCATTGCCACGGGAATCGAAGAAGAATCTTCGAATATATGAGATACTATAGACCAGCCCCAAGTAAAATAAAAGGGTACGAGATACCGATGTAAAAACGAATCCCATTCCTACCAAATATGCTTGGGCAGGCTATGCAATGATATTGTTATGATTATGTTTTATCATTTTGGGGAATACTACAACGCATTTTACCATTGTCCATTCTTCGAAAAGTATTTCCTTAGGGCGTATTTCAGTCGTGAGTATCATAGTGAAAGTCCTCAGCGCACCAATTTTACAATCACCTTAGTGTTCATAAGAAAAATGGAGCCGCCAGTATGCGTGCTTTAGTCATCTATAAAATATCGTTCTCTATTGATGAAGTTTTTCTATTGTTTTTACATGTTTTCAGGTTCCAATACAGTGGGGTTAATTCCCGCAGTTATGAAAAAATTACCTACTTACTGTAGGTAATAACATTGGTGGGTTGCTGTATTCGAGGGGTAGAGCCAACGCTCTCGAACACCACTGACCTGATTCACGGGTTCGATTCTCAGGAAAGCATCTCTGGGCACCTGTAGCTCTACCCAAGCTATGTGATTTTTAGGGTACCAGATCTTCTTGAGAAACCATAACCGGCAGAGGGAAAGGAACTGGCACCCCTACCCTCACGTGTGAATTTCACACGCCGTCGGGCTTAATACTGGGTGAACTCTACCATCATCTACCAAACCGATTTTCGGGTTGATACTGTGTTTATGATTTTTTCTGGTAAAATATTACTCACGTAGACTGACACCAAGAACACCCGTATATGAGCCCTTAACATTCATGATGAAATGCAGCACGACTACTGACTTCTCCTTCACTAAACTCAAGACTGCTAATACCGTGCACTGATGAAAGACATCATTACAAAGTTTCTCGCCCATTAATATTATCTAATGATTACGACAGGTAAAATTACAGGCAAGACAATAGCAGGCACATACTTTATCCTATCTTATTACGGTACTTGGTACAATATGGCTGGACCTGTCTCATTATGACAATAATCACACTCGCTATTTTCCAGTTGTAACGTTTTAATAGGTAAGTGCTGGTTTTGATAATTGACATAATAGAGGTTTGATCTAAATGTAATTTAAGCAATTGAAACTCGTCCTTTTAAAAACGTTATCAAGTAAAACATTGTAAGTCCATTTATTACCATTAGTCATTCAACGCCTGTTTCGAAAATTCATGGTTTTATTTTGTAATTCACTAATTATCGTGACTTTTGTTACTCCTCGTAATTCCAATTGAAAGTAGCTCGGAGCTGATTCTCTTTTTTGGGCTTCGTAACTGGAAATTCGTCACCAGTCAACAAATTACAGCTTTAAATTACTTGCTAAAATTGATTCAATCAGGGAATGCTATCACATTTAATTTTATTTTTTCCGATCCTTTAATGAATGCGCACAAATCTAAGATAGTCGTCATTCGCTCAGTTTTACATAACCCATATCGGTTTGTTTTGAATTTATTCTCGAGCATGTTCCGGTAATTTGATCAGAAACCACAGCCGTTGACATGCAGCTTGATTGATCACTCAAAACGATTGGCAATACTTGGAATATTCCAGCTTCATACCACCTTTGTTTACCCTAGCGTAATAAAAGTCCCGTTTGCGTCACCACTGATATCGACCCGCGTAATGACGGTGAATCATCAATCACGATTAGCAGTACTCTGATGAGGGAGATGCATCTGTACGGGCCACGGGGTATCAAGCAAATGAGGGGGAGGAAATTAGGAGAGGTCGTAAATACGTACCAAGCTCACCTCTTTTTCTTTTCGAACCATCGGCTTGTTAATTGCGGCGATGAATCAAGGGAGCGAGCAACGTCGCGACGTCCAAATCAACGCCCACGAAAGGAATGTTATGAATGAGAAAGGCATTTACTTAATCATCGGGGTGATAAAAAATAATGTTTTCGTTCTTTTTTCGAAATTCTGTTCCAACATTTCGGCGCAGAATATTTCTGTGAGGTATGACGTTGCACTAAGTGCGCTCGTCTCTCAACCTGAGAACTAATTACGGGGTCCAATTTGTGGTCTGTGAGAGTCGCCGAACTCAACTCTTGGACGAATCGTCCTAGTAAGCAATCTGTCCAAAGCAAAGGCAGAAAAATGACTCGCGAATTTTTTTTAACTCTAGCCTAATTTAGGTAACTTTGTCAAGGGCAAAGGGTCTTTTAAATACTGATTGTATGTCATGGAATATCTGTAATTTAAATTAGGAAATGAAATTTCACCTAGATTTAGCCTCATAAACATAGTGGATAGAACCGATTCTGGAAGATTATTTGCTTTATTACCCATTTATTTTAGAGCCAACAACTGACATATGATATGGATGATTTCTCTAGAAATTGATAAATAGTTTTGTCTCATATAAGGGGTCAATTAGGAGTCAGATATTTTAAATTTAACTTTTCAACAACCTTTAACTTTTCTGGTAAATACTACCTAAATATCTAAAGTATAACTAACGTCCGATTAGATTGTGTTGCAAAGTATGTCCTGAGATTTTCTTACTACCCTTCTTAACCCCTACGAGTTACGACCCTTCTTAGAATGACTGCTGCTGTCTCATTCTCGTCCAGTGAAAGCTCTGCCACCGCCCTTGAGGGGGGGTGGGTCCCCTCTCCCTCAACCCTTTTCCTGCACTGGGCCACACAGGACCCTCTCTCCCAACATCACCGTCGCCGAGATCCGTCTGACACCCCTGCACTCCTCCTACGCCTTAATGTTCCTCCTACCCACCTTTGCCCTTCTCCTCCCCACTCAAACTTAATATATGGAAATGGAGATAACGAACTTCTATGCCCCTCCCCCTCTGCGCAACCACCGACATCCCCCTCTAGAGACAACGATTTGCGCCGGAATAAGTCGCCTTTAACGTGAACGGACGACGCAAAAATCGATTGTCTCCGACGGGCGTCGGCGGAGCTGCGTTTATTATTATTGTTATCACCGTTGAGTCCCCGCGGCTGCGGCGGGAAGAGGGAGAGCGAGGCGCGTGTCGAAGAGAGCGAGTGGCCGGTTCTCTCCCTCCGCCTCCCTTTCCCGTCAGCGGAAAGGTTTTACCGCGTGTGTACACAAACCCACGTCCGCACACGCGGAGCATCCGCGCGTGCTTCTTGCTCCTCGGTTGACGTGCGTGCGTGCAGTGACGCGTGCCCCATTTTATCTCCCGCTTCCCCGCTGGTGATAATGGGCGATATAACGGGAGAGGGTGGGGTGTCAATGTGTCGCGCACTCGAACGAGAAAAGAAATCGAGGGAGGACGTCGGAGAGTCGGAAAGCCCCCCCCCCCTCGCCCCCCGCTCTTTTCATACAACTTTCCTTCATCCCTCGCGCGTGAGTTTCCGACACAGCGCTCTTTTCGCCTTTCCGGACCGAGGGAAACACAAACGAGTGGCATGTCTCGATAGCAACGAACGCTTCTTCTGCTCGGTGACCGACGACGAACCACAGGGGGATGTGATGACAGATGTAAATACGTTACTTATTACGATGATGATAACTTACGTGTTTACACCCTTTGGTCACAATTCTTCAAAGTTTTTGTATGACCCTTCAATTTTTATTACGTTGCATGGCCATTTCAATCCGTTGAAAAGGAATGGAATTATGCGATGAAATCAGAACCATCACTCTTGAACAATCCATTTTTGTGGTGCTATGTTGATGTTTATCGTCAGAGTCGACCTGATAGCTTTGGGATTTAGGACTCCGAGAAAGGTGGTTCAATAGCGTGGCCAGAGACAGGAGAATATGGGAAACTTCGCAGATGGCCACTCAAGGAATCAATTATTAGAATGGGTAGCCTCAATCCCATACTCAATTTAATCTCTTTGGTATCATGGACAGAGTTAACGGGGCCAATGGTTACCAACGGTGAGTGCCAACACCTTTGCCCGTAAAGTCATGAATTGAACGATGATTATAAATTTTGAACCCTTCCAATTAATATTGGATACGTGTTTATGGGGCGTAACACTTTTGCTACCACCGTACAGCCAGAAGTGATCGGTATGGATTTATTATCGATAAATGTACAGATGTATATTTAGCGCTCAGGTATCGAGGATGCCAAAATACCAAAAAGGAGATGTTCGCTCTTCCATCCTCGTGTGACGGGGAATATCTACCATTGTAAATACACGAAACCACGAACGAATTGCGTAAAATCACAGTTATACTACAAGTTTGTCCGTATCGAACATTGGTTTTGATAGTTTCAGCGTATCGTCTTGTTATCTATAGAATGAGCTACTTTATATAATATGAGACTGTAAACTCTGAAAACCTATCCAAATATTCTCCAATGCGATATGCAAAGATAGAGTAACCCTCTTAAGCATGAAGTTTTTGTGAAAATTAAAAGATCGTTCATTGTATTATGTAATAAAATGCTGAAAAATATATATTTAGAATATATTGTCAAATTCTTTAGTATCATTATTATTATTTTCAAATTAATTTCAATTTGTTCTAAAGGCTCTGTATTTTTCCAGATCAATTGATATTCTTTATTATTATCAATTTGTGAATA
Source organism: Hetaerina titia (assembly GCA_037158775.1). Taxonomy (NCBI): domain Eukaryota; kingdom Metazoa; phylum Arthropoda; class Insecta; order Odonata; family Calopterygidae; genus Hetaerina; species Hetaerina titia. Next base: position 107,768,228 of record CM073768.1, on the reverse strand, counting down.
ATCTGCTCACTTCCCAACCCAAAGATCGCGGCTTCAATACCCGTATCGGGCTTCAGTTTTGTGTCAACCCTGGCGGTTCGACACCTGGGAAACCTGAGGAAAAGCCAAGAATTTATTGGGAACCCTAGGGACCATCGTTGTACTTCGGACAGAAAAACAAAAATATACCAAGAGAATTTATGCTTCTCTAAGCATCAGGTAGAAAGCCTAAGCTATATTACTTCTGTCCACAACAAAATCGCGGCTCCTTTTGCTCGCCCTTAAAACCAAATAAATGGCCTAAAGATAGATTTCAACCATAAAAGGACCAATTGTTGAGTTGTGTTTGCCTCTGGGAATATCGACAAAGTTTGAATTTGATTTAGGAAGCCAAGCTATAATCATGAAGACGCCGAAAAATTGTTCATCTTCTTTGAGATAACCGGCGATTTATACCATACATTGCATTGATACATTTGTTGATGAAATTATTTGAAGAAAATCAGAATCGGCCACACCACCACAAAAAATCGTTCCTAATGTACTTAATTTTAAAGCAGTTTTGTTCCGTAAAGTGTTCTGTTTATTTTGCGGTACCAGTAGCCCATGCTGTATACTAAAAGAAAACGCATGAATAAATAAGTTGTTATCACTTTCAATTATGCAAATTATGCAGAGCACGGGCCATCACAATTTTGGACGTGTCAAAGTCATAGAAGTTCTCAAAGGAATACTAACAAGTTTCCAGAAATATTACTGTTTTTAGCTATAACGAGAAGGAAGTTGATCGTAAAGCTTAAGAGCAGCCTATGAGATAAATTTTAATACCCCTTCACAAGAGGATTGGCCATCAGATAATTGTTTGTCCACGGAATATTTTATTACATCCGCTCCACATCAAGTTACGGTTGATGATAAAAATATCGTCGAAGTACTTTACTACGAGTCAAAGGGGTTCGCTGTTTATGACAGACATTCCCTATCTTCAGGAATGATGAAGAGGGTATTTTCACAACATCGTAAATATTATCAATAATAAAAGGAAGGCGCTCGTTTGATGAAATACTGAATAAAGCTAAATGAGAAACTGTTTGAGAATTCTGGCTTCTTGTAAACGTCTGCTTTGAAAATATTTTTACACACTATAAATAGTTTGGAAATTAGGCCCGCCTCACTTGAGCGAAGGTTTTAAAAAGAGTACAGATTAGGAAACAAGACACGCCATTAATAATATGGAATGAGATGATGATGGAATGTATGGACTGAGACGATGATGAGCGTAAATTGACGGATTGTGAGATGCGAGTAAGAAGAAGAATGGAAAAAGTAAGGTGGATAGAAACGAGGAGCAACGAGTTATTAGATTTATTTAAGGAAGAGGGAAATTTAATGGGAAAATCTCAAAATATTAAAAATATGGATAGGATAAGTGTTGAGATGGAGCAGTGTGTTCAGAGCTGATGCAAAAGGGAAAATGTGAAATAGGCGGGAAAGAGGGAGGTAGAGAATAGGCCTTCAGGACAAGATGAAATGGGAGCACAATATGCGATGTGCTGAGGAAAACAATAAAGTAGGATAAAATATACAGAATGCTTACAAAGTCCACGAGTAAATTTAAGTTTTCAAGGAACGCCCTGAATCCTACACATACACGACGAGTTACTTAAAATAACTCGGAAAAAACCATTGCAGCTGACTTTCTCAACAGAATTTTACCCATAGCTCTCTTTCTCTTTTTTTCTCCTCCTATATTTGATTATAGTTGTTTAGATTTCAAATATTTTATCAATATATTGGATGTTATTTTAAATAACGTGACATTGAATATGCCATAAACATCATAAATTCATTTTATTATAGTTTGATATTATAAAGCGAGAGTGTACTTAGCATTTTATCATCTCGCGTCACTATGCTTATCAATCCGAGGACGGATTACGCAGGAGTCAGATTGAGCAATGCAATGATGTGACACACTCAAAGTCAAAATAACTTCCTTTTCTTCCCGCGAGCACTTTGATCAAAACTCGTAGTATGAAGACAAAACTGTCTGCCGTGTTCAAGTTTCGATGGGTTCCACGATTGCTTGCCGCTTTCACTATTGTCGCATTCGGCGACTAGCATAATCATGACTATAATCAGCGAATAAATGAAAGAAAACATTTGCATTCAATCCAAATAAATAACTATTCTGACTTTAAGGAGTCAGTCAAAAAAGAAAAGAAAGCAATGAGAAAATTAGTTCAACTTATCCAATATTCCTATAATAAGGAGACAACAGCTTTCTGAATAATAAAAGAGAATTGTAAGAAATATGGAAAGGAATATTATTATATTGATCGAGTGAGCGACTGCATCCAAGCCCATTAAACTTATGGTACGATGACGTATCATACACATTTATCGCTCTCGTAATTAAGACGATGTTAAACGAATGGGTCGTCACCTTTCTTTAAAACGCTATGTAACCCTATATATTTCTAGGACCAAACACGGGTCAACTGGAGCTGGGTCGTAACATCCGAGGTCGCAAACTGTGATACAGAGTCAATTCACGAAATGCCAGGAGATAACTTACGATAAAAAAATATCCTTAATCGCTTCTCTGATTGAGCACTCCTGCATAATCAAAATTCCAAAACACTTGGAGTCAAATTTAAACCAGTTACGATTAAGCAAATAAAGAGAGTGGCAAAATTGATAGGGAATATCTCTCTGCTGAACTGATATTGCACTATCAATGGATTCAGTAGATTACAGGTATAGGGAATGACGAGTGGGGATGTAAACGCCAAACAGCTGTTTTATTTGCAGTACTATGAAATGAACGGTAGGGTTCCCTGAATAAAAGAACAATTCACGCATAACATTTCACTAAGCCGGTTATATTTTTTTCGTTCGAACAAATAGACGTTAGAGTGGCAGTATTTGCTAAGAGACTATAATCAATGGTTGACAAAGGAAGGCAGTTGTTAGCCTAACAAACAGTGTTTCCCGCAGGGAGCAGGAAAAAAATATCGACACAGAAAATCTGCTCCCGGTTCCGCTATTTCGGATGACTTCAGCAAAAATTTATTCTTTTTTGCCCAGGATTAACGCAATCAGAGTTTCGTAATCTTGATCATCCCTAATTAAGCTCGTCGTGCGTTTGTCCATGCCTTTCCGTTTCTCCTCAGCCCCCCTCCTTGTCTCTCCCGTTCGCCCTCTTCTTCCTCCTCCGGTACCCCCACTCTCCCTCACACAGACGACCTCTTCCCCCCCTTTTGCTGCTCCCACGCTCCAATGGAACTCGGCTCCGGAATCGGAACCGTCGGATTTTTCGCATTCCTACACGACGAAACGAGTCTAATAAGGCCCCTCCTTCCCTCACCCACCCACCGCCCCTTCCACCCCTCCCCTTTTGGACTTCCGCTCTCCCGTGGTGTGCTTTTATTCACCCAACAGCGCACGTTTGCTTTGCTTTTGTCTCTGGGGCACGTGGGCGGGGTGAGAGAAGGCGACGAGTTTTACCAGGGCGGCGCGGCTGGCTGGCTGTGCGCAATAGGGATGCAGGCCTTCATCGGAGGCACGCCGGCAGATTGACGGATTGTGTGCGCTCCTTCTTTCCGCACCGGAATCTGCGGAGCCGGTGTGCGTGTCCGTGAGTGTGAGCGCGAACGCGCTCGCTGCCTGGGTCGGTGTTTGTACTCGTGGGCGATATGGACATGTGAGGCAGCCACAGCCTCCCCTTCGTTTGGCATTTGACGTGGTCGTCATTGCACGTCCGTCGATGTAAAATCGTCATTGTGGGTTGAGTGGGTCGAACGAGTCTAATTCCGCAGTTTCTCCACCCCTCCCCAAAATTCGCACTGCCGTACGGGAGAATTTTCCAACACGTGAGGCTCAAATTTTTTTTCTTCTTCTGTCGCCTGAATTTCACTCTGACCGAAATTACATAATAAGTTGGTAACAACCGCATTTCACCAAGATTCCGTGTTACACGGGCCTTCTCATTTTAAAGCACAGACCCGTACGTGTACTTGCATCTCCATCCGCCGGGTGAAAGCGGCCCGCGCCGTATTTCAGCCCACGACACCGCTGTTGTGTCGCCTATTCTGTCGTGTAAAAGCGTAAAAAAAAACTTGAAAACCAGATATGTAACTCTCTTCGTCGCGTCTAAATCACTCAGAACATACCTTGTCTCACTCCAATCGATGCATTAAAAATAGTAATTCTCTTCTGAGAGATTTGATTTCCTAAAACATTGCATAATTTTAAAGAGAATTCAATTACGACCGAATAGGAGTCATGAAATCTTAAATAAATAAAATCTAGTGACAAAAGGTGGAAGACACCCGTGAGAAGACCAACGTAATGCTACGTTTGTTTAGTTGCTGTGATTTTTTAAAAATTGAGAGATCGTTATGCATTGTTGTTTCATTATATTCTAATAATCATAAACAATAATCAATAATTTTCAATTGTGGTGTCAAATTCCAATTAATTAATTTAGTAAAAAAACTGTTTTCATAATATATTCAAACAGCGTTGGCACATTGGGAAAATTAAGAATGTACTATTGCTCTCAAAGTAGTGTGGATAAGCAAACGAAATGAATTACTACCCTTCTCGCCAGGAAATAACACTCTTTTCACTCGAAGGAAAGCAGAAAATTACCCCCATCAGTCCGAGCGCAAACTTAGCGATAGCGTCGGATCCTTTCTCCATTCAATTCACCTCAGCATTCAAAAATGTTTTCCACAGGGAAGTGGCCCCTTAAGGCGTTGTACCCGCATTCACTTGAGCCAAGTTCCGCCGACGACGGTTCGGAGTCGCTTAACGTTTCGTATCTTTGGGTGAATCAAACCAAACTCCCGCACCACCATTTGACAACTGCAGCCCTCACTAGCCCTATGAGATTTCCTTCGTTCGCGTCTAAGACAACTGTAGGAGTTTCCTTTCCTCTCCGCTTACTTTCACACATACATAACTTGTTCCGAATGGATAGTTCACATTGGCTCAATTTTGCTTTTATGCATGCGGTTTACTCTGATCCTCAAACTAAAAGGGAACTAACAAGGGAAGGGCGGTCGGAAAGCTGAAGATTAACACCTAACTTTAACTGATGGACTTATTGAGATTGCGAAAAACCAGTTCCTTATCAGTCATTCTAACAACATTTAATAGCAGTTTTAAGAGAGGCGACCGACAGCTGAGATCATTTGCACCATTAGGGATGGACAGAAAAGGATGAAGGGTAGGTGGAAAGGAACCTGGCGGTCCCCATGAGCCTACTCTTAACGAAAGGCGTGCGCAGCTTAACGTCCCACCTGACGAACGGTGTATTTACACAAAGTGCCCTCCACAAAGCACCTCAAGGAGGGATCCGGATGCCACTGAAAAATATCTGCCGCCTCCGGGATTCGAACCTGGGGATATTACTAAGATAGCCACCGTACCATCCTGATCCCCAATATATTCACTTATGTATCATAAAATAACTTATGAATTGACTAAATTCACTTATAAAAATAAGTATTCATCCGATAAATATAAAATCCCCTTATTGGTAAAAGGATTATGGGAATTGACTGTAGTTTTCGAAATCACATGTACATTGACTTAGCATTGGAAAATTGTTTTTCTCGCAAAATTGTTGATTTTTCCAGGTTATAAAATGACTAGAAAATATCAATGCTACAGATGGATTTAGTATTTACTTTACCTTTCGCGGTATTAATGCCAAGCCTTTAACCGATGACAATCGGTGTCAACAACGCATCAATATTTTTATTCTAAATAACAGACAAATTATGGCACAAAAGTGGCACGAGACATATCTTTAACATACAAACAAATTAAAATCTTCTACGTAAACACCTACATTCGAATTATATCATCTTTCCGACTAAATATTTGCATGAAATACTTTTCGATCGATGATACTTAGAGAGTAGGTAGGTTCGCTGCCTAATTACTCCTCAGGACGACCAAGTCTTTGAAAAGATCAGTTTCGATGACAGAAAAATTATCGATAGCGCCGACTTTTTCACTTTAAACGCTCATTTTAATATAAATGAGGTCCTGGTGGATTTTCATGCCCCTCCGTTCCAGTTCAATGCACGATATCCTGGCCACAAGCAACCTTCACCCTAACATTCATGCGCAGGAGCGCGATACGCATCGCGAGACTTCAAAAGGTAACTCTCATGCAAAGGTCGACTAATGCTAATATTTGAGGCAGCCTCAATGGTTTAAGGATCCCGCCTGAGAAGTGGGTGAGGGTGAGCGGCAGCAGCCGACGACTCACCTTCAAACCTCAACCCTCATTAAAGCACGTCCGTTCGACGGTTGCCTGTGGTTGGTGGCCGCCCGCGCGTAATAAATCCCCCTGCCCAACACTAAACGCGGAACCCCCCCTAAATTTTAACGAGGGCGCTAATTGTTTCTACTCGCGAGACACCCACACGGATTTCAGTCCTGAAATTTTAATCTCCACCTCGCGGTGCCGTTCCTCCGCCGTGCAGTCTCCGTGAAAGGTAGACGCCTCACACCCGCAAGGGCTCTGGCGTCCTAAAGGTTGGGAGGGTGAGAGAAGAGGGAAGAAGACGTTTCAGTGCGCGAGATGCAGCCGCCTTCGCTGGGGGAAGAAAGGACTGAGAGAACTGAGAGAATCTAACACGCCGTCCGCCGTCGCGGGGAGCTGCTGTTTTCACCTCCTCTCCATTCTCTACCGCAGCGGCGAAAGGATGGAAGCGAGGAATCGGGTATGAGAGGAGAAAAGGGTCGGTCCCTTGGGGGAGAAGGCTGCCCGCGGCATTTAGGACCACCAGCGATGGTCCTTTCAAGCTGCGTGAGGGAGAAATGTATCCTTCCGGGAGCACCTCACTACCACTTCAATGTACGATAGCATTTTGCACCACACTAATGGATAACCAACCATGCCCGCAAATTCCTCTCCGCTCTCACATGTCGTCTTTCCTCCTCCTGATAATTCAACCACTCACTTCGAAGGTTCGAGCATCCGTTGGAAATTCCGCACAGTTCTTGTCGGTCTCTTGAACCCTACCTTCCCAACCTTTTTTTTGTGATTTCTTAAGGAGAATTTCTTGACTTCGACCTCAGGATAAAGTTCTTCCGTGCGTATTTCTCATTGAAGTTGGGATAAATTCCAAAATTTGTCGAAAAATGAGTAGTCCCGAGAAGAATGGCACGTAGGGTTTCCGCATTTCTATAAACTGAATAAGGCTTCTGTTCAGGTCCGATGGGCGAAATTTGACCGAAGCGAACTGTCAATTTTCCTCGAAGCACTTCTCTTGAAAATATACAAATTTTAAGCTTTTTCTCTCCACTTTTCACTTTGTTCAACCGTCACCGAATGAGTTTTCGAGACAATAGATGAAGAGAACGACTGCCGGAGTCCGCAATATGGGGTAAAAATTGACATCGCATGCTGCTCGTGCAAAATTCTAATTTTCAATGCAATGACAGCCAAAATGGTAGCCACCGAGAAAAACTAATAGGTGTCGATAGTTTTTTCACCTGCTCCGAATCCAACAATAGTTTTGTGTAGTTTTCATATTTCATAAAAAAATCGGAAGTGACGTCGGTTGTCACGTTATGATTTTTTTTCATTCGTATGCATGAAAAATGCATTCCAAATGTATCTTCGAGCCTAATGACGTATTTTTTCACTTTGGGAAGAATCACAAGTGCATTTTTTCGGCACGCTAATTGATGGTGGGAGAAATATGGGTGAGGAAGAAGAGTGGGGATACACTCGTCGATTGAATATTCCTCCACCTTGGGAGGAAGAACCGGGGAAAGGCTTAGATATCCCTTCAGACGAACGGGGATTCGCCCACAAAATTCTCTTCTCTCCCCACATTAAGAACTGGAATATCACTGAAAAACCTGACCAACCCCTTGAATTTTTCCTGGGTCTGAGAAGCAAAATCATCACCAGCAGCACTAATTCAATTCTCATTTTGGGTCCGCTATTGCTACCAGAACTGAGCAATGTAGAAAAACTTCTCGCATTGCGAAAATAATGCTAAGGAAAGGCATAAAGCGCAAGCAAATTACGGCGTAATCTGGTACTCGTACGAAGACATCTAACGACCCAGAGATTCAATATTAGTCCAAGGCCCGACCGGTTCAATAAAATCTCACTGAACCGAATCTAATCTAGGGAAAAAATCAGATTTTTACTCCCTTGTCAATTCTTAACCGACTTTAAAAGAGTTTTTTAACATAAAGGCGGAGTTACTACTGGTATTACGAGTATTCCCACGTTCGTTAATTGGCAGTCGAAATTGTTACTGAAATAAGAAGTTTTCGAGTCAGAAAATTTCAGAAAAAATGTTTTGTGTCTTTGTTAGGTAGATAAAGATCTATCTATCCATCTAAGATCTAAAAATCTATAAATATTAATTCATATGCCTTTGTAATCATTTTTATCTTCTTATTTATGGTTAGTGTCCCAAACCCCAATATACCAACAACTGGGATATGGTATATTAACAATTGTGCAGTTGGAGATGCACAGGTGTACATCTGTAGTTGAATTCTTCGTACCTATTTCAATGAAAACTGGGAAAACTCCGGGCAATCCTGAAATTCCCAGTTCACAGTCCTTTTCCGAACTGTGAACAATTGTTCTACAGGTTCAAATAATGGCGTAAGCTCATGTGGATCTAGATTCGATAATAATTATCATAGGAGAGATGTTTACAGTCCACAGTAACTTTAGAGCGTACGATATTTAACGTTATTTTTTATCGTTGATTCCTCTTTTTTTTATCTGTCAGAAAGAATGAGAAGTGATCTAATACCTAAATGTATTTCTAGACAGCTACGATGAGACAATCCGCATCCTCATTTTATCCACACCACACATGAATAAATGTGCCAGCCAATTGATACTGGCCGTTTTACACCAGGCATTATCTTTCGCATGATCATGCAATAATTAATATTCGAGACGATTAGAGTGACATTCTGATACCATGATTAATCACTACGATGGGTTCTATGCTCTGCTAAGTGATATGATAATCTTGTATTGATTTAATCGACATACAAAGTATCCAATACAATGTATTGATTTCACCAATACCCTATCGATTTGATGGAGATGGTGCGGTGGCCAATGTCCTGGATTCCCGACCCGGGGGCCTGGATTTGAATCCCAGAGGTGACAGAATATTTCAGTATTATCTCCATTCTTACTTTTAGTGTTATTTTGAGAGCACTTCAAGTGGAGTACGCACTCTTTCGGATAGGACGTGAAAATGTGGACCCCTTGATAGCTTTTCTTTAGAGTAGAGTAATGCTTACGCCGGGTTTCTCGCCCCGTTCCGTAAAAACTTTAACAACAACCAAAAGCACTCACCCATCCCTAATGACACAAAGGACCTTTGTAGTATAATCACGTAAGTTGTCAGACAAATAGGAAATTTGTATTTCATTATGAATTAATTGATGAAACTCTACTGTTTAAAGTAAACTCGTATTTTGGATGGACACAGAAAATTACCGTTAAACCCCTACGCAAATCATCCCTTTCTTGACTAAGTGTTTTAGGGCATGACCAAATCTTAGGGTCACACCAGAAGGAGGCCTAAGAAAAGGTCGAAAGCTTAAACTATCTTAAATGTGAGATTTGAGTCTCAATTTATATTATATAGTATATATATATATATATATATATAACGAATGTGAATAATAATGCATTACAAGTTAGCTCTAGCGTACAAAAACACAGAAACACACAAACAGAAAAGAAACATACACATTTTCGAATTTTCGGCGGTCAAACCACCTTTCTCAAGGAAAAGAAGGAAGGAACTGAGGAGAAAAATATAACATAAGGGGCCGGAGATGATGGATGGAAGGGAAAGGTGGGGAAAGATTTGCGAGGGGAAGAGTTGGGAGGTGAATTTTTAGAAGTACGGGAATAATATGGAAGGTTTCGGGAGCGAAGGAGGATGAAAATATGTGAAGACTGGGGGGTGAAAATATGCGAAGATTGGGGTAATTAATATTAATACCTAGTTCAGGAACCTAGTCCCCGGAATAGTTACCTAGTCCCAGTAATCAAGAAGCCAGATAAACACCTGCTCTATTGTTTTGGGTTTGAGTGGAGGGTTAGAGGGTGGGAGGAATGCTAAAATGGAGACACTACAGCATTTATTAAAGGGAGTGTTGTGTTTGGAGGCGTGTTTTAAGATTGGGAACATCCCAATCAGAGGAGAATTCTTGCATGAGGTCCGGTGGTTATTGATTCTAATATTGAGTGGTGTGGTACACTATCCAATATAAAAGGCAGGGCATAGGGATAAATGCAGGGCATTTTAGACATTAAACTACGTTGCTGGAAGTACATGAGGAGTAGGGAGTTGGTGGGAGAAAGTTAAAAATCAGGTGGGGGAGGGATATGGCTCGGGTTTTGAAAATAGGACATGTTTTGCATCTAGGTGTTTTGCAAGGCATGGGAGTGGCTTTGGGACGGGGCGGGGATTTAAGGAGTGGATTGGTTGATTTGAGGAGATCTAATAAGTTGGTGGGGCGTTTGAAAGTAACGAAGGGGCATGTGGAAACAAGGTTGGTGGTGGACTAATGGTTTTTGAGGATAGGGTAGAGGTTTTTTAGGATTCATCTCAGAAATTTTATGCCTGGGAAGTATTTGGTACAATTTCAAAGACGGTGGATTTCTGAGGTGGAGGAAGGTTTGGGAGTGTAAGCATGTCTTCGGATTCTTTGGTTTAGGAGAGGTTCAGGATAACCTCGTTGGAGGAGGGAATGATGTCGATTTGAGAGGAAATTATCAAGAGAGTTGGAGTGATTGTCGTTTCTGTGTTCTCTTATGGAAAGAGAATAAGGAATGGAGCGTTTGATGCGAAATGGGTGGTAACTGTTATAATGTAAGTATTGTTGTTTTTTGGTCGGTTTTATATGCACTGAAGTGTGGAAATTTTTGTCTATTAATGATACGTTGTGATCTAGGAAGGTGATTTTGGAGGAAGAAGCCGTAGAATATAAGAAGAGAGAGACGATGAAGCATTGAGGTCGGAAATTAACGTTTTCAGGAATCAGTACCATCTGACCAAAGAAGGAAAAAATCATCAATATATCTGAGCAACAATAGAAGTTTCAGGGGATGTTTCATCAGGTTTTTTTCCCTGTGAGGCCAGGAAAGAGGTTTGCATAGGAAGGGCTGAACCTGCTGCCCTTGGCACAACCCTTTATTTGTGAGTAGAATTTATTGTTAAAGGAAAAGGAATTACGGATGAGGATGAAGTCGGAAAGGCTAAGGAGAAATTCCGTGCTGGGTATGTGGCTTAGGGCGTTGGGATAGGTAGTATTGGAGAGCGGAAAACCTTCCAAGTGGGGAATGGATGAATAAAGGGATATGGCATCAATGGTAGCCCTGGTAATCTCGGTATCTGGAGGGAGGGAGGTTGATTTTAGCCTTTCCAGGAAACGGTATGAATCTTTAGTGAATGATGGTAGGGAGTGGACTATTGGCTGCAGGTAGTGGTCTACAAATGCAGAGACTCTTTCCGTTGGGGAGTTATGGTAGGATAAAATCGGACGACCGGGATTGCCAGGTTTATGGATCTTCAGAAGGATATAGAAATGAGGCGTGCGTGGGAGGGGAGGGGAGAGAAGGGCCATGCCTGAAGGAGATAGGCCTTCATTGGGTCCGTTGGAAGTGAGAATGGTGGAATGAACCACAGATAGTAATATTAGACATTAATCACCCCAATCTTCACATATTTTCATCCCCCCTCCGCTCTCAAAAACTTCCACATTATTCCCACCTTTCTAAAAATTCCAATTTCTCTCCCACCTCCACCTTTTTTTCCCCCCACCGGTTACCGTCTCCGGCGCCTTCTGTTATAAATTTTTCCTCAGTTCCTCACTTCTTTTCCTTGAGAAAGGTGGCTTGACCAACGAAAGTTTGGAAATATGTGAGTTTCTTTTCTTTTTTGTTTCTTTTTTTGTTCGCTAGTGTTAAATTTATATATATATATGTATATATATGTAGAGTGTTCAGGTCAGACTGACCTGAAGAAGGCCTCAGAGGTCGAAAGCTAAAAAAATGTAAAATGTGAGTGTCCTTTGACATGTTATCTATTTTATTTTGGGCTCTATTGTGCCGTCCAAATGTTAAATATATATATATATATATATATATATATATATATATTTAACATTATATAGATTTATTATAGATTATATTAATTATTATAGATCTACCGGTCAAGGCAGGTTTTGAATGAACACAACTACCAAATAACTATCTTCTAACAAAACACAATCCAGCTACCTAATCTACATCAGGTCCCTCTTCATCTCTGTGTACTTTCTTTCTCCCTTCATCCCGTCGAACATACCTATCCTATTCCTTCCCTTTCCTCGTCTCCCTAACATTCTTCCCTCTATTAGTCTTTAACATCCCACTGTCGAGAAATGAGGCCTTCACCCATTTTTCCTGCCCCTTAGGATTTCTCAAAACAAACCCCTCTCCTCGCTCACCATACCTAGTATTTCCTCTTTTTTTCCTTTCAGTCCATTTCACCTTCTCCACACCCACATTTCAAAAGCCTCCAATCTGCGTTTATCCTCCTGCTTCAGTGAGCACGTTCTCGCGCCGCACATAACTACGCTCCAGATCAAAGTTTTTATGAGTCTTTTCTTAACCTCCCTACTCAACGCCCCCGTCATCAACTCCCTTCTTCTTGAGAAAGACTCCTTGCCTAGCGAAAAATATTCTCCTTACGTCCCTACTACTTTGATCATTTTGGTCCAAAGCACTTTCGAGATAAGTAAGTAAACTTAGGATAAGTAGTTCAACCTGCTCAAGGATTTGTCCTCCTATTTTAATGTTTCTCTTAGCATTTTTCTTATTGGAAAATCGCATAGCCTTTGTTTTGTTTATATTGATTCTCATTCCGTATCCGTACTGAATTTCCAATTCATTCGGTAATTCTTACAATCCCTTGACTAACTGACAAACTAAAGCTTGGTCATCAGCAAATATATGTGCCATTTGCGTTAGTCCATGGGGTAGAGCGCTGGACTGACTGGACTGACCGGAGGGTCCGGGTTCGATTCCCGGGCAAGTCACTCTGGGAACCTGTAGCTCCACCCAAGCTATGTGATTTTTTGGGTACCAGATCTTCCTGAAAAACCATAACCGGGACACGGAAAGGAACTGTCCCCCCTACCCTGTTGTGTGAATTTCACACGCCTATACACACACCCATAGCTCAGGTGGTTAGAGCATCCGCCCGGCAAGTGGAGGGATCCGGTGTTCAAGTCCCGGTCGAGGAAAATAGTTTTACATTAGTGGTCTGCTCGATTCCGCCTTCCCCACTTCTCCTGTGTTCGTCCTATATGTGTGTTCCTTTCCCCTTTCCTTATATCTATTTCTATGTCAATGAATATATATATATATATTATTATTAGGGAATTTACCGGTTAAGGTAGGTTTTTGGATGGGCACAACTATCAAATAAATATTTTGTAACTCCAAACAAAATCCAATCCAGCAATCTACTCTACATCAGGTCCCTCTTCATCTCTGTGTACTTCTTTTCTCCCTTTATCCCGTCCAGCATCCCTATCCTGTTCCTGCCCATTCCTCGTTTGCCTAACATTCTCCTGTCTATTACCTTCTTTAACATCCCACTACCGCTCAATATGCCTTTCATCCATCTTTCCTGCCTCCATAGGATTTCTCTCAACAAACCCCTCCCCTGTACCCACCATCTCCAGTACTTCCTCATTTGTTTTCCTTTCGGTCCATTTCACCTTCTCAATTCTTCTCCACACCCACATTTCAAAAGCCTCCAATCTACGTCCATCCTCCTGCTTCAGTGACCACGTTTCCGCGCCGTACATAGCTACGCTCCATATCAGAGTTTTTACGAGTCTTTTCTTAAACTCCCTACTCAACGTCCCCGTCATCAACTCCCTCCTCCTTGAGAAAACCTCCTTGCCAAGCGCAATTCTTCTCCTTACGTCCCTACTACTTTGACCCTGTTGGTCCAGAACACTTCCGAGATACGTAAACTGTTCTACCTGCTCTATTTTTCCCCTCCTATTTTAATGTTTAGCTTAACCTTCTTCTTCCTGGAAAATCGCATTACCTTCCTTTTATTAAAATTGATTCTCATCCCATATATATCGCACTGAACCTCCAATTCACTCGGCAATGCTTGCAACCCCTTGGCTGATTGAGCAACAAATGCTTGGTCATCAGCGAACCTAACCGATTTTCTGAATTCCCCTCCGACTTTCATTCCCACCTCCAGTTCTTCCCATGCCTCTTTAATCATTTCCTCCACCTATACGTTGAACAGCACCGGTGATAATGGGCAACCCTGTCTTACACCCATCTAGACTCTCCGTTCCCCACTCGCATCTGAGCAGTCTGAGACATGTACAGGTTGCGTATCAGTCTCCTGTCCCTCAAATCCATTCCTATTTTCTGCAATACACGCATTAATTTTTCCCAATTCACTCTATCAAACGCTTTTTCGAAATCTACGTAACAGACAAATACGTCCTGATTGTATCCTATATTCCTCTCGATTAGATATCTCATTACTGCAATGGCATCGCGCGTACCTCTCCCCTTTCTGAACCCAAACTGATCATCCCCTAAGTAATCATTTGCCGTACTCTCTATCCTTTTATTGATTATCTTGAGAATAACTTTAGCTGCGTGGGATATTAAACTTATTGTTCTGTAATCCTCACATGACATAGCCTTGACGTTTTTCGGAATAGGAACTAACACTGATCTCAATAAGTCTTCCGGCCAGATTCTTTCCTCATAGAGACTACGAATCAGTCCATAATGAGTCTTCTTCCCACATTTTCCTAAACATTTCAACAATTCCACAGGAATGTTGTCTACCCCCATGGCCTTATTTGCTTTCATCTCCTTTAATGCCCTGAATATATATATATATATACACAAACACACACATAGATTCAGTGGTATATTATTGCCTTAAAATATTGTCATCGCGATATTTATTTTGAGTACATTATTGGTCAATGAATATCGCACAACTCTACACAGTCGATTTTCTTTCCTTTCATCGTGTGACGTCACCGGTGAATTGCTTTATTTTCATCAAATGTTTCCGTTATACCATTGAGTTTATGCTAGTCCAGTTGATTACTTGGCATTTAGAGTCTGCTTATACGATGAGTACGAACAAATCGACACGTTTTGCTGAAAATGAAGCAAGAATACTCCTATAACAGCGCCATACTTTTAATGAGTTAAGAGTAAAATTCTAGCATTCAAGAAATTATTCTCGAAGGCTTCCACGTCTTTACCGAAACTCGAACCCGGATCTCTCAATTTTTGGAAACCGAATTCGAGCCCCGGTAAATACGATTGATTTTTGTACTGTGATATTTCTACGTGTTCAATGCACAACAGCGGTCGATCCCATTAAAATATCTTTCGCGACATCTCCCGCAGTTCTTTGAATATGGCAAGGGGCAGTTCCATCAATGACATTTTTCTGCCGAATTAAATACACACATTTGGAGCAAAATGCATTACAAAATCAGTACAGCGATTTGAGAAATAAAAAAATTCACCCATAGGCATTCGATCCGGGACATGCTATATTTTCCGCTTCTTCTCTCAAAAGGGACAGATGTTGGCCTGGAATGACTCTCAATGTGGACTAATCCATCTGTTCCCGTGGGAAACGTCACAATCGTTTGCTTCACGATTAATTAGGCGGGGGATGTAATTTACTTTTGAATATTCTCTCCCTTAACTCTTGAGGAGATGCGGAAAAGAACGGAGCCGTTAATTAAGCTGTCACGTAAATCACACCCTGTACTTCGTAACGACCACCTGTGAGATTTGGCTTCCCTGTAATGAAAGGCGACGGAAACCGGAAACTATCACGACCACACCCTCCTCGCTCGCCCCATACATCTTCGTACCCTTTCGTAATTTCTACCAAGTTGACTAGCACTGGGCGGATGGAGAGATGGCACGCGGCTTGCAGCCTCGTCCCCTTCCTTCCCCACCCCCTTGCCTCGCGCATTAGCTCTCGCGCGGTGCCACTGGAGGAATTTTGGGTGATGCACCACTCGCGCGGTCTAAGAACGTGTTAATAATCGCCCCTCGGGTATCTCACACACCCCTGAGACGGATTCCCTAAAGGAGGAGCCTCCCGCGGCAAAAATCTCGCCTTATATCTTGGCATAGGAGACTATGCTCTATAGGATAGTCACAAGAGAGCCGAGGGATGGTTATTAATATGGATCCTTGTAGTTGTGCCCGTCTTATGCTCTAATCTGAAGTGGTGTATTACGTTCCCTGCTCTCATCGATTAAAGAATTAATGCCATCCCCTCTTAAAATCCTTCACGTCAACACACAGTTAATTTGAATATGAAGTACATGTGCAGCAGTACATATCGTATATTATCTCATTAGTATCTCCGATTAGTATCAATTCAAAACTAATAGCTCGTCTACACCATTCCGATACCACATAAGCCCCGACTGTTTTCACGGGTTCCTAGCCATCCTGTGTCCTTGATTGTGTATTCCTCACCGGGAATGAATTGGGATCATATGGTTGCGTTTTCCAACGTACCAACTTTCATTCTACATACCATCGATTTCTTTGGGGCTAGTAATATTCAGTTGTCCTTCTCATTACTCTTTCATTTTTAGCGTACTCTAAATACGAATGATAATTGAACGTATTCATCAAGTATAATTTTTCATTAAGGGAAATAAAGGCTATAATTACCGCATAAATAAAGAAAGTTTACCTGAATAGTTCAAACGTATTGTTTCTCTCGATGCCGTAGAGAAATGGTGCTGGAATAAGTGAGCTCTTTGTAAATTAACTCAGGATTGTGAGCCCAACAGTAATCGCCTATTTGTAAAAAGTTGACTCAGCTGATATTCCTCCGTCGGAGAGCAATTATCGTCAAAAATAAGTCACCAATTTTCTCCCCAAAGAGTGCCGTCCTATTGAAAAAAATCCCAATATCGAGATGTAACTTTGGATTCCATGAAAGAAGAGTCGTCCCTAACGGAAAAATTAAACCTCTAAGTTGGGAAGAGAAGAAGAATACATTCAATTTTTTTCTACGGCTTTCTCGACACACAACTGAACGGGAAATCCCAAATTGGAAAAGAAATTAAGAAAAAATTTTGCCACCCCCTCCTCACCTCATTTTTCGTTTCCATTAAAAACTGAGCCGTGAAATGAAATAAAACTTCTTCCGTCAAATTACGTTGCTAACGCATTAAAATTTTGACGAGCCCATAAAATCTTATCCATCCATCCGCCCAAAAACTTCGTTTAAAAGTGGTGGCGAAAAATCTTTACCCAAAAAACCCAATTATGCTCATTTGGAAAGCCTAAATTTCAAAATAATCATTTTCGTTTTCTTTTTTAAACATCCACATTTATGGAAGGCCAAGTTTTTGTCAACCCCTTGCTTCACTTTGTTAAATCTCACGAAGAACGCTCTTTTCCATATAAAAAACTCCTAATACCCCTAAAAATTTTCCTCTCGGACATCCTTCCCATACGAGGCTCGTATACAACTCCTACATGTATGGTCTCCCTGTACCAAGATACCCTTGGTATGGAAAGACTTATACATTGACTACAATGCGTATGCGAAGTTATATTTCTATGTCCAAGCACCCATATCAATGCATCGCGCTGAGATAGAACTATGTTCTAAAACACATACCATTTTTAATGCAAATACTCGTAATATAAAGCTGATGTGGATGGAGAGCAATTTCATTTATCAATATCTATTTAATGATAACCCATTACCCCTTTTGTGTACATGATCCATTTGCAAACGAATATGCGTGATCAGACTAAAATTGTTACACCGCATGCGTTCGGTCCACAGGTAGATGAGATGCGATGCAATTTCGGCGGGAAAGAATACAACTTCGTCCAGTCACACCGCCGTATCGTCCAAAATCGAACGCACCATGCCCTACCACCTAACATGTCCCTCTCTACACTCTTCGACCCTTATCCCCTCCATCTCCTTTGACCCTGTACTCTCGCCCCCCATCCCTTCATCCCGCTCACCCTCTGTCGCGCTAAAGCAATTACTGCTGCGATCGAGGACACAGAACAGTTCTCTCTAAAACTCGCCGTAAATGGCGGTCCTCTTTTTCTCTCCCCATCTCCGACCCTCCAAACCCTCCCCAATCTTCCCCTATTTCACTCCAAAACTCACGCACGCACACGCCACACCCATAGCAGAAGGACCTTTAAAAGCACCACGAAGCCGTATGGTGGCGGCTTAATTCCCCACTCCACTTCCCGACGCACAGAAACGATCGGGCGCACGCACGCACATGCAGGAGGAACGTCCTCCTTCAACACTTCCCCTTCCTTTCCACCGCTTTCACGCCGCTCTCGACCGTAGGGGAAAAATATTGATACGGTTACTTCTTCCACTTAATTCTGTGAGTGCGATCTTCAGTCTAATGGAGAAACGGAGGATTCGGGTTAAAATCTTTGCCGACCTTTACGTCAGTCAAGGAAGTCGAGGAAAGTGGCCACCACCTTTTTTGTTTTTGTCATGGGGTTCGAGGGAAGTTGTAAGGCCGGCGGAGGTTGCAGGTACGCGCGATGTACCGCGGCCCATTCTTCCCTTGGATGCGAGTTGAGCGTCGTGCGCCATTGGAAAATATAAAATTTCAATGGGCAAGGGAGAAAAAATGGATACACATTTAAAATGAACATTTTAGTCACTAACCATTTAAATTTATAGGTCCAATGGGTTCTGATGACAGCTGGACCTGTGCTGGTAGAAAAAATGATAATTGCCCTAGGTAGGAGCACTCATGCCAGTTAGGTCGAAGGGTAGAAACCAGATAAAAGGTAGTCTGCGCAGCGTCTATTCCTCATTAAGGCGGCTACTAAGGTGTCCGACCCCAGTAGGGAGTCCATTGAGTAATGGTGTCACGTTAAAAGCACTATTGAGGAAGGCAACGGGAAACCACCTCAATTGTTATTCTCAAGACTTTTATGATAGACAGTATTGAGAAAATGAGTCCAGCCAACATTAACATTCAAATCTCTCGACCGTGTGTCGTGCCAGGAAGCGGGTGAGGCAAGGCTTCCGCGGTCGTCATCACACGAATTCCTCGCAAAGTAGAAGACAACAGGGCAAGAAGAATACAATGAATAGAGAAAAACACGGTAAAATAAGAGATAATTGCGGACTAATACGAAAGGAGATATTTAAAATTGATGGAGGATTGAAATGGGTGAAGGGGACGAAGAGAGAAATGAGAGTGAGGTAGAGGGTAATAGTTTAGGAAAAAGGAATGACCGCGAGAAAACAGTACATTTCTGCAAGAGACATGGTTTAATTATAGCAAGCACTTGGTTCAAATAGCACAATAGATCTATCTAAGCGAATAAATGTCTACAGGTTCAGAGATACGAGACGTATTCGAAAAGTAAGTGCCGTTTGGTCATTTTATATATATATATATATATATATATATATATATATATATAATATGTATCTTTGAAATGCAACCCAGCACGATCGCACGCAAGCATACAAGGCACAAGTTATCAATAATATCTACACTACACAAGCTATCATCCTTCCCACACCAAACGCTCGATTCCCGACCCTCTCTCTATCCGCGGACACCGGATTCGCAACACCACAGCTACTCTCAACAAATACCTCCACAATCTACGCCATCCACTCCACAAACGCGGTTACCCGGAAAAGCTCCTACAGAATAAAATCCACCGCTCCACCCGGCCACACACACCACAGAAAAACAACCCCACATCTGACGCAGGACTGAACCTTTGCATCATCTATTTTCCCGGACCCTACAGACTGAAAACCTTTCTTAAAGAACTTTTTCCTGTTTTACGCGAAAATGACGCGACCTCATCTTTAGTGCCCCAAAGCCCCTCTGTCGCTTATAGATGATTCGCCAATCTGAAAAACCTTCTCATATCCACCAACCCTTTAGAGATTCACCCCCCCTGACAAATTTTCTCTTCTTGTAACCCCCTTCCTCCGATGTAAAACATGCCTACTTATTAGATCTGCTCCCCTCTCTCCACTTCCCCTAATTGTCTCTTCAACTCGTTCCCACGCTAATTGCCTCTCGAAAAGCATTATCTATCTTTTGTCATGCAAACAATGCACTTCATTTTGCATGGGCAAATACATTACCCTTACCCCTTATCCATTCAAATGGACAATCACCGCTACTCATGTAATTCTACCTCACTCTCTTCTCTTCATATCCCTTCACACGTAAATTCCCACAACCTTTCCTTCCACCAGTGTTTCTCCCTAACCATTCGAGAATCCATACCCGTTTCAGCCACCAATATAAAGGTGAGAACTCGCGAATCCGCATGTTACTTTTGTCTTTAGGAAAGCGTGGAAGAAAAGGCTTTTCGTTCCTATTTTTAGCAGCAATGAGGGAGGAATTTAAACAGAGGACTCTTCCAGATCAGTGTTAGTTCAAATCTCAAAAAAAGTGAAAGACGGCTGCATATGAGAAATGTAGAACAATAAATTTAATTTCGCATGCAGCCAAGGTGTCACCTAAGATTATAATCACTAAGAAGTTAGGGAGCAGGGCAAATTAAATACTTAGAGCATGATCAGTCTGATTTCAGGAAGGGGAGAGGTACACGTGATTCAGTAATGAGGCATCGATAGAGTAATTTGAGTACATTGAATTAATGTACGTGTTACAGAAAATTTGAGTAAATTGGTGAGATATGCGACATATTCGTAGTCTATACAAATCTCAGATTGCTTAGATGTACCTAGCAAATGGAGAGTCTGAATGAGCAAGGCTAAGAGAATTAGACGAGGGATGTTCATTATCACTAATGCTTTGCGACGTATTAGTGGAGGAAACTGAATAAGAGGCATGGGAAAAACTGGAGAGAAATAAAAGTCGGAGAGTAATTCATAGGTATGATCAGTTAGGTTTACATATGAGTAAGCTTTAGTTAGGCAGCTATCCAATGGTTTCCAACCATGGCTGGTCACATGATAAAATCATATTGATGGGTATTGGATGAGAATTAATGTCAAAAACAGAAATAATGACGTTATTGGGAAAGAGGAAGGCTAAGTTAAACATTAAAAAATGTGCTGCTAATGTTAATAAAAGACTGGTTAAAAATTTAATCTGAAGCGTGTTTCTTACGGTGCGGAATCATGGTCTTTGAAGCAAGATGATAGGTGTAGATTGGATTCGTTTGAGATTTGGTTGTGAAGAAGGATGGGCAACGTAAAATGAACGGAAAGGAAAACATTCGAAGACCTTTTTAGGTATGGTGGGGGAGGAGAGAAAGTCGTTGGGAGAAATCCAATGGAAATTTAAGGTGGTCGCAGAGCATTTTGACTGGCATTGTAATGTTGAATAATTTGAGGGAGGAGAGAAAATAGGCAATCGAGGCAGGAGAAAGAAGAGGGTATGCATGTTAATCTGTCTCCTTCCAAAACTTACTTTAAGCGGCAGACTATCTGAAAATTATTCTGGGATATGAAAGAAATTGTTTCACTCATTTAGTGAATAATTCCTCAGTGTAAGTAGTTTACGAAGAAGACTTCAGAGTTGAGAGAAACCCCATTATCATGTAAGCGCGATGGAGGATCATCATACTGTCTATCCGCCGAACTCTACCCATCACCTCATAGCGTCCACGAAGGGAACTAATAATTATATCACCCTTAAAACAATAACCATTCATCCCCAGGAGTGAAATCCAGACTCTAATGAAAAACTGATACACATATCACCGTTAATACTGTGCAAAATTTGGCAGTTCTACCAGTCTTCAAGAAAGAAAAAACGCACACCGATTCGTTCCAAAGGCAAACTAGGTCAATAAATTTACTACAAGATCCGTCCTGGTGTCTTTGAGCGGCGGTGTTAACTTTTCAATTAAAGCGGGCAGGTTATATACGTGTACGTACTCTTTCACGAGAGTCCTTGCAGACTGGACTCTTTAATTTAGCCCTGTGTTCCAGTGTATCGTAGTTCGTACATCCCCGTCTTCATAGGCCGTCTCTCACGAAATGTGTTCGCCCAGTACCACATGAATGGGCCCGAAAAAATGTCTCTCTCTCTTCCTCTCCCAAACTCTCTCTCTCTCTTTCTCTCTCACTCTTACTTTCTCTCTCACCCTCTTACTCTCCTTCCTCCATTTCCTCATGTCTTTCTCCGCGTTACCCCCTCCACCGCTCCTCTTGACACCGCACACCCATCCTTCCATCGCAGTTTTGCTTCCACGTCGGAGACACCGTTGCTACAGCAAGCAAAAAATCCTCGTTAATGTCGAGAGGGGCGGCGGGTAAAAAACAATGTGATGCGTGGCAGTGGAGGGCGAGCTCGTGGGGAGGGAGTGGGGTTTAGAGAAAGAGCAAAGGGCGGGGGGGGGGGGTGTGGGCGTAGGAACGATTGAAATTACAGCAAACTCGACAAGCCAGCTTAAGCGCTCAGCTTTTAAGAGGATTAGCAACGCTTTCCGAGCCGCCGTTCAACTGGTTTGCAGGAACCGTCACACCAATCCACAACCCACCTCTTGCACCCTCCACGCCCCAATAGTGCCCCTTTCTCCCCCCCTTTGGCGCGCAAACCCATCCTCGATACCACCTCTCCAATGGGCGAGGGACGGGGTAACTTTCCTCACCAACATTTTGTTCCCTTGCCCTCGACGCAACGCCCTCAAGTTGTAGTAGTGGTTTCCATTAGCGAAAACAGGATGACACAGGGAATATAGGGGTCTCCTCGGGTGTGGCACGACGATCATTCCACCGGCCCCTCACGCCGAGATGCCATCGCTCCGCCCTCAAGAGGAGGAGGATCCCACGTGGGTTCACCTCGGAAGTGAAGAGTGCGTGTCCGCAGCGACATACCGCGTCCCTTGAATGGAAAGTCAAACCCAGGGATCCTGTTTTTACGTGGAACAAGACGAAACCGAGCCGCTTCTCTCCCTTTGTCCGCCCTTCTTCTTATACGGTTGCATTTTTTTCTCTCCTAAACTGATAACAAGATTGCCACATTACATCTACGCTTTTTTTTTAGTTACTTTTAGAATCACTTTAGCACAGGAGAATGGGACTGGGAATTCCTAAAGGAAAATCTAACGACTTATGAAGAGTTAGACGGAAAAAAATTCGAGTTGAGGAACCTCCGCAGAAGGCGAGTAATGCCTGTTTCACTAAATTGTAACCACTAAAAGTTTCTCTTCACTTTGGAGAGTACAACAAAACGGATTTGGCCCTTAGGCATAAGCTATTATTCAGATAATGGTTAATTTATACTAATGATTAAAGGCTTTAAGCTGAAGTATAGGCTTGCGTGATGGATGGCTTTATGGTTGATCTTGTCGAAGACTTGAATAGGAATGCCGAAAAGTTGCAGACTTTTCATAGTTATCTCATTTACGATAAGGTTGCCATGGCAGGAGAACGCTTTAATAGAACTGGTACATCCAGATTCGATGTTTTAATTTCTTCATCTTTGGCGTTTTTAGCAGAAACAGGCTGATTCGGAGTCACAGGCTGATTAGGAGCGTTTCTCCCCAATCTTCATTCTTTCCTTAATTTTCACCCCGTTTAAAAATTTTATGTGACCCAAATAACCTCGCCAGTGGTGCACATCCAAAAGTTATAACAAAGTAACAATGTTAACTCACAAAATGTTTGCAGTAAAAGTCCTTTTTCAGCAATTATCATTCATATAGCGATTCTTTTAGAAGATTTAGGGGGTGCAACTAACTTTTACACAATATTTGAGAATTTGTCAGACTGCACCTGGGTAACGATAGAACAACCTGGTCAACTGACTCTAAGTGGAGATTCCGAAACTTCAATTTCTAATTATATTAAACATTTCAGTAATAGACGATGAAAGGAGACGATCACAAGACTTCATGAAGTTGAGCTCGAAAATACCAAATGAATCACCCAACTGGCTATCTCTTCAAACTTTCTTCTGACTCGAGTATATTCGAAAACTTTTTGACCCCTTAAAACAACTAAATCCCTCCTTCTGAAGACCTGTTGAATGTAATTCAACAAGGGTTAATCGATTGATGACGGTGTGTCTCGTTGAAAGATGTATCGTATTTATACATTATTTTCATTTGCAGTAGTGTGCCAGTAGGTCAGTAGACACCATTTTAATTGTAAACCCTAATTAGCATTAAACAAATATCCGCAACTGTAATATATTATATATCCGCAAATATAATATTTTATAAATTAACACATTCTATAGCCATGGAGAATTTCTACCTCTCACAATTTCATCAAAAATATCTGTTCTTCTCCTCCCTCTTTCCCCCCTATCCGACATTTTCCCAACTAAAACCGCCTTCAGCATTTCATTACCTCTTAGTATCCCTTTCATCCACTTACCTTCCTCCTTCGAATTTCTCCCAACATCTTCCTCTATCACACCCTCTTCTTAATCGTTATTTTCCCTCTCCGTACATTTTATTCTCTCCTTTCTTCTTCGCACCCATGTTTTGACAGCCTCCATTCTACGCTTATCATCCTGCCTCAATTAATAAGTTCATGTACAAGGAAAAATTTCGCACCACTCAGGGTATTTCGTTAATCTTATATTTCACCTTTTTATTTGAAGGTACCTGTCAAAAGTTCCCTCTATATCCTAAATGTTTCCTTACCGAAGACAATTCTTCTTTTTACGCCCCTATTCCACCTATCCTTCAATACACCTCCTGGAGAGCTGAATTGTTTTACCTGCTCTAGTTCATGCCCCTCTATTTTAGTGTTTATTTTAGCCTTACTACACGTATACCTTGTTCACCTTTTTATCTTTGTTTCCTTATGATTGATACTCACATCTTATTTATCACAATGATCTTTTAATGCTCAAAGTATTAATTTATATCCTTTAGCTGATTGAATAACTTAGGTTTAATCATCAATAAAACTAATTTGATTGAAAAATTCCACGTCTCCTCTCACTCCTTCTAATAACTTGTTTACAATGTCCTCTGCATATGAAGATAAAAATGTCAGCGATAATGGACATAATTGTCTTACATCCCTACAGAGCACAATCTATCCCGACTCTCCTTCTGCTCTCCGTACCTTTGCCGCCTGAGATAATTTCAGATAACTCCTGCGACCTGGATAATAGGTACGCAATACATAGTTGGATATATTAATACAGTTTATCAATGAAAATCGTCATTCCCGGGAGCCATTTCATTTGAATTGGCGAAAATGAGAAGTGATTTATGAATTTGATTAGACGCTCGAGTGATGTGTTAGGCAGTTTTGCTTCAGGCCCCGCCTCGGTGACGGATGCATGTAATGAAGATTTGTAATTGATTGAATCAACTGTGCGTAAACATTACCGCCGTTGTGAGCTGCTCAAGTATATTCAATAAATACCGCTAATGCGTAATGATTTAAGCAATGACTCCAATGTGTAATGTCCCGGGATCGCTGAAATACGAATATCTGCCCTTAATAAGAGAGGAAGGGCGATGCAACCAAATTCACTTTGGCAGAATGCCATCTGGGACACAAAATCTAGTTGGATAGAGCATGCAACGTTGCAATCAAATCAACTTTCGAGTACCATATCAGTTGCTCAGGGAACAAACGCATAGGAACCCCAGGGTTCATGGGTTTACCGTAGACCACCGGAATGTGATTAGAACACCTGAAGAGGGAGGGGGGTTCAAGGCCATCCGGATTCTCTTCACCCTTCCGAGAGGATTTAGCTCTGGTTCGAGAGGGGCTCAACATAGGTGCTCTCCTGAATTTCAAAAGCGAATAAAATACGCCCGCCCGAATTTGAGGAACGTGGCATTTCGCCTCCAAAACTAATACCTCCCGACTCGTAGGGAAACTTGAAGGTTCCGGGTGGAGGCTTAAGGAAGTTTAACCCGGAATCCTCTGAGCGGTCGAAGGGGATTCCGGAGCAGCCTTCGGTAATGAGCCTTCGATTTCAAATTTTCGAACCTCAAATCCTCCACCCCCAAAAATTGCGATTTTTTTCTTAATTAAAACGAGTTCTCTTATTCCCTGAATCGATGCAATTGGAGTCCCGCGATAATGGAATTTTCGCGGGCGAGAGGAAAGAAAAACATTTCTCTGACAAACTAAGTTATGAATGAAACTTGCTCGTGGGTTTTGGTGGTCACCACTGCGTGGGATCAAGGGACTCATCCAATTTCACGTCAGATATACGAGGCTTAAAGCTTGCCGGTTGTCAAGTCAAGGCGGGAGGAGAAGGCGCATAGGTATGCCCGTGGAGACGTCAGGATAAGGCACTTCGCTAAGGACCTCTTGGGACCACGCATGTTTGTAGCCGCAGAACCATAATTGGGTTTCGGAGCCTCTGACGGCTGAGGAATTGCGCCATGGATATTTGAGGATCGGTAAAATGCAAGAAAATAAATACATCTGAGCTTGGGCTTCCAGATCAGCATGAGGGCATACCATGCACCATGCAGACGGAGAAGGTATATAGTATGAACCAATTTGGTTTTCATTCGTGAGGCGTCTTAACTGAGGGGATCAAAATGGCGCAGTAGCTAACGTACTGTCTTCTCACCCTGAATGCCCGGGTTCGAGTCCCGACTGCGGCAGATATTTTTCAGTGATCTCCC
This sequence comes from Hetaerina titia, assembly GCA_037158775.1. Lineage (NCBI taxonomy): Eukaryota > Metazoa > Arthropoda > Insecta > Odonata > Calopterygidae > Hetaerina > Hetaerina titia. The sequence goes on along the minus strand of CM073768.1, from coordinate 107,741,557 downwards.
GATTCCTACTTGAGGTGCTCTGTGGAGGGCACTTTGAATGAGTACGCCGTCCGTCAGATGGGACGTTAAGCTGCGGGCGCCCTTGGCGCCTTTTGTTAAGAGTAGGCTAATGCCGATGTCGGGCTTTTCTCCACTCTTAATCCTTTTCTGTCCATCCCTAATAGCGCAAATGACCTCAGCCGTCGGTCACTTCCCCTAAAACACTACGTCTACGCGGAGAAGCAATGTGCAGACGCATGCAGAGCAATGTACAGCGAAAAACGGGTATTCCTACTATCGTTCAGGAAAATGGCACGATCTACGATTTGCGTGAGCTTGGTTATATATCCAATTTTGCACCCTACAAGCTGAGGAACTGTTTCCAGCATAACAACATTTCTCTCGCGCTAATCTCCAGCACGTTCAGAGGTCTAAATGCTTTTAAGTTCATAAGTTATTGCCATTTATGTTGTAGAGATTGTGGAAATATTATTTTGAGCATTATCAGCCGTGTAAGCAAGCACAGAGTAAGGAATAATTATCTTGTTCTGATTGGTGTCAAGTATTTGAAATTCAGTGAAAGTTTTTAAAAATTCTTCGAAGTGTTTTGCAACATTAGTGTTTTGCAACTAAAAATAAATTGTCACACGCAACTAAGTAATTTAGACAACATTTTATGTTTACGACACACTTTCCCATCGAAGGCGGATGACTGACCAACGTTTGCTCCCCTCTCTCTCGAGAGATCATTTCCTATTTAGCTTAAGGCATACGGATTATAAAGGTAGGATACAAAATAATGACCACAGAAATTGTGAGGAGAAACCCGGCTTTGCCATTAGTCCAGCTTAACGGTCGGTGGAATCACTACCAGTCCAATTCCAGATTACTGCCAGAGGAGAAGAGCGCGTTGCACCTTAATCTTGATTCGAACAACGGGTACCTGGAAAGTAGAATACCCACTAGTATGACATCATTGATTCCGAGAGTCTTATCCTCAGCTGGCGTTTTTGACAGGGCCTTCGCTTCACAGCTTCCAACTAGGGCTTTATGGCAATATGCATTTAAACGCGTAATAGTAAATCACCAGAATTAACTGAGTAATAAATGGGTTCCGTGAATGTCCTTTTCCTCTTTTCCCACTTGTCATGTCCCGCTTGAAATTCTAAATAATAGTTCTGAAATAATAATCGTCCGGGTTTTTTAACAATTTTAATAGCTGTAAGGTTTGGAAAAAAATCCTACCTGGAAATGTCAATTTTCGACGAACAATTCTAAAGTAAGGAAACAGTTTTGTTTAAGCTTGGAAACTTACGCTAGACTATTTGAAATCATAACCAATTGTTTCTGTAAAAAGGTGAAGTTATCCATCGCTCGATATTGTAAATAAAACTTTAGCATCCATTAGAAGTCGCAAAAATAAATGGTCCTATTTCCTAAGTGATTACATTTTGAAAGTTACGATTGCTCGAATTATCTTAACATTTTCACTTATTTCTTTGTACATGGGTTTCATTAGTCTATCGATATTTCTATAACAAAATGAATTTGTGGAAAATTACATTCTGAACACCAATAGGGTGACTGTTTGCGTCTCGAAGACTTCGCTCCCTTAGAGCAGATCCGTTAGGAACGCGTTTAGACCCCTCTAATGAAAGGTGTTTTGTCCATTAGTAGCTGTGGAGTCAGTCGTCAAGAATTGTCGGGTTCGGGGTCTCCTTGCAGTACGTCAATTCATGTTGTTACATGAACCGCCTCCGATTCTCTCTCTACTGTCAGTCTAATCTACTGCCTTATCATAATTTTTCTCCCAAAACAGAATGAGCATCACCCTGTTTATTTTTGGCATTCTTTTGCTATTGAAATTGCAGTTAAAATTATATTTCGAGCGAGTGGATTCTTTTACGGTAGCAGTTTACCGTGCAGTCATTCACGGAACAATTATTATTTTTGGAAATTGTCTAATTAAAAATTAATTTTATTTGCGTGTAATGATCATGATTGTCGATTATTTTGCAAATAAAATAGGCATTACTATTATACTTAGGTACATGATCAAATAAGTCACGTCTTTCCGGTACCCAACATCATTTTATATTTTCTTGATTAATTAATGTGTTGGTCTGCTTCTGCAATTCCGTCCTCCCATGATACCTTCTATGAAAGAATGTTTACATATTTTCAAATGTGTCCCATTAATTTGACCTTTCTTGCCGGTATAGTTTTCTATGATTTCTTTCTCTCTCCGACTCCTGTCATTTTCTCCTCAACCAAATCTTTTCAACCCATCCAATTTTCACCATTTTCTTCCAGTGTCACATCTCGAAAGTCCTTATCGTTTCTTCAACTAGTTCCATATTTCCCTTGTTTCACATCAATACAAAAGGGCATCCCGCACCACGTCTACACAAAAGGGCACTCCACACAAGATTTCTGATTGTGTTCTATCTCAACCTTATACTGATGCTGGTCGAGGCAAACAACTTTCTCTTTTTATGAAAAGCTGCTTTCGCCAAATTTATCCCCCCGATCACATCTTTATCGCATCTTCCGTTTCATACACATTCTTATTTTCTATGTAAGTAAATTTCTGCACGTTCTACGAGTATTCGGCCCCGAATATCACTTTGTTGATTGTCTTTTTACTTTTGATTCATGTTGCTAATTATGAAAAAGTATATCTTTACGATGAATCCTTAAATCAATTATGTTTTCCTCGGAAAATGTTTTGTGATAATTTTGAAGTAACATTGGATATGTTTCAAGATGTACTTGGGTTATTTGGAATATAGTAGGTTATACTTTGATCCTGTGTTAGAATATGCTTAGACCTGTTGTAATGTGAATTCAGAGACCATCTTTGACCAGCAATCTATTGGATACCATTTAATAGAACACCTTGAGTGGAAATTATCTGCAGAAGCAGATTTGTGTTTACACAAAAACGTTTTGGACCGTTATCTTGCGGTATCGACATTTATCTTTGGATATCGTTTGGAATAGTTAAAGGTTGAAATAATTTTGGGATTCGTGTATTTGAATCATCAGTAAATACCGTTTTTATATCTTTCACATATTTTTTGAGCAATCGATGAGACTCGATTCATCTTTCATTGTAAACACGCGTTTGAATGGGCGTTTGGCTCACCCAAAAGACGTATAGCGTTTATCTTGAGTTAGATGCAATAACATTGAGTAGGATTCCTAGAAAAAACCTACGCTAGCACGCCAATTAATAACTAAGACATGTTGTGCTAGGCGTGGGCGACTAGACATTCGATCGACGGCAGTCCATCTTAGCAAAATCTGGGACAACTATCCGCTGCTCCAAGCAGTCCACGCATTGTTTTATGCTCTAATGGCAGGCAAATGGTTACTTAAAGTAACTTGTGAACAATAATATGTCACCGTTAAAATGTCACTCAATTAAATTAAACGCGCAATATGGCAGCGCATGTGTGATCAAATACTGATGCACGTGTAATATGTCGAATCACGAGTTGAGTAGCTGTGGGGAGTTTTTTTCACGTGAATGGTTCCTTTATGGGGTAACGATCCGGGAAGCACCATCTCTCGAGACCCAAAATTATCCGGCGATATCATTAACATTGTTTGAAAGAGTAAACTGTAAACTAAATGCCAGCTGCGAAACTTGAAAATACGATGCTGAGTTGGAGCAGAGATTTACGCTGATTTTTTAACTAAAATTTTACTTTTGGGGAAAGTTTACGATACATTTCTAAGATTCAAAAGTACTTCTAACAATCGTACGAAAGGCACGGATAACCTAGCCGAAAATAACACGTAATTGCCGAAAAATAACTCAAGTCTCTCGAATCAGATGAACGGCGGCATGAATTAAAAAGACTTTACGAGTCGAACCTGGTTCCGAGTTTAATATTCATAGGTTATACGAGCTCTCTCTCCAATAAATGAAATACTTGTATTGCTGAAATTTGGGGATTAAAATTTTCCGAACTTATTGAATCAATTTCAAAGAATCATAAAAGTAGAACACCTTAACATAAATACTTTAAATTACTGTTATGAAAAAACTCCGTCAGGAAAAATCACGCACGACCTGGGTTTCAATGAATCATCAATAAAGTGCTAAAGATGATGATCGTCCGTTGAGACCCAGATCGTAAATTTGGTTTTGTTTTCTAATATATCGCAAAATTTCATACAAATAAATTATTAACATGATATTCACCCAGAATTTTATTAATTTGATAAATACTCAATTTAGATAGCCCAAATTGTTTACGTAATTAACTATTCTCACATTAACATTCGAAAATAATCGAACACAAAAATGTGGAGAGGAGATGCGTGAGTTCTAACTAGATGTAGTAGAAATATTTTTCCTCCTTAATTGAAATGAATTGTGTTGTATTTCCGGCCAAATAAACTGCACCGATTAAGCTTGGGTAATAGCTACAAGAAACGCCGACAGGAGTCCTTGGTCCTCCGCTCTCCCGTTATGGGAAGGCAATAAGGAGTATCGCTTTAATTCAGGGGTTCACTCGTACTTCAACCACAAACTGCCTTATTTGATTGCCTATCCGCTAAAATGCTTGCCAGTCAACGGAACTATTCATTCAGCATTGACCAAGAGCGCCCGACATCGAGTGAACCGCGGTGGCCAGGAAAGTAATCTCATTTTGCTTACGACCTCTACGTTCTTCCACGGTGATAATAATTAATGGACACGGTTAATTGAGATAAAAAATGCATGCATAAATATATCTATATATACAGTAGCATCTCCCGGAGGTAAAATTTCGTCGGCCCAGGGGAATAAACGGAAGGGAGTAATTTTTTTTCGGGATCATCCATCGCGACGCCACCGTATCGGGAGGGCTTCGTGAAAACAAATCGGTTTCCTTTGGAACGGAAACAAATGAGGAAACGCTGTCCGTTGTGCAAACCCCAGCGAGCCCGTTATCTTTCCACGGGTCGCCACTTAAGAGAGATTTATATATGACCGCCAACTGTGCGGATTGCTCAAGAAAGGGAATAATGGTAGTTCACTTTACTGCATATAACAGTCTCTCTATTTTTCAGGTAACTTTGCCAGCGTGATAATATGCTAGCGCTAAAGCCTTCTGCGTCCTTTTTCATGATCATCAATAGACATTCCAGATTTTTAATGAATTTCAAGTGAATTTTGAAGGGAAATACTTTATTAATAAGCTGTAATGTGTCACTGCCTGATAAAATGTTGTGTAGTACAGCTACATGTTAAACCTTGCGTTAACCATTTTATTCATTAAAACTATCAGGTAATTGTTCATTTGTGCATCATGAGTTAGAAATCGTTGGGCCAAAAACACAACTACATGTGAATATTTTCTAAAGTGCTTATCTCTCAACAAGTATTTTTGGTGGGAGTTTAGGCAGGTTCCCAACGTCCATTTATTTATTTCAAATTAGTACTTATAATAGTGCTAGTGATCACATTTTTAAGTTTTCCCTTTTCCATAAATGTGTCTCTCAACGCTATAGTTGTGGTGTAGCGGATCTTGAAGGGATTTTATCCCATTCGGTCCTATTTTCCTTAGTTATGTGACGTATTGCATTCAGCACGAGAAACGTCTTCCGTTCATAGCTTTCGAGGGCTGCGACGATTATGGACCCAAAGAGTTACCTCGAAAAGGAGTCGATGACGTGTAAGTCGGCCCACCGTGGGAAAACCTTAGCGGGTAGTTGACAGAGAAAAAATGTCAATTTTTTATCCTTAAGATTGGTATAACAATTCGATATGCATCACAACTCGCAAAAACCCATTTTTCACTAGATGCCCTCAATTATTTGGGTTTTTGAACAAGAGACATGATCGATCATTTCAAAATATATAAGAATTTTTGTGGATGATTTAAAATTTAAAATATGAGTTGAAAACGAAATAACGTGTCACCAAAGAGCAAGTACCGAGAGAGAGCGTACACTGCAATGCCTAAGAAGCTTTGCTTCTTTCGTGACTGCTAATTTTACGTAGGAAATGAGCAAAAAAGAACAATCTTTCAGTCTTTCAGACAAATTTTCCCATTTTATTTGAGGGGTGAAATCTTCCGATATAATTCAGAATTTCTAGCATAACTCACAAGGCCAGTTTTTCGGAAGCTTCATGCCAACCTCTTTCTCAAAATATCACAGGTGGATTTCAATTTTTTGGTGAAATATGTTGAAGGCAATCAAACGACATCCATTTTCCACTCCGGAATGACACGAGTGAATCGTGGTTTACTTTCATTAATATCGAGTTTTTCATTTTTCACTTTTAAATTAACTGGGAAAGTAGAGTGAGCTACATTTTGACTTCGTAAGCAGTCGATAACCTTTGGTCGCATTAAAACTCGGAAAATAAATAATCATAAAGTATTTTATTTTGTTTGTTTTTTTTCAGATATAAAACAGTGTCCACTAGCAACATGGTAAAACGTATAAATAGAAAAAAATCCTCAAATAAAAATTCTTTTGATTAGGTAAAAAAAAACTTGAACACATTTCAGCAAAATTATCCTCGAGTTAATGTGCCCGATGTTGATCTTTGGAATACGGATAACGAGGAAATTGAGTAACACAACTAAAATATCGCATATCATCATGAACTCCCTCCCCGACTCTTGTCTCGGAGATCAAACAGTCACACGAATGTTTCTTATGAAACAAATCAAGTTAGCTTGACGTCCATCATTTGCAAACCGTGAGCATTAAACAAAACGAAAATCAAATAACGGGATACAAATTCTCATGTGTTATTTTCCTCTCGGGCATCCGATTGTATCTTACATGCACCTTACATGCATAGTTTGACTTGCAAGAAAGCCAAAGTCTGACATAACAGTCCGTTGCTATTGTCGAATGCGATTGCGGGTGATTGCGGGTGATTGCCGAACTCGAGACAGCTGCATTATTTGCACCATTTTGGATAAGTGGGCAATTTCGGGAGTTGGTAGGATTTGTGGGGAGCGGAATGAGATGAATTGGCCATTGGAATTTGTCTGCTCTTAACGAAAGGGGCCCAGTTTTCCACAGTATCACGCCAGATCGTACTTGTCGATAGTTGAACTTTGAAGTATTTTTTCTCTATTTTGCATCCAATTAAGGATTAGAATGCCATTAAAAAAATTCACGCTCGCAGGAATATTAACCCAGATCATCTGTACGTATGGCATTCAGCACACAAGACTCGCACAAGATGATCACGCTGTGCTTGATGTAGTGACAAAAATGGAATGAAAGAAACCTGAATTTATGAAATTACGTTAAACCTCTTCGGCAAGGACCTGCAGAGTTCATCACTTCATCCACATTATTAATACGACCAAAGGAGACAGCAAAAATGACGAACAAGGAAGAAAGTAAAAAATATATTTATCATTAAAATAAGAGGTCTCGCCGAACAATTTAACATACCACAGGAAAAGCGCTTAAGTACTAATGTGACAGTCAAATCGTCTAAAATAAATTCTTTATTTTCACACCATTATCGGTAACTTAGTTTAATTTCTACATGTATCAGGATAACGCAATTGTATTAAAACAATAAGTAGTGGTATGCATCCATTGTAATGTGCTCATTTACAAATATGAAACTGGATGTATTTTGGAGGAAGCTTTCCTGACATGCAATTGTTTGGTTGCATGCAAATATCTTTTACTTCGCGGGAGTACTGGAATATGACAGGTGATATGAAAACGGTTGATCACCTACCAGTATTATGAAAAAACATGAAAAATATAGAGAATAAATAATACCGGATATTATTAACATGAAATTTGAATTGTTATTCTGCAAAATCACATTGAATTAGAACATTTTGTGAGCAACTTGAATGCATTTTTTTACGCAGCGGCACACTGCGCGCCGGATTATGAAATTATGTTTTTTTTATATTCGTCTCACAGAAAGTCAATATTTTTTTAACGACCCGCTGTTCAGCTGTCAGAAAAAAAATAAATATTTCCGAGATACCCTCACTGTTGTATGCGGAAGATAAAACGCCGAGCCGTAGCGCAATGGAACAAACATCGAGAGAAAATGTGTGAGCGATCGACTCTGACGTCGACCGCATCAGACGGGCACAACTGAAATCAACATACCTCGATTGAAGAGAGATCCTGCCGTGGGGCGACCCACCACCCCGGCCGACCGCTTGCTCCTCGTGTGACCCTGTTTGACCAGGTGCGGAGGCGGGGAGACACGCAGTGAGCCTTCACCTTCCTCCGGCGTGGACTTCCACAGCACACGCTGCCGCGTCTAACTCCCCGGGGTTCGACCGGACTCCGAACTCTACGTCATCCTCCGGTGGGAGTCAACCACGGATCCGCGGGCGACCATCACCATGCCTCTTCCCCACCTCACTCACGGGCCTCCGTCCCCCTCTAAAGGGGACGAAACAACGCTCTCCCTCCCTCACTCTCCCTCGCCTCTCTCTTTGGCGGCGGGAGTTTTCGCCGGACCGTCGGGACGAGGAAACGGGAAGGCAGGCGTCGGAGCGGCAGTGATGAGATCGTGGTGTAAGTCCCTCCTCCTCCCGTCTTCGCGGGTGGGGATTTAGAGGTAGGGGACGAGGGGAAATCCGAATGGGGAAGGAAGAGACGATGCGCCGGAGGAGGTGGTGGTGTCGGTGCTCCCACGGAGTGGAGGGCGAGAACGACCCCAGGCGGAGAATCACACCGGGCGTAGTACGTGGGTTCGCGCTGTTGAATGGGCGAGGGTGCGCCCGCGCCTTGCGGGGCGGAGGGAGGAAAAGGCCACTCGGGATGGATGGAGGGTGAGAGGAGCGAGGGATAGAGCGAGTGTGAGAGAGATGGGAGGGTGGGGGTGAGGAGGGGAGGGAGGAATAAACAAGGAGAATACGGAGGAGGAGTTGGTAGATTTGCGGTGGTGGGGGAGAAAAAAAAGGCGATGAGAAGAGACGGGGAGAGCGAGAGAGTGAGAGGGATTTGGAGAGAGATAGAGGCAGACGGGGCGGTCTTATTTCGACCACCGCTCGTGAGTTACTGTGGGAGATCGGCGAAATTCCTCTCCTTCCTAGCTCTCCTGCGCCAAGTTGGCGAGGAGAAGGGGAGGGAACGAAGGGGGGAAGGAGAGGGTTCAGAGAGAGAGAGAGAGAGAGAGAGGGAACGGGTGAAGGAGGAGGGGAGCGCGGCAGGAGGAGGACGGGGACTCCGTGCCCCACTCCTCCTTTCCACGATATAGTGGCGCCCCCTCGGAAAAACCTCCCGGCGCTTAACGCCCACGCATTCGGCCTACGCAACCCTCCTCCCCCCTCCCCCCTCTCAGCTCATTCCCCCTCCGCCCCTCTTTTCTCCTCCCTAACCCCCCTCTTCCGTGCCTCACCTCCGTCCAACCCGTCCACCTCACCTCCCTCGTCCCTCTTTCTCTCCCCCGTATCTGCCGCCTGCCACGTATGCGTCTCCAGCACTCACCCTCTCGCCAATGGATGTCGAAGCCGTCCTTTTCCTCTCCATTATATTCTCTCGCTCGTCCTCTCTCCCCCCTTTATCCCTCTCTCTTTTTTTAAACCAGTGAGAATAATCGGCCGTTGTGAATCAAAGCAGGGAATTTATATGTCCGTTAACATCGAAACGAAAATAGTTGCCGCTGGACGTTGATGACGAGGGCGATAATGAAATAGGGATTTGTTTTACTCTCTTATCCGTTTCGTAAAAGCAAACAGCCTTAAGCCCTCATTTAAAGAATGAGAACTGGAAAGACAAGCCGAGGTAAATGTTGACTTTGTTCGCCTAATTCAAGCAAAAAATTTAGATGTGTATAAAGATTCGGGCCCATTTTGTACCGGCGAACATTCCGTTAGTTTCTTCACATACATTCTTGTATAGTGAACGGACTATCATGATCAAGTATTGAGTTATTAGGCTAAGTGAAATATCAGATAAGCAACGATAACTGAAATCAAAGTTTCATCGAAATTCTCAAATAACCCTTTTACCGTGAATATACATATACAAATACAGGTAGTATATACCCTTGAAAATAAGTTATTATGAGACCCTTGATGAAGTTTTAAATGAAACGAGTATCGATATGAAAAAAATGTGGTGGAAATAATTAACTCTCGAAAACTTTTGTAATTTGAAAGTATTAAAAATCAAGATCAATTTTGGAAAGAACAAAATTTTATCAAAAAAAATATATAAAATCTATTTTAAAAACTTTGCATTTTAAATCATTCATCGGTAGTGAAATGACTGGGTGCAATCATGTGATTATATTTGAAATATTTTGCAATAAATAAAAATGAATGTTTCATTTCAGGTCATACGAGGGTAGCTATTTATATTTTCATCCATAATAATGAAAATTCGATAATTTATTGTTGAAAATGGCTTTACTGTTTTTCGAAGTATTCTGTATAATAATCAATACACTTTTGCATGCGCTCGAACCAATTTTCGTAATACTTTTTCAACCCCGATTAAGGTACCTCCAAAACATGGTTTTTGAATGCATCAACGGCTTCTTCAGGCGCCGAAAATCGTTGGCCACGCAATTTTTCCTTGATAAACGGGAATAAAAAGAAGTCATTTGGTACTAAATCAGGGCTGTACGGAGGATAACTCATCAATTCGACGTTTTGGTCAGGCAAATAGGTAGTTGTTTCAGCCGATATTCGAGAACTTGCATTGTTATGATGAAGAATTGTTCTTCGTTGCCGCTTCTTTTTCCGTATTTCACCAAGCACTTCTGGCAAACGAATGCTCGTGTACCATTCAGAATTCACGGTTCTACGTTGCTCTGACGGTACGGTTGCCACACACCCAGTTATTCCGAAGATATATGCCTCGATGTGCTTCATGCACGATTCATCTTTACCGGATTTGGCTCGTCTTGGAAGACCCATACAGTGGATTGCTGTCTTGTTTCGGGCTCTTACGAATAGATCTAAGATTATTGTGTAGACCTGTGTAGATGTCACACATAGCTTTTGATGAACCGCGAAGTGGAAGTAAGTTGATCGATGCACTTCTGTTTTGATAATCCACCTTTCATATGAAAACATCAAATGGCGTCTAAAGCACTTAGTGTTGTCAAGGCTAAAAGTATAAATAGCAATCCTCGTAAATTATACGTCCTGATACACTGTCATATTGATTCGACTGGGAATAGTACAAAATTCCTTGATTATACCCGAGAAAAATTTAGAAATTAAAAAAATATATATATCTGAGTAAAGTATAACAGTACCACTGTCAAATTGATATTATATACTTGAAAAATTTCCTGTACAAAGTAACGGGTAATATGTCTACTGAACACATCTCTGACGCACAATTTCTTCTCATGTTAAATTTTTATCATTTAGCACGCTTAAAATAATTGACTGTCGAAATGAGTGATAAAATTTTAATTTCTGAAAGGAATTTCCCAGTATTTATGACTTTTCCTCAATGAAATAAAAAACTTTCCTTAAATTCCAGCGCTTCTCATAAAGATATTGTTAGACTTAAGTTAATTAAGGAAACAGTGATCTCGTATCTCATAATTCTTCTGAATATTGCTAATGTCATCCAAAGTTTCACATCTCAAATATCCCTGGGAAGGGAGTAAAAATTTTAAGAAAGGCTCAATTTCATTTTTATAGGAAAAATCATTATATTTTTATTTTTTAGTGGCCTGCAAGCTACCGCTAGGGGGTGTGGCAGGGTTGTGAATACACACCAGACTTATTTTGACCAGAATAACTTTATCCCTACCGTGAGCGAATAATGTTATTCTGATCCCTAACCGTTAGTGAAAATTGTAGGATTTGATGGAGTCAAACCCTTCATATATTGTTCCGTTCAGAGCTCTTATCCGAGTTTAACTTAATTTTAGGTATGTGTTTCATTTTGAAGTATTTTAAAAAATAAGTCTAATTTTTTGGCATCTCTACGTGCATTTTCCTATATAAGACTAGGGACTGGGCTTTAAGGAATAATAGCCAGACTAAATAATCCTCTCAATTTTTAACCATTGAATTATCTGAACTTTAAAACCGTACCGTATTTGGAATTGTACTCTCCCGAAGGAGGAATGTGATAGAATAGACACATAGCAGTTGATTTCCAAATAACTCTTTCAGGCTTGGTGCCCAGTAACTCATCATCTCAAAATAAGTTAATGCGCTCAAAACTAACACTTGCTTTTATCTAACAGAGGGGTACAGCTTAGGTAGGTAGGTCATTAGGTACAGCTCAACTTATCACTTTGCTACTCATATGCGTTTATGATTTGGAAACATAAGGTCCCAAAGAACGACTATAAAAAATTTAAACGCATACAAAATTCTTTTTTACAGTTTTGATTTCAACCTGTCGATCTTCATGTCAGGTTTCATTATTGGCTTGCACCGCAATGAGGGTGACAGACGGAAACACAAGAGTAATCTATTATTCAAGAGTGTCGAGAAACTGTCTAGGTATCGACCTTGATAAGCAGACGAACAAAAGAAATCGATAACGGCCTACGGCGTGACTGCCACCCATAGTATCGCATCATCATTTGTCGTCGATGATGAGACCACATCAACTCAGTGGCTCACACCGGGATGGGTGCCTGAGATACCCTCGGATCTGTCTTTTTTTCCTGCCGATGAACCGCTCTAAATTTCGACTGAGGGCGGAAGCGGTCGCATCGAGGGCGCGCGAGGAGGAATGGCGATGCCCGCAAGCTTGTTAGCATTCAGGACAAGGGAGCGAGTGCTAAGTGCCCGGCCAACGAACCGTCTTTAACAAGCCTAGCGAACGCTGAAGCAGCACGCACCAGAGCAGGCACGGTCGAAGGGCTGTGAATCCCGGATGGTTGGGGATCCTCATTAAAAGTTGCAATTCGGATGAGATTCCAGGTCGGGGAAATCAAAGGGAAAGTCCCCTCATATTTTTTAAAATTAGTTCCACGCCGCGAAAGAGTAGACGGGAGTCATCCCTGTGGTTGATGCCCTAAGGGCTCACCAGCGTGAACTCGAAACGGGTGCCCGGAAATGATTTGGCCAATGTGATGCGCGGGGCGTAAATACTTTTATAGCTTCGGTTACTCAAAGGCTCTGAAGTTGAGAACTCTTTGGAAAAAATTACGCTGGTTTATTTTCAGCTGTTTCGGAAGGTAAATGTTCTACGTCACCTTTAAAGCCGTATTTTTGAGGCCTGTCACTTTATTAGTTAGCTATGAATACTTTTGATGCCTCATTCCTGAACGTTCTCGATATAGTCAACATTTCTTTACATAAAGCTTTGTGTAATGGCCATAAACAATTTTAAAAGAAAGAGCATTTGACTTCAAGGTATCAAACAGGTATGGAGGACCAAAAATCCCATCTTGGGCTCCATTGCTACAACTACGTTAGCCCAAGTTCACTCCGCAAAAATGTGTCAAGCTTGCAGAAAGACGCATCTGCCGTATCTTTGCGAATAACAGCAAATGAGTCACAACCTTCACCATTTGTTCCAGTCTGTTATTTTCTTCACATGGTGTATTTTGAGTGTGCATTTGACCTAGAAAAATAAGTACATGCCCAGATGAACTGCTGTTCGAAAATGTCCCAGAATAGGTGCATATATGCTCCAAAGTTCAGTCCTGTTTTCTTATAAAATCATGAGGTAATTTACAGAATAAAAATAGATAAAGCAACTGTAAACTTTAGGGGAAGGAATACCATGTGTGCTCTCATAACTTTTGCGTATTTCTTTTAATTATATCCCTTTGCCTTAAACCCGGGAGCGAGACGTCGAACTGAATCTTTTCATTATTATCGTGTCTTACAATTTTTTATTCATGTATACATGTATTAGGGCTTTACTATCAGGAGATATAATTTAATTATGTGCACATATGTATAAATAATTCAAATGGCCTGCGCTTGAGTATAAAACCTCCTTCTCAAGACTCAGCCTTTTGATCTGTAAAGGTATTGGTATTCTTCGAGAATACTTAATGGTTGAGATCCTTGAAGAGACTCATTTCTTCCTTCGGGTACTCAGAACAACTTTACTTTTCATTCGCATCAAGATGAGGAGAATCTCAGATTCATTGAACCGAGGAATTTTCATTCTGCGTAATTGGAAACTGAAGTCAGAGATTCCTAATATGGTAGGGGAAGCCCCTATTCTTCCGCCTCGGTTTTTTCATTGCGATCGTAATTACAAAAACTCTATTTAATTTAATGCACATTTTCTTCAAATTTTGGGGCCAGGATAACTTGCAATTAGCCTCTTCCGTTTTTCACTACTTCATCTAAGAAAATTATGCTCTAATTAATATTTACAAACTTGAATTGTATTTATAGAGGATTTTTAATAATTGTTATATAGGGAGTTAATAGGGAGTTCTCAATAATTAATTAACAGATATGATTAATCGAGTCCTTCGGAAATTTCAACCTGTCGTCCACCTGCAGGAAAATGTGACTAGAAATATCGTGATGTGCTTAGCATAAAGTCCTAAGTATAATGAGTGTAAGGGCTTTATAAATTACTTCTGACAGCGTAATCTTATTTCATGGTAAACCTGCAGAAAGTGAATTTTGTGTAATTTATGCATTCATTATAGTAACATATTCAATGACACTTTTAACCGATGTCGGTTTGGTTCCCTTCCAAAAAGAGCAAACAGTCATGTTCTCCGTTTTAAGTGCTCTGTTGACATCCTGACAGTCTTCATGGTAGTGAATTCAATGTTGTCCTTCAGTAGTGGAAATAATCTTTTAACGAAACGAGAAATTATATACGAAATGTGTTAGATAAATAGTATTATATAATTTTTATTTAAATAATTTATTGTGAAATAGTTTATGACGTTGTTAGTTGATGTACATGAGTAATAAATTTAATTTATTTATCCAACCATGCGCCTCGGACTAAAAGTTGAAATATGTTCAGTTTGTCTACGACAACGAGGAAGGTCATACCTTACGAGAAAAACTGAGCCTACGTCAGCTGAGAACGTCAGTTGAGGCCTATGTAATACTGCAGGAGGTTTATGAAGAGTCTGTTCTTCCCTATTTCTTTTGTTATGAACAACGTAGCAGTGCCGCGCCACTTGAAAGAATTAAAATGGGAACCACTATTTTACCGTGGGTTGAGATAAAGGTTAAATTGGCCGTAAATTTAACGTAAATAAAAGGCAGGCACTTATTCGAGGATTTGAAAGATATATTATAGACCAAGAATCACTATGGTAGATTAGATCACGTACCTAAATCAGGGAGATAGAAAGTAGAATGGATAGATTTAAAATGTTGTTTCTTCCTTGCGCCATTAGACATTAAAAATATGACCACAGGCGCGAAGGGGCTCATTAGTATTGGAATGGTGTACATTTTGTCAATATCCTGCAAGAATTTTAAACAGACCTATCTTTATAACATTGTTCCCGCATGATTTGAATATCTCCTGTTATTGAATATTCTTGTTTATAAATATCTTATTTCATGTCATTAACATTGCTCGAGTGCATGATCGAATTGATATTTGTGTAGAGTTGTAGTTTTTGGAATTGTGCATTCATGATTGGTGACCGAGCACCCGCCGCTACACTTTCCTTGCTGCGGTTTTCTGGGTATTATGTAGATAGTAGTGTAGGTAGTAGGATATACACGTAAGATAGTTGAAAATATTTAAAGTAGGGAGGAAATCAATTTCAAAGAAAGGTGTACCCATAGTTCTTGTTACTTGTCTTGCGGAAGTACACATTGACACCACTGCTGTAATTTTAGAGAATAAATTCGAATAACGTTAAAAGCACTTTCATAAATATTGAAATTCTCATTAGGTGCTATCTACACTTTGGTAAATGGAAAATTGCACACGACACGTGCATATGCCCGGTGGGTACTTAGGCTACTCATTCCCGAATAGCAGGAAGTTCGCGTGCAGGTTTGTTTATAGTTGAAGTTGATGTTACAGAAAGATAAGGAGGTTCTTGCAAATGATACGAGTATTACTATGGATGAAACTTGGGCACATCATTTTAATCTTGAAAACCAACAGCAAAGCTGTTTGAATATCTCCAGCATTACGAAAACTAAAAAAAAAGGAAAGTGGTGGGGAAGCTATCGTCATGCCATTCTTTGATATTCAGATAATGGCGTATCAGCATGTCGAACCAACACACTCACAGCTATAAATTCACTACTGCTGTAGAAATACGATAGGAATGTGCGAAAACTTCTTCAAGGTTATGGTGTTTGCAAAAAGCCACATTTCCAAGGAACGGGCTGGATGTTGAACGATGATAAAGTATTTCCGAAGATAACGAATGTCAACTCTAAATATTTCGTTAAAATCAATGCAAAGAGCCTTTCTCATCCTTTTTGTAATCCAGGCCTGGTCTCATGTTGATTTTTTTTCTTTTCCCCAACGTTAATTGAACACTTTGAGGAAAGTGTTTTCCATCATCATAAGCATGCATAAGTTGTCACAAGGAAAGAAGAAAATCCTATAGCCAATAAAAAATGCAGAAGAACTCCAATACCGGTATTTCGGTCACCAGGTGACCATCTACGGAGAGAGAAATCGAAAGGGAACTTGACAATTGAAAGAAGACTATGCACCAGGCACTGTCCAAAGTCAAGTGGGTGTTCAGGTCGGGGGGTTAGGCATATATACCTGGTGGGGCAAGGGGAGAGGGGTTAAGCGATGGTCGGTAGGTGGGGGGGAGTTTGTTGAGGTCACGTGGGAAGGAGAGGGGGAAGAGTGGTGGCTATTAGGAGGGGGCTGCCTATTTTAAGCATGCATAGGTAAACTGAATATTTTTTTAAAATTCCAATGACTGCCGCCGACTTAATACTGGGATTAAATCAATAAGACTTGTAACTCATATACAGTAAATTTCACTGAAAATATAATATTAATAATTATTATTATCTACGGTATGTAACCATTTAAGTGATATTTTTATGGATACAGACGATGTATAATAACGATACATTCATTTTCTCTCCTTACACAAAACAGTCAGATATTGAAAATTATAATGAACTCTTCTGTAACTCACCATACCGGTATTTCGGTCACCAGGTGACCATCTACGGAGAGAGAAATCGAAAGGGAACTTGACAATTGAAAAAAGACTATGCACCAGGCACTGTCCAAAGTCAAGTGGGTGTTCAGGTCCTTTCATTCCACTTAACATGCCTATCTTATTCCTACGAGTTACCCGCTTTCCCAATGCCCTCCCCATTATCAGAGGCTTCGACATTCCCTAGCCAATCAAATCGTTCTGTATCCATCTTTCCTGCCTCCTATGGATTTCTATGACAATCCTCTCTCCTCCCAAAATTAAAAATTTTCATATTAAATTGTGGGAATAAATATTAGAAAAAATTTAAAGACTATTCATTGCAAAGGCCTCGTAAAACATGGGTGATTGTTGATAATGAAATCAATTCTTCATCAAAATAAAATATTTAAGGAGTTTTTTAGTTGACATCAGTGTGGAAATCTTCTTAAAGAGTATGCACAATATTTTTTCAGAATTCACAGATTTTGCTGTGTTCACTGATTTTGACTTTATATTGAATTCTATATGTATTATATCAGTTATACTTAATATATAGGGGTGACAAGTGGTAGCGTGTTCGATTCTCATACTAATTCTTTTCTATTTTTTTTCTCAACTAAAACTAAACTAGGTCAGAGACCATAGCACGGAAAATATTTTTCTGGCTATTTTGTCGGAAAATATTTACCAGCGGTAGACAAATTTTATGCGCAACGCAAAATTACTACTGAGAGGAAGCAACTCTCAGTAGAAGGCATTGATGGCGCAGATCAAGGGGATCGGTCCGGCATCAACAGCCACAGCTTCGGGCGAGAGTGAAGTTCACGTAATCGGTCGAAGTTCTGCGATGCGGAAGGCAACGGGAAACCACCGCATTAGTCTCCCGAAGAGATGCAGCCCTAGACTTGGAGAAAACCTTCGACAATGTTGAATACAACAAGATGTTTACAATGCTAGAAAAACTCGGAGTAGAGTACAACGACAGTAGAACACCTTCTATTAGCTGTACACGAAGCAAGTAGCCAAAATGCGGATGTGAGATGGAAGCCCTATAAAGGCTAAAATTGACAAAGGAGTTAGACAAGGATGCAACCTCTCACTTTCAATGTTAAACATGTACCTGGAGAAAGCAATAAGAGAGGCAAAATGCACGGAATTAGAGTAAATGGAGAAGAGATAAACATGCTACGCTTTGCCGACGATATTGCAATGATAGCAGAAAATCTGGAGGATCTTCAAAGGTCGTTTGTATTGGATCAAGTTCTATCAAGATACAACATGAACATAGACAAGACGAAGACTAAAATCCTAGTATGTAGAATAGAGAAGGGGAATACAGTGGTCACACTGAAAGGACAAAAATTAGAGCAATAACTCGAATTTACAGTAGAAGGCGATGGACTTATTGATTACATGCTAAACTATCCTGTTGGATAAATCGGGTAAAATAGGAGGTACTACCGACCATTTACAGACTTAAAAATCTCAGGGCTCTGCTTGCATTCTTTATCACTGCCGTGATCCTGAGCTTTTGCTATTGGTGTGTTTTCCGGGCTTTTGATGATTTAAGTGTAACAAATAATGTTGTGTTTTGAAAGGCTCGAAATACTTTAATTAAATCGAAGTGTCAACTAGATATTCGTCATTCTAATATTTGTGAAAATATAACTTTTTGTGGTCACTGATTCACTTTACCTGCAAAATATGAACCTTTTTGAATTGCCCATAGCTAGATAATTATTGCCTGGTGCCCTAAACCGCCTAGCCCCGCTCCCTAAAGATGGTTCGTAGAGTATCACGTCATCATGAAACTATTTGGTAATTTATTAACATTATAAATATTCTTTTCTGTTGAATTATAAAAAAATTAGATGAGAAATAGATTATCTATCATTGTTGTTTTTTTCTGGAACCATGCAAGAGAATTCTTGCGATATTTTTATTCCCGTCAAGGTAAATTGATTGCATTATAATATGATATTAACTGCAAAAGGAGATACTTATTACTCGAATGGTGTATGAAAAAATTAATTACAATCTCTTTGTGACCTAATTACTTTGGTTACGTGAAATGAACGTTACTGGTAACCGCAACTGATTGCGTACAATTTTGATTTTGTCAAATATGACCTGAACCGAATTGATTCTGTCAGCCAGTTGAATTTCAACGATTATGCTTTGTGTGCATGCCATGGAAACCGCTACAATCTAGCCTTTCGGCTCCGCATGGACCGAAAATTTATCGTAGCGCCATTTACAAAAATGATTATTACAACGACTCTAACCTCAACAATTGGTGGCATTTGGCTCTGGATAGAGAAATAAAATAAAAAATCGACTGCGTTCTCAATTTCATAAAGGTTGCTTGTGAACAAAAAAGGAACACACAGGAAAGCACATGTACAGATATCAAGCCCTTCCGACCTGCCCTATCCAAATTCTAAGCAGAGATATTTAATGAATATATGAATTTCATAATGCTCTTAGTTCATTAAGTTCCCTAATCTCATCTCTCGCGGCCGTCCTTTGGATTGATTGCAATGCTAGAAGTGTGTACACACGGAGGACGGGTTATTGAAACGGACAATGGTTCAGCCGCTATAATTAACAGAGTCAGAGCGAAGTTCAGTTTGCTCATGCATATGTTTTCTGATAATCGATTCATTTCATGCACATGTTCCATGTTCCAAATATTTTCAGTACCTGGGTTGCAGAAAAATTATCGATTTTATTGCAAACCATCTTCGACATCATCATTTATCCTGCATTAACATCCATTCAAACCGATTTCACCTCATGAGGTGATGATTGTTTTTGTATTATTTTTTTAGCTTATAGTTTAGTCAGTATAGTTCATTTAGTATCGAGTACTCTTTGCAATGAATGTTGGCCATGGGGACAATTTTTAATACAGCATGCCTGTAGATTGTATTGCTAATCAATAGTAACTTCGAAATTTTAGAAAGTGGGATAAAAATTGCGTCCACCTTTTTCCACGCGTGATACTTAGTTTTCCTTTTTCCTACTCTCCCCCACTCCTACTCCTCCCTCCTTTTTCCCTCTCCTCCTCCTCTTTCCCTCTCCTCCTCCCCCTTTCCCATTATTCTTCTCATTTTTACCTCGATTTTCCGTCATCTTTCATTTTTTAAATAACTGCGGACAGCACAACACGATTTATATTTACTCACCGGCCGTCCCACTGAGGCCTGAAAGAGGCTTCATACGTTTTCAGCAAATTTCCCAAGTGCCAAGTCGCCATATTTACTCTTGCCCGTGGTGGAGCTCGACCTTTCAAAAGTTAGTAGGCAGGCGAGTTACCCATTCGACAAAAATGGCTCGTAAATTACGCTCAGTAATGGACTCTAATGATTCTTCCCAGCGACGTAAGATACAGGTTTATAGATAATGTGTAATTCCTTCAGTTATTAAATAAAATAGTTTTAGCGTGCTAATTAATGGATCATGATGGTATTACAATCGTCAAATAAAAAAAACCATAAGCACAGCAATCAACCCGGAGGTCGGTTTGGTAGGTGATGGTAGAGTTCATCCAGTACTAAGCCCTATAAGGCGTGTGGAATTCACACATCAGGGTAGGGGGACCAGTTCCGTTCCCTGTGCCGGCTATGGTATCTCAGAGAGTTCTGATACCCGAAAAATCACACAGCTCAAGGGGGCATGTCCTGAAATCGTACCCGGGCCGTTCGGTCAAAAGTCCAATGGTCTATCCTTACCGCATCCACTACTTATGAAACTACCGCGTCCTCCCGTTATGAAGTTATATTTAGAGTTTATGAGAAAAATACAACTTTTTTATTCATCGAAAACTTGCCAAATTTACGAAAAATATCTTATCCGTTTGTGAGTTTTTTGCGACTTATGTATTTTTTGTTAACCAAGATCTGTTATATTTGGCCCTGAAATTGCTTGTAGGGGCTGTTGTGGGAATTAAGGCGTTGCAGCAGGGAAATAGAGCATTCAGTCTTTACATTAACCGTAGAGCGATATATATGTATGGTGTTTAACAAGATGATCATTAATTCTACTCGGCTTTTTTCGTTCTCCTACTGCATAATTTATTAATTCAGGACAAAGATCTTCAGTTCTACCATTCTAAGCGAAACCTATTGCCAGAACCATAGTAATCGACTCGATAGTTGATTGGACAGGCGAGGGTAGAACTCACCACCTACCAATTGTAAGACTTATGGTGTATGAAATTCACACATCAATAGAGTATGGGGAGGAGGGGCTGTTTTTTACTCCGTACAGTTTGCGTTTTCTCAGGAAGATCTCGCACACGAAATATCACACAGCTTAATTGAAGTTTGAGCGCGTCCAAAGTCAACAGAAAAAAACAAGGACCCTCCGATCACTAGCTGAATACTCTACCCAATAGATTACAACGTGAACCCTTGGAAGTGTTGGAGTGGTAGTGAAATTATTCATGTTGTTACCACAAAGGCTATGAATGAGAGATAGTGCTTGCTATTTCAGTATAATGTTCATAAGATTGAATCCCGGCCTTCTCAATTTCAAAGGGATAATAAAGGAGCTAAAAAAAATAGCTGCTTGCTTGAATCACCCGACTCCCATGTCACTTTTTAAAACTGTACACCCCGTAATCGGATTTTCTGAATTACATTTACGTCTACTAGATACATCTAAATTTTCAAGTATGAGTACATTATATGCGGTGTAAACATCAACAAAAATAGGTGGGAGCGAAGAGATGGTTTGGATATACATAAGTTAAAATAAAACAGTTCCTGGCGTAACTCGGTGGAAAATCCTCATATTGACATTTGAAAATTAAACAACTTAGCTTTTCCACTTAAAATTTTAAGTGGAAAAGCCAAGTTGTTTAATTTTTAAATGTCAATATACATAAGTTGTTGGGGAAAGATATCTTATATCGCACACTGTAAAAAAAGGTCATAATACTGTCAGTTGCATCGTCTATTTAAATAATTTTATATCCTTGATTCACCGGTTAATATAATTTGGCTTGCAAATAATTGATTTAACTTCATGAGTGAAGCATCAGCTCAAGTGCCATATCATTATGCTCAAAATTTATCATTAAATATCAAAAAAGCCAGTTTTATAATTAATTTTCGTACATAATTGCAAACATTATTGCGGCGTTTCAATTTAAATCAAATCAGTCTTAAGATGGGCCCTCATCATTTAATCTCTTCTCATCCGAATCTAATTTCCTGTTAAGGAAGTCCGAGAGAAACATGACACTTATTAGCAATCCCTGACTTTGATATCACTTATGTCAATAATACGTTCGATAAATACCAAGTTTTATTGCCATTTAAATCATTTTTTTCTTATAAATATTCAACGAGAGTTTGTCAGTAACAGTATTGCAAGATTTTTGTTCGTATCATTAACTTCTAAGTCATATGATCAGATTATATCTAGCGAGGTTTGACTCGCAGAAGCTGTCAATGCTTGATCACCGATCGTTTTCTGATCTCATCATAGTTTACATACAACAAAAAAGTGTAAAATAAAATCCATACTGCCCAGTTGATGGCCAAATAAATCCAATCACGAATTATATAGTACAGTTCATTGTTATAACATATTCTCAATAATGAGCAATTATCGGTAATGAATGATTGCTGATCAAGTGATTTAGAGATGAAGGTAGGATTGATGTTAGATCGTCTAAACATATTAATTAAGCAATACAATCAACGAATTTAATCCTCAAAGGGTTAATTGAGTTGTCCTTCAAAAAGTATGAGCGGCATATGGTTAATAATAAAAATTTTCCATCCATAAAAATATAATTGAAGCAATGATACCGCTGTTGAGAGTTAGAGGGAGGGAGGATGGGATTCGCTTGCATTTTATCTCACAACACCTTGCCATGACACACGCATGTCAACCAATCTCCGGTGATTGTCAGGTGAGCAGCCACTAGATATAGGCGGGTAACTATCAATATATTTTGCATTCCCATCAATTAAGTTTGCCAGTACTTTATTTCTCGCAAAGGGTTTCACTTGCCAGCCAAGTTTACTCCACGGCGAGAATAAGCTTCCAATCCAATATTTGACCCGTCCACCACCACCTTTCTCTCGCGAACGCGTTTCGGCATAGGGACTAACTTGGTAAAACTTTTCCCTCGTGCAATAGACGGAGCTCAGAGGATTCGCTTTCCTCCCTCCCCCTTTTAGAAGCCGAGTAAATAAAAACACAAGCTCGCCTGCGGTGCATACCCAATCCGTTTATCGAGCCTAACGTTCGAGATCCGACGAGGCCCTCAACCGCGTCCGTTCGTCCTTTCTCACCGATCCAAGGGGCAATAATCAGTTCCACATCTCCCGTCACGGAAGTTCCTCCCTTTCTCCCTCTGTCATTCTCCCTCCACTTTCTCCCACTATTTTTCTCCCTCCATATTTCCCCCTCCATCTCTTTCCCTTCGTCTTTCTCCCTCCGCCTTTCTCCCTCGTTCTTTCTCCCTCCATTTTTCTCCCTCTAGTTTTTCCCTCTATCTTTCTCTCCCCATCTTATCTCTCCCTCACTCTGTCGTGCCGCCGCGCCAGCCCCCCCACCCTCGTTACGCACGCACTTCGCAGCAGCGTGCACGGACGCAATCTCTTCCATGCGCGCATCCAATTTGCCTCCTTCACACACCTCCGCATGACCCGTTTCCCACGCTTCTGCGAATTGGACGAATTAGTTTCCCTTCCTCCACATTATTATCCGCGGGGCCCGGTACTACTACTGCATTACAATCGCTTCAAAGCTCTCTGCACGCTGAATTCGACGCGAACAAATTAAAACCTCTCTAAATGGATTATTTTCTCCGACAATACCTTTAGGGTGAAGTGGATCCAACGGCGGTTCACTCCTCTCGAGGTAGGATATCAAAACCCTGCCTCTCATTACTCGACCCTCGTTCCCTCCGAGTCACCGGCTTTTCGGAATTCCCTACAGTTCAACGAAACGAAGAATGATGCTGATTTCACCTGGATAGACAGGTGAACTATCAATCTTTTGTATCCCACACCATATTAATTGTAGAATTAATTTTTCCGTCTATACGAGGTGATCCCGTGTTCCAAAGTTTCTCATTTTTTCCTGCCAAACTACATACACCAGAAATTTAACATTCTGTTACTTCTTATTATAATATTTCTGCAGTGTAACACATTTTTTCCAAAGTTCGTTCAAATGCCATATTTCCATGCCCGCTGAGAACGTTTATGTAAAGATCCACTGGAAAAACCGGCTGGCCCTTGGTCGAGGCTTCTTGGGTTCATTGTCACTTTACGGACGCTTGGTTTTCCTTGGAATTATGCAGCCACCAACGCATGTTTGTCGCATCAATGACACCATCATTAAATGTTACAATCATTTGACGATGAATTGCAATTGGTGTTAAACCAAAATAAATTGGAGAAAGTAGATGAGTACACGCTCTTTCTTTCACTAAACGGTGCAATTTTAAGTATTGAAAACGCGTTTAACTCCGTCTCCACTATGCAAATTTCGTACACTCTACGGCTAAACATCCATGTCTTTTATTACAAAAGGTTCCCATGCATTTTAAACTAACCAAAAATGTTCAATTCACTCTCCGTCTTGATAAAAAAATTGGTAAACCTAAGAACTTTAACCCGCGTCTGACGTCTGTCAAAGATACTTGTGTCTTCACTCATCCAGAGGCGATTAAACTTAAATTATATGACTCGGATTATAATTACTTTCAAAATTCCTTATGCTTATCCATTAACTCTCGATGTTAAACATTTGAAACAAATTTATCAATTTTTACGATTTATTTGCCAAATTTACGACCACTTTCCGACTTGCGTGGTTGTTTTGTGATCTCTTGGTCAAATTAATACATCTGTGATTCAAAAAGTCGATCCTCAAGAGATGCAAGCAAAAATGGGAGATCCAAGAGACATACTTTTCCACATAAAATTGGATCTCCCATTTTTGCTTGCAAGTATATAAAATTATCACTTTCTACGATTAGAGTCATTTTTTTACTTTCATAGGTACAACATATAAAAAACGAAATATTTTCGTTTTTTGACATGTGTTGTACTTATGTAAGTAAAAAAAATGACTCTAATAATATAAATCTAAACGCAATGCTACAAAACACCTTGTTTGGGTGTTTTCATCTGAATAATGTGTTTTGCAAAATGCTAATTTCCCTAACCTGAAGTTCTCTTCAGGTGAGGGAAATTAAATAAGCGGTTCCAAGTTAAACTGCACTGTACAACGGATATTTCCGCTAAATTAACAACCCACATAACTGTAACCATCGCGAATGAAAGTTATAGTGTCCGAGTTCAGTGTTTCGGATCAGTACACTAGTAAGTACTTCACAAGAGAGTAATTTCTCCCCATGTATATATGATTTTGGAATCCGCGATTGAATCTTAAACCTCAAGGCAAATTTGCAAGCGTAGAACTATAAACATAAATTGAATTCTTATGAATTTCAATTTCTCTCTGCTAGAAAATACAATTTAATGTAATATCAAAATGATATAGTCATTGAATCAACACGAATATTTAATCCCACGATCACTTTAGGACTGGTACTATGTTCTTTGCTCTGATTATAAAAATAACTCTTCTCTTACCTCAGAAATTCCTACATCCTGCCGACAGGAAAATTTTGCGATGACTTGTCTGTATATGCCCGCCTTAGTCAAATTTTCTGAGATTCTCTTGCTACCTGAGATTTTTTCCTCTGCTAAAGAAAAGGTGATCGTTATTGTCCAGCAATTTGAGATATTTTGCTAGTCACCTGATATTTGATATGGAGAAAGAGAAAAGTCGGTTGACGGTTGTAAAGAAAAAGGCCGGAGCCGTAAACTTAAACGGTTGTTTCATCATAACACCCCCTTTGTTAATCTGATGAGTTTTTAATAAGAGATTGTTGAGGAAACATTTGGTTACTACACGCAGTTGAATCTGTGGTAATCAGAGAAATTTAGTGTTTTGAAATTGAAATTTTTTTAAATGTTTTTGCGTAGTATTTTAATCGAACTTGGCAGATAAAACAATTAAAATTCGGTAAACAAATCCACATTTGAACCGTTCAGTTTCGAAATATATTGGAAACGCCCGAACACCCAGCTTACCATCATTCGTTTATTATTTTATCGTAGAAACGGTGTTATAGATTTACGAAATCACCGCTCTAAAAGTAAACATGCTCCAAAAGTTAACTTAAATTGATTTCAAGTATTACTGCCGAAACATTTTTATATTATTAACAATTCTATACATTACAATTCTGGATCGCGCAGTAATCAAAAACGGGAAAGTAATCAATGTCACGATCATATTTTAAAAAGGTGATAGAGAAGATCCGAGTAATTACTGGCCAATCTCCCAAACATCAAGCTCATGGAACATCTTGGAGCACATAATTTTAATTTCAATCATGATATATCTCCATTCAAAGACATTACTTATAATAAACCAACACGATTTCCGTAAGGGTAGCCATTGCGAGACCCAACTGGCACTTTTCATTCATGATCTTTTGGTCTTGAGTGGAAATAATGTTCATTTTGATTATCTTTTCTAGATTATAAAAAGACATTCGACAAAGTTCTCATAGGAAGTTCCTCCAAGAGTTGAGAAGCTACGGGATAGATAATGGTGCACTAGACAGGATAAATCAAATTTTAACCAGCCACGTGTCAAGGATCATAATAGATGGCGTATTATTCGCCACAGCAAGCGTCTTATTGGGTGTGTCCACAAGGAAGCGTTTTCGGTCCGCTATTATTTCTTTTACACATCTATGATATCATTTCTCAGGTTTTCAGTAAACTTCGTCTCTTTAACGAAGATGCATTGATCTACAGGGACATCACCAAAAAGGAAGATAGGGAATTATCTAATGACCAAATGAGAATAAAATGGGGTGAGAGAAATGGGAGCTACAGTTAAATTTGAAGAAATGTTTCGATGAATTATTAGAGGAAGAATATTTCACCCAAAAAAATTTGCAACATGTGGAAATAAATATAATGAACGTAAAATCGGAACGAGTTAGGCTTAGTTTTGAAACTATATCAAGCGCAACGAAGAACAAATAGGTTTGTGGAAAATTGTTATTAACAATGTCGCAGTGTCGCGACACTTGGAAGACAGGATGGGAACCACCAGTTGAGCGTAGGTTGACATACAGATGAAATTTACTGCGTAAATTTGAGACACTTTTTTTATCTGAGGATAATGAAGACATAACAGGCCCCGACTTACTATGGTGTATCTGATAAAATACATAAAATCAGAGAGAGAGAGATAGCAGAACGGATATATTTAAAATGTCAATATTATTCGCACGATTAGAGACTAAAAATATGACCGCAGACACGAAGGCGATAATTTTTACCGGTAATGGGTATACTTTGTAGACATCTTGTATGTAATTTAATTGACCCATCTTTAATCGGCCATTGACGAAACAACGAAAAATAGTATTTCCTGTAATTTGTATACAAAGCTTTCATTTGCATCAGTTAAGCTACAAAATTTCGGGGAAAAACCTCACAGCTGTGCCTGTCACGATGAAAAATCCACAGCGCGTCCTGTATTACTGGATTTCGGCAGATGAATCGCCCTCTCTCTTCGGTGAGTGACTTCCAAAATTGGCAATCGAAAAACCTCGGGAATCACGCACACATCCGACAAAAAATCCGTTGCGAATGACCACGTTTCTGTGAATATGAAATCTTCGCCATCCAACGAACAAGCCTTTCGGGCCTTTGGTTAAGTTTTAACCAAATGGAGACGTGCCGGGGCGAATTCAGACGGATATGGCGAAGGTCCCAATGACTTTTCGGAATGCGGAATAAATTACATGAAAAAAATATGATTACTGCCGCTCCTCACCATATGAAACAATTTTTTTCCACCCATCCCATCGCTCAGATACGTCAATACTCAAACCCTCTTCCCTACACTCGGAGTCGTACGACCAAAGCCAAATAATCGCATCTGCCCCCTCTTTTTGTCATTCGTCCAATCAGGGGAAAAGTCCGAAATCGCAATTTTGCCTCACGTATTTCTCTGTCAAAGTCATCCGACTTTCACCCGCGGGAGCTCCCATATTACTATCTGTCCCAATCCTTTTACGGATGCATTCACCCGCTGGATCGGGAAAACCACAATCCTGAAAAGAGATTTTTCACTCATCCCTTCCCTGGAGTCGTAAAATTCTCCCTAACTTCAGCGCACAGAATCCAAAGTTCGTCTTAAATTATTTAGACCACTCAATCTTCTTTTAAGGCATTCAAATATAAGCAGGTTGATTTTGATGATATTTCACAAGAGGGTACTGATACGGTTTAAGGTTCTGTAAAATAAACCGAAACGGATTTCTAAATGTTCACATTTTACGAGAGCTGAGTACATCATCATCATATTCCTCCACGACAGCTTCAGCGAAACAGTTTACTCAGACATATTTTACTTCATAAAATTTTAGCGATACTCCTTCATTGCTACGATGTAGTCCTTTATTCAGATTCTTCCGATACACGTCCACAGTACACGTACATCTATTTGGAATGCATAAAATAATGCATAAACTCTACTTTATTTTATTTCAGTTATACTCAGATTATGTTAATTTTAGTGTCTCCTCCATGGTATATGAAAGTAGATCCACGCACCAACGGGAAGGTGTGTGGAATTCCTAAGGTATTTAAGGATTGTGAGGACGGCCGAGGAAGGAGAGTGACGGCTTAAAGGTCACCACTTAAATGTAGCAATTACCCATACCATAATCGAAATAGACCAGGACTTCAGCCTTATTGCACCAATGAAATTGAAATAATCCAATGACTGACTAATCCGCTGCTCAACATAAGACCTTGTCTGAATCGGAACACCTGCGTTCTTAATCCAGTTAGCGCAGATGCCGTGAGAACAGTTCTTCCGACAAAAAAAACACTTCCCGGAACTGCCGCCGGCGGACTTTCCGTATCTTTCTTGTTAATTGTTTTAAACTTGCGAGAGCGCCTTGGCCCAACAATATCGGATATTGGTCTGATGGTTGCAGTAATCCTAACCCGAATTTGAAGCAAGGTAAATTGTCTTTTTTGTAATTACAAATTTCGTGACGAGAGAAATTTCATTAAATCATTTATTTTCCGGATTTTATTTTTAAAATCCGGAAAAATAAAATCAATATGAAATTATGTTTGTATTTGAAAGTATGTTCATGGTTGATAACAAATATCAACAAATAGGGTGCGTCTCAAAAGTAATGCAATTATTGTTTTAAGTAATTTATCGAAAAGATTTTTTTGGTGATACGGTCGGCGCGCAGAGGCTTACAATAACTGACATGCTACCACTTTTATAGCTTGGAGACCACTAAAATTGGTTTTGCGATGAAGCTTAGCGTCTTTCTCACCTACCTCAAGTAATTTGATCCCACTCCGACCAATAGAGATGGCGCGAGAAATTTACATGCATTACTTTAGGAATGCTCCCTATACATTTATTAATATACTTGTACGATACGATACTCGTATATTCACTCAGCAGTTCTTGGTCATTTATATTCCGCTTTTTTATTTATTCCGCTTTAATTTTTTTATATATTTTGGTAAGCTCGTTGTAAGATAAAACTTTTCAATACTCCGTTATTCATTATACTTTTGAGGTAGAGAATCCATAGAGAGATCTTTCAACCCAATTGTTTTTTTTTCAAGTACACGCAGCAGATGCAAGCGGAATACTGAAAGAATGAATCGTTTTGAATTTGAGTTACGTTTGAATCCGGACGTATTACTGAAATAGAGAAACGTTTCAATTACATAACCCTTTGGAAAGGGCTAAAGCATCTCTTTGTCATCAAGGCGAAATGTAGTATGAGCCATCACTGGCCTAATATCCTCTGCGTATTATTGGTTGTGAGCGAATAGCATGTAGCTCTCTCCCACGTTCTGTCAAAGTGTTCACATTGAGTGACTTGAAGCTTTCGTGCCATTCTAGTTACTTCGCAATGAGACCGCAAGCCTTACTGACTAGGTTATGATTTTTGTCTGCTCCCTCTGTGAATACTCTCGCTGACCGGGTTTTTCTAAAGTGAGTTTAATTTTTTATATGAAACTTTAACGCAAAGAGTGTGCAATGACTGTCTGTATCAGGAGTGCCCGTTCATTGATATTCAATAAAGAAAGCAGATTGGCGAACTACACTCTTCAAATTGTTCCGAACATCACTCCCAAGGGATTTAAACATCCCGAGGAATGATTTTGATCTCTCTCTCTAAACATGAGCTTCATGAAATCACCATACGGTCATTACCAATCATTAGCTTCACAGATGCACCACGAAGTGAATGGATAGTGAAGTGTAATGTAATGGAAGTGGAGGATATAAGTGGAATCTTAAGCTCTCCCTGAGTTCCTGGTTTTGTTACCTTCTACGATAAAATAATCTGGTATTTAGCAACAAGAATACCCACGTGCATATAGTATTATATTACAAATTAAAAGGTGTTATGGATAGTAGCGCGTAATGAGAGAACTATTGTATCAAATTTGCACAAGAACCTCTGACCATCCTAATCCTTATCCGTCGCATTATTATGGTGCCTGTATGTCAAGAGTTTAATTAATTCAGCTGCCGCCAGATAGGAATTATCACTCATATTCGCAAGGGATTTCTCGATAAACCCTCGGTAAAATCACCGGAGGAGGGTTTATACTAAATAGGATCCCAGTTCAACAATCCTAATATTCATCCTATTGAGAAAAAACTGCTCACATTTTTTATTAATGTTTTGGAATTTAGATTCAAAACCAATGTGTGACGGATCATGACTTTCAACAACGCGGGATACAACTTTGGGCTCGAATTGTCGCATCGGCTGGTACCGTCACCTTTGCACTCTTCTGCATCGGATATTTTTTTCAGAATTTTATGGCAATAGTCAAGAACTTCCGTCAGAGTTGTATGGACTACACTTTAAGCATAGAACAACATACGTATGATAGGATTTGAATCTTTTGGCTTACCCGAATCTACAAATACCGGTATCGGTCTCCGAACCTATTTCTGTGTCCTAAGTGTTTTCTAGTTTCTTTTAAATGCATATCAGTCCTTAAGGGTTAATATTACCTCTATATTTACGCACCTGAGTGATGCGTATTGCAATTAAGTCCGATTTTTATTCTTTGTGGCACTAAGGACTAGGAGGTCCTGGAAGGCAGTCGATGAAGTTAAATCCTTTAAACCGTGGAATATTTAAATAACGGGCGCGGTCACCTTAGGCGCAACAATAGCATTAATTATCACTTCATCATTACCAAATATAGTTCACGTGGCTCGCACGCTGACAGCTTGTTTCAGATTGGTTTCTGCCAGTCGGCAATGGCCACTATTTCATGATCTGTGATCCGTACGTTTTTTCGATTGATTTCCCAAGTGGTTAAGTGTATCGGCCTGCTACGTCTTTTAACTCTACTACTCCGTGATCCGTCACCCTACTCTCGAGTACGTCGCTCAATGTCAGATAAATGGGCGTTTACATGATTTAAGGCGGAAAAAAACATGTCACGGAGAGACTCTTTACCTTCGAGGGTAACGATTGATTCCCTCTCATCTCCCAATCTATATTTATATATTCTTCCCAATCGATGGAATGAGTAACTCCCTCCCTCCTAAACTTTAAAGGCTGCGTCCACAGTTTTCGATTACCCGCTCCTCTCCTTCGATTTTTTTATTTCTTGCTAGAGAAGGGATCGGGGAAAAAGAAAAGATTTGTGGCGGTGGATAGCAGGCTTTTTCTCTCCCTCTCTACGTTTCTCCACGCCCCTTTCCCTCTCCCATCTCTCACTCTCATCTCATTTCTGCCCACCCACCACTTACGGGATGCTCTCTCACCTCTCTCCCTTTCTCTCTCTATCTCAATCTTCCCGAGGATCTCAACAGTCCCTCCGAAACCTTCCCTTCCACGCCCCCACAATCCCAAATACCCTTTTCCCATTGCCTTCCCCGTCCCCTCCTCGACCCTGCCTCACTTCCTCCTTTCTACCACTCTCCGAGGACCCCTCTTCCTCCCGGTTCCACGAAATGTCTTCACCCCCCAACCCGCCCACTTCCCACTGACCCTTTCTCCTCCTCGACGGGAACTTGTGTGAATTAAAAACTTCTCCCGGAAACCAAGTGTGTTTACTTTTTCTCCCCTCTCGCCCACTCTTCGTTTTCTTTCTCTCCCTCTCCCCCTTCCCCGAGATGCTTCTGTCCGAACTCGGGGCAAACCCTATTCTACCCCGAACCAAACTCCCTTTCTCCATTTCTTAAAAAGCCTTAGTTTCTACGATACATAAGAACATGATGAAAAATTAACACATGGGGATGACGAGAGAGTTGAGCGTTGTGCAGTAGCTGTGAAAGTATAAGCCTGGTCGATTTTTTTTAAATCTTGTTGATTCCGTTGAAAATGGGTAAATACTTCCCTGAAAGTCTTCCATATTCTAAAAAAAGAAAAGGGCATATTAGGGCATTAGTTTCTTATGTTAACTTTTACCCCACATTAGGTCTCCCATTCCATTAGGTTCTTCTGAAACTATGTCCTGAATAATGTCTCAACTTTCTAATACCTCATGTTCCAATTATGATATTCCAGATATGGATCTTATTTCGTTTCGATTGGGTTGGCCCTTTAAATTTTAATTATCTTCAAAACTCGCTCAAATCAGGTTTTTATTGTCTTTTATAACTTATGCAAGGATTCATTAGAAGCAAAAGAATATTTTATGCATATTAATGTTCAAAATATAATCTCGGTGCAAGTTTTAAGAGGGTATTTGTCCTCATTAATGTTGAAGAAGTGAGGTAAAATAAGTGTCTCACATTTTCTTGCTTGGAATCTGGTCCTAGCAAAATCAGCAGTCAGAGCTCATGATTTCCACTTCAATCAATTTGAGATGGTACGAAGTTTCAGCAGTGGTTATTTTAATTATCCCTTTATGGCCTTTGTCCATTTTCTCCATTTTGGGCGTGTCTAATCTCTAATTAAAATCTTGGAACAGGTTGGATACCGTAATTTGTGTCAGGTACGACGAAAATCAGTTTTATAATGGGCTCAACTCTGCTCCAAGTCTTCTCTTTTGAAATGTGGAACCAGCTTAGCTCAAAGCTCAAGATTACCTCAATTCCAAACAAATTGATTCAATCCTGTATACAGGTCATAAATTCTACAGTAGTACGTTTTTGAAGTGTATGCGCAAGTGAAAGCGAAGTAAAAATAACGTAAGTTTAATTGAGTTTAAAGGTAGACCGTTTATGGCAGAGTTCTGTTGTACGGAAAATTTCAGCTTTTAAATGCCATAACACGCAAGCAAGTTCAATTAACCTTAAAGTAACTGGTCCAAAAAAATGAGGATTAAAAACAATGCCAGCCAACAACTTCATATGCTTCAAATAATTTGACCTATTTCAAATTTAAAATTTAATTTATTCAAAATTAGAACGCGTCAATGTGGTTGTTTGTGTCAAAGGGTTAAGAATTTTAAAAAAATGTATTTTTTATTATTAATAATGAACGAACTTTGCAATTCAAGTAGTTACGAAATTGTATGAAATTGCTTGAATTGTTTCAAAACAAATCTAGAGTCAAGTTTGTGTTGCTGTTAATGAAAAATATGCTAATTTTGAATATGAAATTGCTCGTGGGTGAAGTTTTAAACCAACACTAGGGAAATTTTCGGTCATGTTAAAACTTGCCGTTAAGCTTCGCTCTATTGCTGAAACACATCAAAGTTGAATCTGCTCGTGAACTTGCTCCCAAAGCTCCCTCGACCCCAATACCGAGTAGTTCGTAGCCTCTATCGAAGGAGATCGACAGCTGAGGTCATTTGCGCCATTAGGGATGAACAGGAAAGGATGAAGGATGGAGAGAAACCCGGCGTCGGCATTAGTCTATTTTTAACAAAAGGTGCCAAGGGGTCCGCAGCTTAACGTCCCATCCGACGGACGGCGTTCTCACTAAAAGTACTCTCCACAAAACACCTCAAGTAGGAATCGGAATACCACTCAAAAATATCTTCCGCCGCCAGGTTTCAAACCCGGGCACTGTGTGTGGGAAGCCAGTAGGTTAGCCACCCCACCATCCCTATCCCTCCAAATACCGAACTCGGTAACGTTGCGAGAAAAAACCCGCATCGATGTTTCTTTCCTCATAGAGGAAGGTATTAGAGAGTCAACCGCTAAACGCCCCAATCATTGATCAGTGTAGTGCACTTGAACTGTTTTCCTTCCACCACTCACGTTAAGACGGAAATAACAATGAAAACTCAAACTGATTGAGGAAATAGAGCCCGACCAATTAGGGTGGGGAGCTAGTACACCTCTCCATCTCATTAATAGGACTCAGGATTAAACCCTGTTTGGTTGGCTCGATGAGTGAGCATCTGAGGGGTTGGATAATAATCCCACTTCTGTACAGATTTTCCTGTAATGGAATTTCTAGCTCAATGGTCATTGGTCGAATATTCAATTCCATCGCGAGAGTTGTTCTTGGGCTGCTTAATCGTGCCATATTGTACATTTATTTAAGCTGAAAAATTACCTTATCAATTACAGCAGTGAAAAGCAAATTACTTGTACAGAAAGAAAGAAAACAGGACCTACGCAATCGAGTCGCCTAAGTTATGCTTTGATAATTACATTACGAAATATTTCTGAGGTTCTTTATGTCTTCGAAACTTAATTTTGAGTCTAACTTTGAATCCAAATTTTGAATATATATATATATATCTACAGGGTTCGTCCGGAAAATAAGTGTACTGAGCTCAGGAAAAAAAATTTATTACACTTTTACATATCTTAAGCTAATATTCCTCAAAATAGGACCCTTGTGAGTCGATACACTTGTTCCAGCGGCGTTCCCATTCCTGGAACGCTCCCGCGAAGGCATCATCGGGAACCTCTCGAAGACACGTCGTCACGGCCTCTTTGACGGCGTCCAAAGTCCCGTATCGCGTTCCTTTCAAACTCCTCTTAATATTCGGGAACAGAAAGAAGTCCGGTGGTGCCAAGTCCGGGCTGTAGGGCGGGTGCGGCAGCGTTGCCACGCCGTGCTTGGCCAAGAAGTCCGACACGACAAGCGCGGTGTGAGACGGTGCATTGTCGTGATGCAGCCGCCAGATGTTTTTGATCGCTGGCCGGACGCGGGTGACTCGTTTTCGAAGCCTGTCGAGCACTTGGACGTAAAATGCAGCATTTACAGTTTGTCGTTCAGGTACAAATTCGTAGTGGACGATTCCCCTTTTGTGAAAAAGGACAATGAGCATCATAAACTTATTTTCCGGACGAACCCTGTATATGTATATATATATACATATACTGTATATATATATATATATATATATATACATATACTGTATATATATATATATATATATATATATATATATATATATATAACACAGTAATCAACCCAAAGGTCGGTTTAGTAGGTGATGGTAGAGCTCACCCATGTACCAAGCCCGACGGCGTGTGAATATTCACACATCAGGGTAGGGGGGCCAGTTCCTTTCCCTGTGCCGGTTATGGTTTCCCAGGAATATCTGGTACCCGAAAAATCCACTAGCTTGGGTGGAGCTGCAGGTGCCCAAAGTGCCTTGCCCGGGAATCGAACCCGGGACCCTCCGGCCAGTAGTCCAACGCTCTACCCACTAGACCACCGCCACCTGCATATATATATATATATATATATATATATATATATATATATATATATATATATATATATATATATATATATATATATATATAACTTTTGGACGGCACAATAGAACACACAGAACTGTGTTCTATTGTGCCGTCCAAAAGTTATATTGCTCTCGTGAGTACTTCCGCATCATCTATATATATATATATATATATATATATATATATATATATATATATATATATATATATATATATATATATATATATATATATATATACATATATATATGTATATGTATATATATAATGTGTGTGTATATTTATTATAATTTTGAATATATATATATATATATATATATATATATATATAATTATATATATATATATATATGTGTGTGTGAATATATATATTTTAGTTTTACTTATCCGTTCATTCCTGGCCGCATAATTACTAGAATTTTTTTCAAATACAGATTTTGGTGAAAAGTCTGCTGGTGAGCGGGGCTATTTCATAGTATTAAAAAAAACAGGTATCTCTGTCATAAAATGTCAGTGTTAATGACCGCTTAAATCTCACGTTCAGAAATCATCTCAATAATGTTGTTTGGAATTCTACTTGGCGTGAAGTTAAACGATGACAGAGCAGAGTTTCGTTGAAATTAGTCAAGTGGTGTGCCACGTAGTTATTACGACCAATGGGCGCTCTGCAGATAAGGGATAATCGGATTTTCTGCTCGAGGGGCATCAGAAATGAAGACTTATGAGCTAAGTGTAAAATTGTTCAAGTTGTATGACGTAGATTTCCACGTAATAGTTAGAATTTGCCGACTGTTGGAGGATATTATGGAATTTATGTTTTACCATCAGTTTAGTATGTAAGGAAGCATTTAACTTTGAAACATTCAATCAAACACGCAATAAGGTTCATTTTCACCAACCCTATATTGATTCCCAATCGTTTTACAACTAGAATGTTTAATTAATTTGAACCGATAATCTTTCTATATTGTCATCTATATCAGGTGTGAGTTTTTTAATAGTAGTAGTCTTTAGGAATAAGCTTGATAAACAAACCGAACGGTATTAGGGTTAACCTTGTGAAATGTATCCATGATGGAAAGGAGACAAACTATGCAAACAGTGAAATTTGCATAGTTTGTCTCCTTTCCATCAAGCTTGATGAAGTTATCTGGACCTTTTTAATTGTTTTGGGAGCAAACAATGGAGCATTCTGGAAAGGACTGGTGATAAAGCGAAGTTTTCTCCGATAGATCTTAAATCATCTACCCCACGATAAAAATTTGGTTTAACTAATACAAAATTCCGCTTATTCCCTTGTCTAAATTGCGCACTTCTCGATTAAAGCCTAAGATTCTATAATACGTTCGTACATTATTACATTCCTGCATATGGAAATGTAGACGAAAACCCCTAGGATGAATCTGGAGTCCCATTTGCTTGGATTTTTGCTGGAAAATAAATTCTTACTATTTATTTTAAAATATTTAATTTGGAAATATTTAATATTAATGCGAAATTAAAACCATAGCATTTAACGAACAGTCTTTTTTAATGAATAAGTAGTCATATTTTCAAATTCGTCCCCAATTATAATTCGCGGCGGTCTGATAGATAAAGCGTTGGATTGGTTTTCGGGGGATCCCAGATACAAGTGTGCGTGATGAGTTTCAGCACCCTCAGCTTCAAGAAGCTGTGCAACTTCAGGGGATCTGGTATTTTTCGGAAACTACTGAGAGAAAGAGGAAAGGAACTGAAGTCAAGTCTCAGATATCCTCATATTTCATGCCAAAGCGAGGGCCTTGGCAAGAGGTGAATTCTACTCTCGTTTTGAAACCAACTTTAGAAGTGACTACTGATGTGAATGTGTTATTTTGTTTTTTGCACTTAATTACAATTACACACTACATACAATTAATGCACTATAAAAGCCAATAATTCTGTAAAACGACGAGGTTCACTGTATCTCATATGCATTCACATTGTTCATCTAATCTCTCCTCGCGCAATAGTAGTGACTTCGAAAGCTGAAGTAGGCTCGATAGTGCTGTTGGAGAAAGCAGTGTTAAAGATGTCCGGGAGTTCTTACACTTGCGATTTTTGCAAACCATGTTCTGGATTCACTCCCGCCACCTACTCTCACCTCAACTGATTCCATTCAGCGTCCATGTTTGGGTACTGATATCTCACGGATAGCCGAAAGGATTGACGGGGGATCAAATGTTTTACTCACATCCGATCACATAAGACGCGTAGGGAATTCCCGGGTTTCGATAGTACCACTTTCTAGCCATGACTTTGGAGTCCTTTAGATTTTTTTCCAAATAGTCTTTCCCAACTATAGAATAACGCCCGATACATGTATGTACCAGCCATGCATGCACAATCACTATCGTTACACCTATTAATAGAAATCAATTAGATCATGCACTAGAACTAAGTATATACACTACCAAATCTAATTCTTCTGTTCTAGCCTGCGATTATAACTGTTTCGTTCTCTTTTCGTACGAAAAAAATGACATTTTAAATGCATCCGTTCTACCATCTATCTCCCTGATTTTATGTATGTGATCTGATCTACCAAAATGGGGCCTGTAATGTCTCGGGTAAATAACCTGTGTCAAATAAATTTCGTAAATTTAACCTGTATTAAAACTAACGGTCAACTAGTGGCTCCCATCCTAATTCTTCCAATAGTGTCTAGACATTTCTACACATCTTTAGAATATGTGGATCCTCTTTAAAAAAAAACTCACTCAATAAACGAATCGTGGCAAAATGAAATGAGAAAGTTTAAGAGAGGTGTTACTTTGGTTAGTTAAGTCACATTTAGAATAAGCCGCAAGTATATGGGATCCTTGGGAGAAAGTGTGGCTGAAAGAGTTAGACAAAGAAAATCCGCCAGGTCTGTCAAAAATTATTACAATTAGAAGGCGAGTGTAGCAGGTCTCTTAAAAGAATTAGGCATGGAGACGCTTGAGGTGCAAAGGGATAAAGCGAGACAGACTTTTAGCAAGACTCAAAACAAAGGGCTTAACAATGACACAAAACGAATTTTATGGCATCACAATATTTGGGTAGGTCAGACCACAAAGATAAGGTAAGGGAGGTAGATTCCGACAAATATTCGTTCTATCCTCGGACAATAAGGATATGATACATTCGTAGGTGGATGTGCATGTTTATGTTAGTTGATAGTATACGAGAGTGTAGTATTTGAGAGACAGTATAGAAGAGTATAGTATACGATCTATTTGTACTCATGAAAATTAAAAAGGTTTCGGCACGAATATATACGCATGTCAGCATACGTGGTTGGAGATTGGCATGAATTTATAAGTTTTGTGGAGTTGTTTGTTTAACGGGTGGTGTCCTAACACCACACTCCCTAGCGGCGGATTGCAGGGTATTGTGTAGATGTAGATTTGTCATCAGCATACTGAAAGCAGTAAACGCCAATTTTTGTCAAGAGTAGAAAAGTCATTCCAGCATCTCCTCTTTCTTTTAATGATTTACCAAAACAAAGCAATGATCCTCGGGTCAAATTATCCGATGGATAATCGAATTTTTTTTATTCACTCACTTTGCCTCAATGTATCCATATTACCTCCGAATCTTCTCTTGTTTACTTACGTGTACTTCACTTCCTTTTCTTTTTTCAGAACTCTCCCATTTGGCGGAGTGCCATTAAAGGCCCAGATCACATCAACGCGCCACTATAGGATCTCTAGTTGCATCTGCTACGTGAAGAGCACATAGATCAATAGATCTCCTTGTTTCACTAATGCTCGAAACCCCTCTCCGTTGCCACGGCGACAGGAACGGCTCATATTATTGTTCAGTTTGGCATTCCCATCCTCTCGAAACGGATTCGTGACCCACCTACCTCTCTCGTTCATGGCTTAGAAACACACTTCACTTCATGCTTCCTCACATACGCCACTTCGTCATTCACCAATAACAGTTGCAATCTAAAAAATTGTGGACTGTAATCAATTCACAGCGCGACGTGCATAAATCTTTTGGGTCAATCAACACGATTATTTATTAGAAAGTTCACTTTAATTTAAATAATTGGCAAACAGATTTTTACTTGAAAATTCACTCAGCCCATACTACTAATATATCAAGATAATCTTTGTAGAAAATATATGTGCTTTTGAAGAAAACGTCTTTAAATCATTTTACTAATAAGTAATTATAAATTCATTTGTTCATGCATAGCGCCCTACTTTTTTATTTGCAGATTAAACGTAGAAATGATTCCGAATCGTCAATTTTAAGTCAAGATAATAATAAAGAATAACATACCTTAAGGTGAAAAGATTTCTAATTAATATCTCTTAAAGAATCAAGAGATATTAATTAGAATCAGTTTCCAATTAGCTATCCTATGAGGAAATTTTATTCTTCTTTCCAAAATTTGATGAAATTTATTAGATTCTCCAAGCGTAGTTGTTTTTTATTAACAACATATAAAGCATTATTTTGAATAATCAAAGAAAATAAATTGAAGAGTATGAAAATAAATTCAAACCAAGTCGTCTCCGAATTGAAGATTAATTATTTAGGGGACATTTTTATTCGCGGAGATGAGACCTGAACTTAAGCTTTTTGAAAGGAAAGAATATTGAAAGCTACATGGCAGTGATACGTTTAAAAAATGTTGAATATTGAATATAGAAATATAATGAAAATGATAGTGACTAATTGAAATTCCTCGCCAAAGTGGGTGACTTTCAATACACTAATAAGAAACAGAAATGAGTGATGGAGAGAATAATAGATTTTAGCATTATTTCCGGAAGGTGAATGAGAAAAACTTTGCTAAGAATCTACATGAGTGAATACTACATTCCGAATTTATATAGATTTGTTAAATCAACCTGTCGATTTCAGAGTTTAAAATATCGTCATTATATCTACTTAGCATGTGTTTTTTTACAAATATTGACTAGCAAATCAGATAAGCTCTCTTTTCAACAATATAATAATGACAGAGTATCGAGAGTGCTACATAAACCACCGAGGTGGAATCCAGAGAGGCTAAAATATCGGGTCCACCTCATTCAGTGTTTTTATAAACCGCAAAAGAAATAGAGGCGACTAGTTTTTAGTTACTTACCAAAACGATTTATATTCCCAACAAATCTGAACTTTAAAAGCATATATCTGCCAAGCTTTACTTTTTTCCTAGAGGTAATTGCGGTAGTATTTTGTGCTAAGTTCAGGAACTCTCTATTTAGTCTAAATTGAATAAGCACAGCACAACCTTTTGGTCTAAAATCAAACGACTACAGATTATGTTGATCCTTAAGTACATAATTTCATAGATTACAGCTATTAATGTCGATTTTTTTGTTTCTGGAAACCGTAGATAAAAGTAAATCGCAGTATGGAGAAGATAGAGGCTTTAAATGTCATTAATTTACTTCTTTTGAAAGTTTAGAGTACCCGGAAAATCCAAGATTAACTGATGGCTATTCATAATAATGATATTCGTCATATTAAACAGTTTTGAAGTGG
Source organism: Hetaerina titia (assembly GCA_037158775.1). Taxonomy (NCBI): domain Eukaryota; kingdom Metazoa; phylum Arthropoda; class Insecta; order Odonata; family Calopterygidae; genus Hetaerina; species Hetaerina titia. Next base: position 107,700,318 of record CM073768.1, on the reverse strand, counting down.
AAAAGAAATTTGCAAACTGGCTACAGATCCCTCAGAGATGATTGAAGAAGAAAGTTCCACAGTAAAGAAAGTGGAGGACTTAATCCTATTAGACCGAAGAGGAACCATCCAAATTATCATAAATGACACTGATCTTAGCTACAGCAATTTGTAAACTGCACATGTAAAAGATGTCAACTTGGTTCCACGACTACTGACTCATTTTCAGAAACAAACACGGTGAGACCTATAATCGCGAACATGGCGCGTTTTTCAATCAAAGCGAAGGGTTGATCACTGATGGCGAAGGGTGACTATTTAAGTACAGATCATACGGAGCTAGTCTCGCATGCTTAAAGAGGTACTTTAGACTTGGAAATCGTAGTAGATGTAGCTGTTATAAAATTTATTTGCATTTTTTAAATTATTAAGTGCATCTATTGGTAACTAACAATTAGGCAACTATTTATGTCCCATGCCTGATTTTGAGTAACTCCCTGCCATGTTCCCTAGTGTTAGTTAAACTACCCCCAGTCATTTACCCCGCCAACCCCAAAATATGAAAACCCGAGTGGTCAATTTCATGGCACCATTTAGCTAAACATATTCAACGAACGCTGAAAGAAGACTAATTTTCTGCCTAGGAAATCAGGAAGATTATTGAACCACCCCACCAGAGGAAGTATCTTTCACTCAGTACATTGCTTAAAATCGCAAAAAATAAATTATTAAAATCACAAAAGTATATACGATTCCTCGTTTTTAATCTGTGTCCTGTGGCAACCGTTTGCGTTTATAATTGACATTTTGAGATCCTCCTGACGGCTAAGTCTTAATCTCACGGCATGAAGGTAAATATATCAGAGAAAGATTATTATTTCCCTTTCTTAAACACACTACATATTTAGACCTATTTTTTGCGCAAAACCAAAGAACTAAATATCCTCCGATTCTTTTCTGGCACTTTGGAATCCAATGGGGTCAAGTTTCCAGAAAGGGTAAGAGACCACGACATGTGGTCGACCATCCTAATCTTTATCCTTCCCTTTGGAGAGAGAAGGTCATGACTTATCCCGTCTACATGGGAAAAGGATTCAAGAGGGGTAGATTCGTTGAGGAACTGGAGAGGAAGGAGGTGAAATACTTTCCCAGTGACGTATCTCTCCAAAAGATGTAAAAGAAAGAGTGAAAGAAAGGAGGGAATCCAAAGAAGGGTACAGAAATTGATTTCACGGTAAGGAATGGGAGGAATAGGTTCCGCTGCGGGACGGGTTTATCCTTTCACAAGAGCCGGGGCGCGCGGGAGAAATCCGCTACCGTGAATTATGAAGAGGAATTCAACAAGAGTAGGCGAATAGTACCCATAAAAATACCACCAAGATACTTCAAATGTTGAAAACAGCATCTGTTTTAGTGCAAAGCTAAGTTACCACCAGTCTGGTTACACTCTGAGGGAGACCGTCGTTTTTTGAACGTCACCACAAAAGAAAAACTTTCGTGGTGAATGCACACTATTGGCATGAGAATGCATATGATGTCAGTTAAAGTAGCATGCCGCAGAATGTATGATCCTCAGACAAAACATGAGAAAATTTCGACGGTCTACTGACTTTTTTTGAGGAGATATCACCCACAGTGCTAAAATGGCTGACATTCGACCTTCAAGGAATTGTGGCAAAAGGGGAAGAATATAAATCGTGCGTAGATCGTTGCGTGGCGATTCTACATGAGTTCTCTTTTAAAAAACTGTGGGAATCGGAAAATACACTACTTGGGCTGTTCGCCCAAGTAGTGTAAATGATATTTTCCGATTCACTTTGATAGAAAAACGAATAATATGTATATCCGATACTTCCCTCAGCGTATTTTCCTCTGCGGTTGCTTCTTTATTGGCTGGCCGATATCCTCAAGGACTTTGCTCCGTATGTGTCAATAGCTTGTTTGGAGGCCACACTGTCGTCCTTCGTTCGGAGATAAGCCTCAAAATTACATTTACGTAATGCACCACAATTCACCGCAGGAGCATACGTATGCCGATGGATATAAATATATATATATATATATATATATATATATATATATATATATATATATATTATAAACACTTTTAAACATGCTCACATACATTTCAATGCACATAATGCAATGAATGATTAGTATTTTGACTGAATCATTAAAGTTTAGACTTTAAATTAAAACATTTAGGCGCTTTAATTCGATTTTGTCATGATTGCGTATGCAAGGGAAATTACAACTTCGCATGGAGTGCATCCAGACGAGAGAGAGAGTAGTTGGTTGATGCTACAGAAATGAGATAATGTGAAATCACATCGCTTCAACGGAACGTTGCCACATCAATGAGGTGTCGATCGAAATGTTTGAAGGCGTACGGGGGAATGCTAAACCACCGCCAAGGTTGTACCCAGATCGTGAGACCTCTCTTATCCCATCTCATATATCTGTGTCTTTCTTTAAACATATATATATATATATATAAATGTATACGAAATATTTGGACGGAACAATACAACACAAATTAAAATAGATTTCACGTAAAAGGACACATTAGATTGTTTGAGCTTTCGGGCTCCTCTGAGGCCGTCTTCAGGTCAGACTGGAAGGACTTGGACGGTGACTATTGAGTCTGGGGGGGGGTGAGGGGAGGAATGCTGAGAAGGGAATTAAAGATGGCGTTGAAGGGTGGCGGAAAGCTAGTATATATGCGGATTCGCGAGTTCTCCCCTCTACATTGGTGGCTGAAACGGGTGGGATTCTAGAATAGTTAGAGAGAAACACTGATCGAAGGAAAGGTTGTGGGAATTTGCGTGTGAAGGGATAGGAAGAGAAGAGAGTGAGGCAGAATTACAGGAGTAGCGGTGATTATTCATTCGAATGGATAAGGGGGTAATGTGTTCGCCTGTGCAAAATGCAGTGCATTGTTTGCATGACAAAAGATAGATAATGGTTTTCGAGTGGCAATTAGCATGGGAACGAGGTGAGGGGGATAAGGGGATGTGGGGAGAGGGGAACAGATCTAATAAGCGGAAATATTTTACATTGGGGACGGTTGTGCGTTGGGGAAATATGAGAAAATTTGTCAGGGGGCGCCAAAGGAGAGACGGCCGAAAGCTCAATCTAAAATGTGAGTGTCCTTTTACATGTTTTCTATATTATTTTGCCATCCAAATGTTATATTGCTCTCGTGAGAGCCTCTATGTCATATATATATATATATATATATATATATATATATATATATATATATATATATATATATATATATATATGCTTAAAATGTACGATATAAAGGACATAGATTCAGGATATAGAATATATATATATGCACAAACACACACATGAGGTCTTCCCAATAAATACGCGAACTGAGGCCATTAAAACTTTATTTTGCAAAATTTAGTCTACATCGATTTTGTCCCCTTCCAAATACTCTCCATTCGTTGCTATTAACTTATTCCATCTTCTTTTACACTGTTTAAAGCACCTTTAGAAGTCCTCGGGCGTGAAGCTTCTTAGTTTTCTCGTCATTTCTTTTTATTGTGTCCACATCTTCCCAGTGATGTCTCCTCATCAGATTTGGCATTCTGGGAATTAGAAAATCTCGCAGGAGGCGAGATTTGGCGAATCAGGAGGATGATTGAGGATGGTGATTGAATTTTTTGCCAGAAAATGGCAAACAATCAATTCAGAATATGCAGGTGCATTGTCATGGGGAATGATTCATCCATTATGTTCGGTTAAAATAGTGTGCACTGTTGATTTCCCTAAATTTAGTTCATCAGCTATCATTCGGACAGTTTTTCGACGATCGGTAAGGACAAGGGGCAGCACATGATCAATGTTGTCGTCGACACAGGTCGGTGAAGGTCGTCCCGGCCTTGCGTAATCCTTGTCTTGTGGGGTACCTTTATGACGCTTAATCCATTTAAAAACGGATGCTTTCTTCAGAGCATTAACACCGTAAACAGCTTCTGTAATAAAAGTCTTGTGGGGCACCTTTATGACGCTTAATCCATTTGAAAACGGATGTTTTCTTCAGAGCATCAACACCGTAAACAGCTACCAACATTTCAGTAATTTCTTGATAACTTTTACTGCACTTCACCTAAACCTTGATGTTGATTCGCTGCTCCGTGTTGTCGTCAATTTCCATTTTCGACAAACAGTAGCAATAAGGGCAATAGAAACTAACATAACTGGCATCATACGTACAGCTCGACGATCCGGCAAGCACAGACAGGTCATTGGGTCTCAGGCATCTAGCGCCGCCAGTGGTCGGGACTATAGTCCGTCCGTATCATGGCCGCCAAATTGCACCAGTTCGCGCACTTATCGCATAGACCACGTGATGAATGGGATTCACAAATTACAATAATAACATGCCGTGATTCTCACTTTAAAATTTTAAAGGTAATCTACCGGTTAAGGTAGGTTTTTGGATGGACACAACTATCAAATAAACATTTTGTGACTCCCCACCTAGCAAACTAATCTATATCAGGTCCCTCTTCATCTCGGTGTACTTCTTTCCTCCCTTCATCCCGTCCAACAACCCTATCCTGTTCCTACCCTTACCTCGCTTGCCCAACATTCTCCCCTCTATTACCCTCTTCAACATTCCACTACCGCTCAATACGCCTTTCATCCATTTTTCCTGCCTCCATAGGATTTCTCTCAACAAACCCCTCTCCTCCCCCACCATTTCTAGTACTTCCTCATTTGTTTTCCTTTCGGTCCATTTCACGTTCTCCATTCTCCTCCACACCCACATTTCAAAAGCCTCCAATCTACGAGTACATCTATCCTCCTGCTTCAGCGACCACGTTTCCGCGCCGTACATAGCTACGCTCCATATCAGAGTTTTTACGAGTCTTTTCTTAACATCCCTACTCAACGTCCCCGTCATCAACTCCCTCCTCCTTGAGAAAGCCTCCTTGCCTAGCGCAATTCTTCTCCTTACGTCCCTACCACTTTGACCGTATTGGTCCAAAACACTTCCGAGATATGTAAACTGTTCTACCTGCTCTATTTTTTCCCCGCCTATTTTAATATTTAGCTTAGCCTTTTTCTTTCTGGAAAATCGCACAACCTTTGTTTTATTAATATTGATTCTCATCCAATATTTATCGCACTGAACCTCCAATTCACTCAACAATGCTTGCAACCCCTTGGCTGACTGAGCAATTAATGCTTGGTCATCAGCAAACCTAACCGATTTTACGAATTCCCCTCCAACTTCCATTCCTACCTCCAGTTCTTCCCATGCCTCTTTAATCATTTCCTCTACATATACGTTGAACAGTACCGGTGACAATGGGCAACCCTGCCTTACACCTCTTCCTAACACTGCCCATCCGGACTCTCCGTTCCCCACTCGCACCTGAGCAGTCTGAGACATGTACAGGTTGCGGATCAGTCTCCTGTCCCTCCAATCCATTCCTATTTTCTGCAATACACGCATTAATTTTTCCCAATTCACTCTATCAAACGCTTTTTCGAAATCTACAAAACAGGCAAAAACGTCCTGATTGTATTCTATATTCCTCTCGACTAGTGATCTTATTACTGCAATGGCATCACGCGTACCTCTTCCCTTCCTGAACCCAAACTGATCATCCCCTAAGTAATCATTTGCCTTACTCTCTACCCTTTTGTTGATGATCCTGAGAATAACTTTAGCTGCGTGGGATATCAAACTTATTGTTCTGTAATCCTCACATGACGAAGCCTTTGCCTTTTTTGGAATAGGAACTAACACCGATCTCACAAAATCTTCCGGCCAGATTCCTTCCTCATAGATACTACGAATCAGTCCATATATGACCTTCTTCCCACCTTTCCCTAACCATTTCAACATTCACTAAAGTGCCCATCATTATATTCTTGGGAATCATAATTGAGGTGGTTTCCCGTTGCCTTCCTCAATAGTGTTTTTAACGTGACACCATCACTTAGTGGCCGCCCCACTGGGGTCAGACGCCATTGCAGCCGCCTCACTGAGGAACAGACGCTGCGTGGACTACCTTTCGTCTGGCTCCTAACCTTCGACCTATCTGGCATGGGTGACCCTTCCAGGAGTAATTATTATTACTCCCGCCAGCACAGCTCTAGGGGTCATCGGAACACACAAGCCCTTCCACCACGACAAGGTTGTAGTCCATGGGAGGGCACTTTAAAATATTTACTATTAATTATTCCTTTACACACTTTTTTACATTTTCTTCGCCAGAAAAATTCAAATCATTGAAACGACTTCATATGAGTGATAAAGGACCCTTTCTTGGGAATTTGCTCGTCTTAGCCACCTCACTATCGTGCAAATACGAGAAATTTTACAGAGAAAACCATTCACGTCGTCCGAGATACGTACCTTTTCCATGGTTTCTTTATATTTCTATAAGCGAAATTTCCCGTGTGCGTTTACATTTAGGTGATAGTGGTTATAACTAAGTTTTAGGTATTTCAACGACTATACGTTTCACTGTGAAGAAATATTTCGTTTATCTGGGTAATCAGACGAGTTCACCCATTTGTAATTTCACCATTATAAATTCATGATTAAATTCACAAAGCCTCGATTTTGAATTTTCCAAGTATTACGCCTGGATATTAAGTACCCTTTTGTTGATTTAGAAATTTATAATTTATTAAGTTGTGGAACTTAATGTCCATTGTCAGCTGCCGTTTCACCGAAATTACCGACCCTCTAGCACTTAAAATTAATCTTTCTCGAATATGTCCTTCCCGTTTTGGAATACTACTCGAATATCTGCTTTGCAGACTTCTCCACCACCTTCGAGGGAATCAATTATCCCGTCATTTCCATTTGTATCATCTTCTGCCATGGTGTTCTTTCCATAAGAATCTGCTCACCTGAAGGCTTTGCGTCTTCCCGCTGTGTTTCGCATTACACTCGACGTAGGTTGACATCTCATTTGAAATCCCTATACAGTCTCGTGATCGGACCTTTCTCCTACGAATATATTCTCTTTTTCTATCTACTCTGCACTCCAACCCTCACTGCTCGTAATGAAAAATATATGAGCACAAACGGCTTTAAATATGACGAGACTCAGAACTAGGTTACATCTTTTGCAAAGATACCAATCGTGTGTTTTGCATGCGACATAAAAGATATTATTACATCGCCATGGCTGATAAACTGCAAAATAAGAAAAATGGGCCGCCTAAAGGATACATACATATATATATATATATATATATATATATATATATATATATATATAAATGCTTTCGGGCTCTCCTTTGCCTCAGTTCTGTTCCTAATTCCTCTTGAGAAAGGTGGTTGCACCACCGAAAATTCGAGAACTAGTGAGTCCCTCTTTTGTGTGTTTTGGTTTCTGTGTTTGCTGTGACTATTAATGAGTTTCATTGTGCACGTTTGTGGCTTTTCCGGGAAAGTGAATATATATATATATATATATATATATATATATATATATATATATATATATATATATACACTTTTTTGGAAAACCCACAAATGTGTAATGTAAATTCACTGATAGTCATAACAAACACAGAAACCAAAACACAAAAGAGGAAAAACTCACTGGTTCTCGAATTTTCGGTGGTCCAACCACCTTTCTCAAGAGGAATTAGGAACAGAACTGAGGCAGAGGAGGGCCCGAAACGTTTTGGTTTCTGTGTTTGTTATGACTATATATATATATATATATATATATATATATATATATATATGTATTTGTTGTTCCCGCTTACTATTATCGACAAAACCACAAGAGGAAAACGCTAAGACGGAAATGTGTAAACATAGGATCAAATAGTTAGGGCCATACAATTAACAATAAACTCGACTCACTTAATGGATTTTGACGTCTCAACACCCCGTTGTGTGTAAATAAAATCGTAGATTTAATGTATTCGTGAATTTACCGTACTGCATGAGTAGAATGCTGCCTGATATTTAGTGACTGAGTTGCAGGTGAACCCGCCCTTTTAATGGGATTCCTTATTTGTCTTCTTAGTACAATCAGTGGAGTAAATACTAATAATATGTTACTTGTAATGTATATAAAGGATATAAATTACAGAGTCAGGGGTGATGTGGTGGAACTGTTCCATAATAACAGAGACGAAGACTATTACAATTTTCCAACAAATGAAGATTTATTTCCGACCAGTTTCAATGTGCTACATCATTTTCAAGTGAAGCTCTCACTGTACAGAGTTCAATGTGTATATTAAATATAGGATGTATTACATTGAAACCAGTCGAAGATAAATCTTTATTAAGTGGAAAATTACAATAGTCTTCGTCTCTGTTATTATATAAAGGATGTTGTATACATTGTGTCCGGTCATCCCGTTATTGTCAGAGTTGATACATTAACTCAAAAGTCTTCGAAGTAGCACCCTTGTGGGTTCACACACCGTTGCCAGCAGGTTTTCCACGCCTCGTATGCTTTCTGAAAGGCGGCATCCATAATGCTGCAAAGCTCCCTCGTCACGGCCTATTGTAACGCTCCCACAAGTGAAGTCCATTCAGCACGGGCTTGAGACGGGGGAAGAGGGGGGGCAACATCAGGGCAGTAGGGTGGCTGAGGCAGGCATTCACATGGTTGAGAAGCTCTTGGCAGATCCGCGTGCGAGTTCCCTTTTGTTCGTCAGAGATCACACGCGGCACCAACTTCCCGAATACCTTTCTCATGTCCATGCTTTCGGACACAAGTTGATCACATCACTTTTAGGTATGCCAAGTTCATCAGAAACAATTCCAACAATTAACGCGATGCGATCCCTGTCCAACAAAGCCTTCACTATTGCAAGATTTTCGTTACTTTTTGAGGTCGAAGGGCTTCCTATACGTGCAGCCTCTTAAACATATTCTCAAACCTCTTGAAACAACTTGTGCCACTAAAAAATACCCGATCTACCCTTGGCGTTATCACCATAAGCTGTCATGAGAATGAATCTCTGTTCCGATTTTGCCGAGTTTCACGCAAACTTTGATGATGTAGCACTATATCAATAACCGTTTCCACAAAGGTTGCAAGCCAACTGCCACTGACCTCCAGCCTTTCTGAGACTCCCCTCCCTCGAACCCAGCTAGAGTAACCGCCGCCCGTCCGTCCGTCTGTTCGGGAAAAAATGAGTCTTACCACTTTTGGGACAGGCCTTGTATGTAAATATGGAAACAGAAATGTAAGTAAAATAGCTGAAGGTAGAACATCCCTTGCCACTCATCCTTGCGGCGGTTTGCGTGGTGGTGGATAGACGTACATAGATGCAAATCTATAGCACATCTACAAATTTCGTCCGTCCGTTTCCCTACTACCCCTATTCCTCCGAATTCATTTCCCTCTACAATACACTGACTGAAAGTTAGTTGTTTACTTCTTTCCTCCTCCACTTATTCCAGTTTATTGCCAATTTTTTTTCTTGATATCATGTCAATCCCATGTAAAAGTCACCACTGCCATATTTGGAAAGAAAATAAACAAATAAGAGCTAATAATGGAACCGTACATGTAGCAACAAACATTCGCAAGCGGAAAATGACTTAACTTTCAAATTAAACTAGGGAGTTTGAGCTTGGTTCATTTTTTTCATTGATATATAGTTCTGCGAAACGTAATTTTGCGACGACAGTTATTGAGGTGCTCATATTTAAATATTTGTTAGGCTGATGCAACCAAAGTGTACGCATCGCATTTCCTCCAGCATCCAGACATCATAGAACATGATCACATTCGGATGGCCAAAAATTTGGATTGAAACACGGAAACATGTTAATTCTTCATTTTGTAAATTTCCTCTTTTCAGAGCTATGGGTCGTTACGAAACCAAAACGGCCACTCAAAATCTGCTCCAAATTAATTCTTATTATCAATTGAAAGATTGCAAAACAATTAGACTCCTTTCAAAATTGATCAATGTTGCGAATTAAGCATAAAATGTATATTAGTACCGGAAGTCGACTCCGTCAGAAACGGGAATAATAGCAACATTGAGAGAGTTCATTTATCATCTGATTATTTTGAAAGAGCTCGTCATGATTGGTATCACGCAGTCTCCTGAGAGCTCCTTTTCCGTAAACTTTTCTTTTCATGCAGCCACTTCCAAGTCCCTTACCTCACACACCCCTTCTACACTGCTCCTCTCACCCCACTCCACACCCCCGCTCCTCTATTTCGCTTTCTTCCTCCGTCCACCTTATCATCCTCCAGCCTCCCTTTTTCCACCCACCCACCCTAGCCTTTGCCCCACCGTCTCCCTCCTCCGCCTCCGTCACCGCCCCTTTTATCTCATCTCCCGCCCACTCGCTACTCCCCCGTCTCTTGGGGCCGTCCGTAGGACGCCGGCTGATACAAGCCGAGATAAAAGCGAGAATTTTTTTAACCTAAAAAACTGTGTTAATGAAAGCGTCGCACGCGGAAGGTAGGGGAAAGAGAATCGCCTGGCCTTACTTATTGTACGGGAAGGGAAGGGTATGCTTACAAAAGTTCTGGCTCCCGGTAATCGGATAACCGAGCTGTTTTTATACCTGATGTTATCTTCGTAACGGAAATAGGTGTAATAATCTCAGTACAGTTATAATTGTGTACGTGTATAAGCAAATAAATTAGTTTTACAGTACAAATGTCAGGTACTCGTACATAATCAGGTGAGCTCACTCCTCAGTTTATATGGATGGAGTTTTTTATGGATGAACTTAAGGCGAAAAATTGTGGTTTACCGGTTCGGAAAGTAATTATCTCGTGGAAATGGTTTATTAGAGCGCGTGTAGAACTATAAAATTGTTTTATAATCATATCGTATTTTTTAATGTCTTAAATAGTACTTAGTAATCACATTAGCACTAGCATAATATTCTTCATGAGAAAGAATAAATCGTTCTCCATGCGTTTAAAATACACTTTAAGGAGAAAATATGGTGTTGTAGTGTACTACGAAACGTTTCCATTTGTAAAAAAGCAAAAAAATGTGACAAACTACTCCCGAGTCAATGTTTTACATGCATCTCACAAATCACTTCGACGCTACCAAATTCGGAGGCATGATCTCTCTAAAAGTGGACTGGCATGCTACTACAATTGGTTTCACGTACCAAATCTTGAAAGTGACAGAAATATAAAATATGATAATATAATAACTTAATACAATTGATATATATTGATATCAACGAGCTTAATTTTTCAGTGATTGACTCTTCCAACGTAATATTTCATTGTAAACTGAAATAACTCGACTGACACGAAAGGCTTTTTAGATGAATATTTTATATCGCGTAAATATCTGGAATTTAACATAAATGAAAGTAACAAAATTAATTGTTTGGTCATTAGCCAAAAATTCCCATTCCTATGTCGTTTCAAGGGAGATAATGTCCCTGATTAGAATAGTTTATGAAATAAGAATATAAATTATAAATGTACGAGGCAAGTTTTTTAAGTAAGTACCGTTTTGCGGTTCTGCCGCCGCAGCGCTACGGTCGGCGTTCCGCGCATGCGCGCTGGTTACCTACATCTCTTGTATACGCACTGACGTCATTACAGTCTGATTCTTCATTGTATACGTTGTTTACTGAGTGTTTAAGATGCCTCCGACAATCGTGAGTCCCGCTGATTGTGAAGTACGGGCTGTTATACGATTTCTTAGTGCTAAAGGCGTAAAACCGATCGATATTCAACGTGAGATCGTTGATGTTTACGGACAAAACATTATGAGTGATGGAATGGTTAGGAAATGGGTGAGAGCATTTAAAGATGGCCGCACAAATGTGCATGATGAAGAACGGAGTGGGCGTCCTTCGGTCGTTAATGAAGATTTGGGACAGAAAAGGAGTATTGTTAGTGGAGTTTCTGCCTCGTAATGAGACAATCAATGCAGCGTCTTATTGTGAGACATTGAAAAATCTGCGTCGTGCAATCCAGAACAAAAGACGTGGCAAGTTGAGTAAGGGTATCGTTTTGCTGCAAGACAATGCCCGTCCACATGTGGCTAATCAGACAAAGATTTCATCAAATCATTTCAATGGGAAACTCTAGATCATCCTCCATACAGCCCTGATCTGGTGCCCAGCGACTACCATTTGTTCCTGCACTTGAAGAAACACCTGGGCGGTTGGCGTCTTCAAGACGATAACGAAGTCAAACATTTGTGATGCAGTGGTTAACAAGACAGGCGGCAGAATTTTATCAGGAGGGTATTCAAAAACTGGTACCACGTTACGACAAGTGCCTCAATATTCACGAAAATTATGTAGAAAAGTAGATTAAGGTACAGGCTTTCATGTAAAAATAAAATTATTGCGATATCTTTGCACGTCTTTTTTTAATTCCAAAACGGTACTAACTTAAAAAACGTGTCTCGTAATATATTCAAGTTGACAGTTACGAAATTATTGCAAAGTAAGTCTTATTTTTATTTCACTCACTGTCATATTTTCAAGATTTAACTCCTTTACATCTATATTTCACATTTCCACTAAAATTATCTCGTGAAGTTCTTTGCTTGAGTAGAAGGGAGTCATTCCGTACATGTAATTTTATTTAAAAAGGTTAAACGATCTTAAAAAAATATTTTTATGGTGAAGATGGAGGATATAAACTGGCCGTGAGAGGGAAAATTACCAACGTCCAATGCAAATAAAAGAAGAATAGATCTGTATTTAAAAATTGTTTAGGAAAAAAATATCAGTTTAAATTATTGATCTAAATTTTGGTAACGGTTCATCAAATGTAGAGTATAACTATGAGTTTACCTACAGGCATAAAGAGGTTGAAAAATGAATAAGGAATCTGTCGAACAAAATGACTTTTCATATGGCTAATATATTTGATTTTTACAGTTTATTCATACTCATATGCATTACATTTATGCCATCAGTCTCATGCGTCAAACGGATAATAAGTCATCTGAATCGTCCAAAATCGGACATTTATTTGGAACCAACAAATTGACTCAGTTTCTGCGGCGATCGGCTCTAGACGCCCAAAGAAATGTGGCTAATGAGACTGAAATGTTCTTTGAATTTCAGTAATTGTCTTTTTTTATAAATAATATCTGGAGAAGGGGTGGTGAATTGACAAGGGAGATGAGATAAGTTTGAAAGTGGGGAGAGAGGCAACAGGTGCGGTGCAGGATATCCTTTAAATCTGGTTAATTTTGCTGATAAAGAAAATCAGAAGTTGTCACTTCGTAACAACAAATAAGATAATAATAACTGAAGTGACCGTTTAGCGATTGTACTCTCATCACCCATTCACAATTTTATTGGTCCCAAAAATCTCCTCAAAAATTCAATTATTTAACGATCAATAGAGCTCTTACGCTCGTCTTCAAGGCAAATATTTAATTGGCGCCATTATTAATCACAGCCTCTCTCTCACCCACTGCCTCTCCCTCTCGACTCACATGTCAGTAAAGCAATTATCTCTGCAGTTTCAAATTCAATTAAAAGCAGAATATTCATTACAGGACATCTATCACGTAGGGATTTGATGATGTTCGGAGGGAAATTTGCTTCCATTGGTAGCACGTCTATTTTTGTTAACTTTAATCGAGATCATTTTTCAATGCGTATATATATAAACCATAAACCAAGTAATCAACCCGAAGGTGGGTTTAGTAAGTGATGGTAGAGATCACCCAGTGCTAAGCCCGGCGTGTGAAATTCAAGAAGATGATAGATCTGGTACCCGAAAAATCACACTGCTTGGGTGGAGCTGCTGGGGCCCTGAAAAGCTTGCCCGGATGTCGAACCCGGTCAGTAGTCTAACGCTACATATGTATACGAATGTGTGTATATATACATACATACATATATACATATTATTATTAGGTAATCTAGGAAGGTTTTTGGGTGGACACAACTATCAAATAAATATTTTGTAACTCCAAACAAAACGCAATCCAGAAACCTACTCTACATCAGGTCTCTCTTCATCTCTGCATATATATGTATGTATGTATATATATATATATTTATGTATGTATATATGTACATATATATGTATGCATATTATATATATACAGCAATGATACAAAGACACGCATAAACTTTGATTCAAAATTTTACTAAATACAGTTACACAAAGAAAGTATACTCACGAATTTGTTTGACGTTTTATCTTCTGAAGATGGTCAGCCTGCCGGATTGTCAAACATATTCGTAGTGTCCATTATTTATATATCTGTGTTTATTTAAGTTTGTAATCAAAATTTGTCCGTATATATTCACGTATTTTTTATGAATCATATCGGATATAATTTTATGTGTAACTCTCAAAGTTGATATTTCTTTCCTCTGAGCTCCGTAACAAACGGATAATGCGAGTGCACCATTGTACACAAGTGTTAGTGGTATTTTATCCTAGCGAGATGAGTGGCTGAAGCGTCATGGGTCACTTATCGTGGTACCGTGAATGAGAGAAGGACGATTTCCCAGGGATGTCTTGTATCCTACCGCTCCGTCGTAAAGAGGAATTCCGGCCGTTCCACCTCGGTCTCCTTCTCCGTCTTCCCCTCTCTTCTTCCTCCTTCTCCTCCATCCCCCTGTAAGGTCTTCGGGTCAAGCCTACCCTCATTTTCTTCCCATTGCCTTCTTCTCGATGCGATCTCATTTAACGCAGTGCTCTGCGTCCGATGACCCGCGGGTCAGTTAGTCTATCCTAGAAGCAGTGCCACCGACCTGCGATCGCTAATAATGATTTTCTACGAACAACATTACGTACCCGAAGTCTTTCCTACTTTCGCCCTTATTACGTTGTACAAGTGTCCACCTTCGTATGGGACATGAAAGAACTAACGAGTGTTTGGTCGTGGAATCATGAGTTGAGATATCAAGAATAAGTAGCGATTTTATCGCTGAGATGAGAATCTTATTAGTGTGTGGAGGTCACTTTAAATGTTTAATGTAGAATAAAATTCTGTAATGAAGACTGTAATTGGATTTTTGAAGGCCCCTTCAGGCGAATCATTTACATTATCCTTAAGAAAATGGACCGGTAGAAAGTTGAATTCCCAATCCAAGTTCTACTCCGTAATTTCGATTTATAAATATTACCTTGGATTGCAATTCGGACCCATAACATCCTAGAGAATAACAACAGGATTAGTTACTTAATTAGACAATTTTGCTTTCATAGAGTGTTGGATGTAGCTCCATTAGTCATTTTTCAAGTTTTCTTTCCAAAGAATTCCTCAAATTTCTTTAAATGAATTCAAGCAAATTACATTATTCTTAAATTAAACAAACCTTCTCGTTTGTTGTTTATTATAGTGGTAACAGCAATAAAAGCAGCGTAGCTGTTTTCATTTAAGGTGTTGTTAGTGACGTGAAACATTTGGTCAATTTTAAATTCCAAAGTTTTGGAAAGATTTGAGAAGAAAGAAAAGAAAGATGAGAAGGTACAACTTAACTTGCACGACACAATTCACTATTCAGGTCACAGTTTAAAGAAGGAGAAGTTTCCGACAGTGGTTTTCAGATGAAAGTGAACGAAAATGGTTTCATCCGACGATCCTCAGGACCTTAAAGTTAATGAACACATAAAAACGCACCATTCTACATGATAGTCGTCGTACTCTTTCATTACTTCATTGGCTTCCTGAATCAATTGGAATAAGTAACGTCCCTATTGTAGCACCTATTAGGACAAAATTTTGGGCTCTACAACGAGTTTTTCATAATAACTGTACATATTTAGAGTTTATTGGTTTGCGAAGTTTATTGTTTGCTCAATAATAGAATGCTTAAAGGGGAATCTGGGAAAATAATTTTGAGAATGTGATAACTGTATCTGCGTCAAATTTTACAAATTTCTGGCGTCTATAAGAGTTACTTCGAATCAAATTGTTGATTTAACACTATATTAATTAAACATTGCCCATAGTTAAAAATGTTGAACCATGATGCGATAAGTATGATGATACGGTAGGTTATCAGGCTGCATGTATGTCTGATCACTGTCATATTAGCTTGGGAAAGAATGGGAGGAATAGAAAAGACGATAGGAAGTTACAAGTGAAGTAATTTCACCTTTGCTTCTTCTCTCCATTCACCGAAACCATGTCCAATTTTTATTAAACCTTCCGATGAAGGCCTTCCGCTTCGTGGTTCATCTTTAATCGACTCTCTTCCTTCTAAAAATGCCTTAAACCACCAACCAACTTGGGCTTTTGACCAAAAACTATCTCCGTAGGCCTGCTTAAGTTTAGCAAGAGATTCCGTTGCAATGTGCCCTAGTCTGAAGCAAAATCTGATAGCACACCGTTGCTCGAAATTGATGTCACTCATTTTTAGAACTCAATAAAAAAATTTATCACAAAAAAATTGCTACGGAAAACCAAATGACTCGAGCGAATTCAAAACTGTACTAAAGGCGGATCACATATTCCCCTGCTGCCCCTCCAAGCCCAGTGTTCCCCTCCACCCCACCTCTAGTGTTGCCCGATCGAACGCTACGTTCGAGATATATATATATATATATATATATATATATATATATATATATATATATATATATATATATATATATATATATATATATATATATATATATATATATATATATGTAAGAATATAAGATACCTATTTATATATTAATAGGAAAATTTTTAATAGATGTAATGTGATCCAAAATAATGAGTTGAAAACAAGTTTGCCGAAAGAATATTTATTAAGATCTTCACCGCCAAATTCTCAAGTTATGTGTGCAACGTATTTAAAAATGGCAACCAAATTACAGTTTTTAACTCTGTAAATTGTAAGCATCAGTACACAGGTTACAAGACACAAGTGCAATCCCAACGCCGCCGAGCCCCAGAGATGTACTAAAATAAGACTATGTGGCAAAACAATCCACTCTCTGACTAGATGACGTTCCAATAGAGTAAAAATATTTTAAGAGAAAATTGTATTAGCATATATATATGGTAATAAAAATAAAAACATTTATCCATAAAAACACTGGATATTTTGAGAGTTGTTCTTGTCGAACGGGAATGGGGAGTTTGAAAACCACTGTCGTAATATGAATGAGGAAAGGGTATTTTGAGTTCATCATTAGCGAGACATTCTGCTGTAATCAAATTCTTTCTTATCTGCCCTGTGATAAATATTTTACAATTTTAGATTTTTTACTTTTTATTTCTGGCATAGCTATTTTAAATATTTATAGGTATTAATATTTTCAAGTGGAACTCATTTTTTATTCACGCCCAATTTAAAATTACCCACATCCTGCACACTGAAGGGTATTCCCTTACGATATTTCTTTCCTGCTGTTCCATGAGAATTGTTATCCTTTTCACTGTCACAGGAGAATTGTTATTCTTTTCTTTTAGAACTTAAGTATTAGTTATATCACTTCAGAAGTGGCATCATATTCTATGAATTTCTTCATTACACGCACAGGTGTAGAAAAGATAATACGATACCTGTCTCTGCATAAAGGCGAACTTTCAACGCTATCGATGAATCTCATTATTCATACGCAGGGGAGGAAGGAAAACAGTGTGTGAACGACTCGCTCGCGAGAGGAAGGGAACCTTACCCTGATTTTCGGTAGCAATATCATCTGGTTATAGATTGCAGTGGCAGAAGGAGCACTCACCTGGAGAGAGAACAAACCGTATCCCTCCGTTTTTTCGTGAACTATTACGCTTCCCACCGCATCGCTACCGATACTCTCATGAAGAGAGCGAGAGAGAGAGAAGCTGCTGGGAGAGGGATAGGGAGAGAAAGAGGATGAGAAAACTCTCCCAAGAACTTTCAATTTTATTTTCATCGCCATGGCATCTGAACACATCTCCTTCTCCTATCCACACTCCCGCCTGCCCCTCCCCGTGACCCCTCCCCGCTTCCCCGCGAGGGGAACAAACCGGAGCGCGTACACGTGACCGCGTTCGAAATCTCCCTCCCAACCAACCCGCGCTCGCGCTTGTGTTTGGGCATTTTTGTGCGGGGTTTGTGTGCCATTCCCGAAAAGTTCAATCGACTCCGATCCTCTGCTGAGGGGACGAAAAAACCTGCGGGCGTGGGCGAAAATGCAAGCTTGTTTCTGGCACTCTTCACTCCAGTCTCTCGTCCTCCTCTCTCTCCCTCTGCATTCTCCCCTCTCTTTCCATTTCTCGCCCTCCCACCCTTTTCCCTTCTTCCCTCATCACTCTCCTCGTCTTTGTCCCGTTTTCTCGTTTTCCGACGACGGGTGATGGGCGCCGAATGGAATATCGAGGGCCCTTGTATAGGGTGTCGTCCGTCCCCCTCTTCACTCTCCTCCCACCCACCTCTCCGCACGGAACCTGGGGGAGGGTCGCTCAATCGCGGATCTCTTTTGGCGTCCTATTCCTCCTCCCTCCCCATCCCTCACCCCTCGCCGCTAGGAGGGAGGGATCGTATCCGTCGAAACGTTTGAGGCGGGGGGGGGGGTGGACCCCAACGCCACGGACGGGACTCCGCGCGTCTACCCCCTTGATTTCCCATTTGCGCTTTCGACGCGGGGCCTCCGCTGGTGGATCGCGCGGATGAAACTGACCCCGATTCTTCCTTTCCTTCCCCCCCCTTCTCCCCACCTACTCCGCGAATTCCCTCTCTCCGATATTTTTCGTTTGCGAATCCCCATTTCCCCCGGATGAAATCTGAATTCCCAACTTTAATCACTTTCAACATGGTGTGGTGGGGGAGGTAGCTAGATCCTTGGCAGAACACCGGAGAGATGAGGATGATTGGCACCTTTAAGGGGCACCAGCGGACCAGAAGGTCAGGGGTAAGATGTGATGGTAACGGAAGAGGAGAGCAGAGATAAACTCGGCTTCGACGTCGGTCTACGACGTGAACCGTCCAAATCTGAACGTTTACCCTGACATGAGTTAGATATTTTATATGCAATACTGGTACTGAATTTGTATGAAATTGTCTATGTATGGCTAGAGCAGACAGATTTTTTAGTTAAAATGTTGAGGCACAACCGGAATTCTTGTTGATCCAAAGAGTAAAAAGGAGCTTGAAAGGCAACCATTTTTGACCGCTGGGTAACTTCAAAGAAGCCGTGATGAGGTGCCTTATCGAGGTTCCAGTCGACGCCTTACTAGAAGCGTACCGTGACTACCCAAGAGTCGGAGTATCAGTTCACAAGGGTACTCTTTTGACGACTTGAAGTTATTTGTTCTTTAATCTACGATACATTTTTTCCCGATTTATTCAACTTATTACGGGACAGACCGTGTAGTCAACAAAATAATCTGCCGTTATATCTTTCACCGGCCCATCGAAATCAGACGGAATTACGAGGGTGGGCTGAAAAGTAATGCACATATGCTTGTAGAGCGCGAACAAAAACAATAGTAAGATCGGGCAAATATACATTAAAGTACAATTCTTAAGTTTCAAAATCATATACTTATTTTTCAAAATAGTCACCGTTAAGGCTAACACATTTCTCCCAACGTGTAACAAGTTTTTTTCATTCTGTCATTGAAAAATTCTTCCAACTTTTCTGAACTGCAGGACTTGAAAGCTGCCTTCCCCTCATCGTCCGAGGTATAATGAGTACCCTTGAGGTGTCTCTTGAGTTGAGGGAAAAATAAAAATCGCAAGGCGCAAGATCGAGGGAATAAGGAGGGTGCTATTTGTTCTCGTCTGTGGGACGGCGTGGTACCCATCGTGCACGGGCTTATGGTATCCCAATTGTTCAGTAATGAAGCCGACACGTTCCTTGGATATTCCAATATAGTTTGCGATACGCTTTTGAGTGATTTGCTGGTCATTTTTAATCAAATCTTTGACGATTTTGCGATATTTATCGTATGTGGCAGTGATCGGACGTCCGCTGCGTGTTTCATCAACAATTATGACTTTTATAGGCTCGTAACCACGAAATTTTACTACTCATAGATTTACAGTAGACCTATCTACAGCATCGTCACCATAAACATCCTTCAAACGACGATGAATCTCTGTAGGAGTCACTCATTCAGCAGTTAAAAAATTCGACAACCGTACGCTGTATAACTTGCGTTGACATAGCACTAGAACACGTCTCCATACTTCCGCTTCTTAAAATACGCTGGATGAATGCAACGACCTCAAACCTGCGCATACGTGTTTGGGGGAAATGTTACTTCCATATTCCACCAGGAGTGCTTCTGAAGATCATTTTGTTTGTGGTCTAAGAGCACGTGTGCATTAGTTTTCATCCTACCCTCGTATAATCGGTGTTTGCAAAAACATTCAAATTGGCTTCATCAATTATCAATTACAAGATAATATTTGCGACTTTGGCATATTATTAACCAGCGGCAATCTTCTTATCACCATTTATAATAAAATGGCTATGATCAATAGAATATTTCCAACCGGGGACATCTTGGTAAATATTTACTTCTCCTATGACATTCGGTATTTTGGGAAATAATCTTTTTAATATCGAGAAATACTGTGAATTGGATCTTTTGTAGCATCTGAAGAATTTTTATGCCATTGAGTATCTCTCTGTTAGATCAGCCTCTGGGAAACCTGATGGCATGAGAAATTTTAACAGGATAAAATATATTCTAGTATCCGCAGGAAAATAAATATTTATAATTTGCACTTCATTAATTAATGGACAGGAGTCATTTTTTTGTCTAAAAAATTTGATCCTGTCCATAATTATTCGTTTTATGAATTATTTATACCCTTTCCTTATAGACTTTTCACAAAACTTATTGCATCATCGTCATTTCAAGCGATCTTGCGAATATTTTGCACTCAATCAAGTATTGCAATTAAGAGAATCGTAAATATAATCAAGAGATATCGGTTGAGAAGAATCAAAGGATGTTGTCACAAATGCTGTGAGAAAGCTTCATTGATTATATGATTTTTTTATTTCACGTCCTCTATGAGAAATATTGGTATACCTACCTCTTTGCTTCCTAAGTAGTTTCGAAGCACGAGGCTATGCCATCAACTTCTGGGAGTATGATGGCCTTTGACCTTTCTTTATGATGTTCCAAGAACAGTTTTCGCTGCATGAACTCCGTCTAATTCCCCATGAATAGGAAGCTTATCGTAACGACTACGCAAAAACAAAGGTACCCCCATATTTATGGGCACGAGTATTTTTTCGTCGCGATATTTCATTTCCACTCGCTCGCCTCTGACTTCAGGCGAAAGGAACCACATTGACAAGCTTCTTGTAGTAGGGAGAAGGATAAAAATCTACCCACGTCTTTGTCGACGGAGAGGCATCGCCTCACTCCAACCGGGATTCCCGGCGCTCGAGAGCGATGGGTTGCTTCTCTAGAACTGTGTTGAGTAAGTGGCAGCGAACAAACAATCCGCATCCGATCGCTTCAAAAGGCAAGGGAAAATGGAGAACCGTAAGTTGCAAACCAATCTCGCTCGATCGAATTGCGTGCGGACACTTTGATCGAGGCCCCTCCCCTCCAAAGCCATGGCGGCCACGGCGCGGCGGACGGAACGAGGCACTTCGGTGTTTTTTTATTTTGCTGAGAGGGAGATAGCCGACTTTATTCCAACACCATGGGAAACATTTCATTATGAGTTACCGAAGGAGCGCTACACCTACAGATGGATTAAAATACGACGGTCTTTCCAGGGAAATGGAACGGAGCCTTTTGCCATGCATAAAGCAAAGTATTCTCTTTTTATACTCCCGAGATTTAGAGTTCATGCGCGTATTTATTTATTTTGGATACGTGCACCTTTCTGCTCTTGAAAAATTACTCGGACGGCAATCAGGCGAATACTTAATATTGATGTGGAATACACAGTTACATGGCATTCCATCTTAAATTTGTGCATTTGGATAATTTTCTGGGTCCATATTATCAATGTGAAAAAAGGAAAAAATGTCCTAAACTGATGCAGAATATTTTTTTGCATACGAGTTTGCAGTTTGGAACATCTCCACCAGTCCCAACAAATGTAAAAGTAACCTTTGTTGAGATCACATCTTGGGTTTCCGAGTATGGGATAAATATTTCCTCTAAATCTCTACTTCTTTAGATTCCTTGATCCAGTAAGGTGATGATTAATTCACATTCATTCACTCATCAATCATACTCAAAATTTTATCTATTAAATTTTGGTTATCAAACCCGTAAAATATTGAAATTATGGTTTAGGGAACGGAAATGTTAATGTTGATATTTGCGTGAATTTAGACGCCGTAATTAAGTATCGCATCAGTGCATTGTTGATTCATTCGGAAACCCACATATTTTGCGTGGCTTATTAAGACCTGCAAGGACCAATCCAATCCTCCCACGGCTCATCCATCCAAATTTTCCTCTTCCTCTTAAACACCTCCCCCCCGACATCTTCCGTTTCACGCTCCATGCAGAAAGACAGAACTCCTCACTTTCAAAAATAAAGAGTCTTTAAGTTCTTCACTCAAAACGTTCCCTTTTCAAATACCGCCACCTTTATTTAGCGGTCCTTTTCTCAACTTCCTCCAACCGCTGGCAGCAACCTCCCTCCTCCTCCACCCCTCTCTCCCCCTTGTAAGATCGTCCCACCCCTTTCGCCTTCTCTTCTCAATCTTCTCTCCCCCCTTCACCATCTCTCTCCCTCTACCCCCCCTTTCAATCTCCCTCCCACACACTCCCTCGCGCCTCCAAACCCTTATCACTCCGCCCCGTCCTTTATCCCATCCTACTCACATCTTTTACGCACCCGTTTCTCCTCCTCCACAGTCCCTCCTCCCACAACTCACGACGCCTTTCTCAACCCTCCACCACCATGCTATATCCCTCTCTTATCCCTTCTTATCGTTTCCTACCACTTTTCCACAGCCTCGCCTCCATCCGTCTCTCCCCTTCCCTACATAACCCTCGCCATTTCATCCCTCCGCACTACTCTTCCCTCCGCCGCATCATCGAACAGCCTTCATTCCCTAATACTTCCTTCCCATCCACGCGCCCTCACGCCTTAGGGGAGACCTTCGCAGCCCTCCCAAAATTTTTTTTCATCCTCCAAGTCATCGTCTCGATCCCTATCCCCATCTTCTCTCCACTCCTACCCATGGCGCCTTTTTCGTTATCCGCGTGTCTGGTCTGATGGGTGGTCATCTCTTCCTCCTTCTTCTCCCCCGACATGGAGACACCTCGTGAATCCCGGTCCTCCAGGAGCGCGAGAGCTGTTCCCTAAGTGACACTGATGCTCTGTCGGACCGTGGGGAAGACTAATAAGGATATATTGTCGGTATTTGTAAGGAAAGTCTCATTATTCGTATTCAACTTATCGGATGGAATCCCAGTCGTTACACTCAGCGCGAATCAACTTATGCTGCAATGAAGAAATCTTAATCGTTTTTTTTTCAGACATTTTTCAAGTTGGAAGGTATGATGTCGTGAACGACTCAGATTCTCGAGGTAAATGAATTATCTATTTCATTAATGAGCAACGATTGTAGTTTTCCACGTCGTACCCAGGAACTCTTCATAGTCATAACTGGCCCTACTGACATCTAGTGCAATATAGACGTCATTCTCTCACTGAATGTTTTTATAATTTTCTTGGTGATTGAATGCCGGATAAATACTGGAAAATACGGATTACATTTGGAGAGCGTTGACAAACAGACTAAGTCGATAGATATTTGATCAAACCCATTAGAGCTTTCTGACATACTACCATGGATTGTACGCACGCTCCTGTCAGAGAGAGGGTAAAAATCAAGAATTAAATAAGTATAAGTAACACCAAAGGATTGGGTTTTGAATCAAATTAGAAATTTTTGCCAGCTATTAGTAATTGGACTAATTGAATGAATTAATTATGAATAATCAAATGCTAATTTCAGGAAACTTAAGTTGTATTCGAAAATTAGGCCTCCAATTCCAACTGATTGTCCCAATATTTCTGTCTAGTGTGCACAGGCGGCAAAACCTCATTAGCTCAGCCAGATCCCGTCCTTGTCCTTGGATAACGGAATTACTTCAAGGCAAATCAACTTTATATTGATATCAAAAGATATAGTGAAATAGTAATAATAATTACCTGATAGCACAATTTATGTCATACATGATACTTCAGTCCCACAATATTTTTTTCGTCTGATGCATGTACAAATTAATGTGAAATTAAAAAAAATGAGTGTCGCAAATATAGAAGGGAAGTACTGGCAGCCGTATCTTGCGAATTAAGAATTTCTGTCAGTGTGATTTCAACTTTATATCAGTAATAAACCAATGTTCATCACGTCACGTTGACCAAGTACCACTCACGACTGCCCGCTTTCAAAACGTCAAGGCAGAAGATGTCTGATGGCAACTAAATACCATATAATTTATTCAACGTCTTCATTAGCGGCGCAAGAGATATGAGAGAACTAAAATCAGCCATATGCCCTCTGCTCAATTGGTTACCTACATCACCACACTGTATCAAATGCAGATAACTCAGTTTTATTTTTTAGAGCAAACCCAATTCAGTTTATCGGCTCGGCCTTTAAAATGATGATCGTCAACAAGTGGGTTATCAGCGTCTGTTTTCCCCGTGTCCTGAACTTTATCCCAATGCATTAAATGAAACGGATGGTGCGCGCGCATACTAATGTGTATCTGTGCTCAAGTCCTAAAGGAATGGTTTTATTGTTTTGACCCACGAAATTAAACGTTTCGATAGGATGAGACTCACTTCCCTCCAATCTAAATGTTCTTGAGATTTATGTGGTAGCTCGTATACCTTTGCCCCTACAATTCGACTATGTTGTAATTGAAACTTTCGCACGTTCTCAAACCGTCAGTGAGAGAGAGGTTTGGAGAGGTGTCGCGGCGACGGTAAACATTTCATGTCTTGCTTTACAGACTCTCGCTTGTCTCCGGACAACAAATTCACTCTTTCTCTTCCCTTCTACTTCCTCAACAACCACCCACCCTCCCTCACCCGCCCTCTCCTCTCTCATTCCCCTCTTGACATCCCCCTTCTCGCCTTCACCTCTATTTCCTTTCCCTCACCACTTCTCTCACTCACACACTCATTTTTTCCATCGCTTCACCCTTCTCCTCTACGCCCCGGCTCCCCTTCCAATCTGAACAGTCTCCCCGGAATCCCTCCCCAACGAGCACCCACCGTCCGACGAAACGCCCTCCTCCTCGCCCACCTTCATCTCCCTACGCCCGCCCTCTCCTTCCCCCCAAACCGTCCCATTACTCCGAGCCGTCCCCCACCCAACCCTTCCTCCCACACTCTTCCACCCCCTACGAAATACCCATTCCCGACGTCTCCACCCCTCCGGGGCAGACACACTGACACACACTCGCCATCTCCCGCGCGCCCCGTGGAGTAAAACGCGCGCGCGAGAGGAGGGCGAGGGGAGTTTTCGGAGACGAGGACTGATCGATACGGAGAGAAAGAGGGAGAGGGGAGGGTGAGTGAGAGAAATAGGGAGGGAGAGAGAGCGAGGGATAGGAGGAGGATGATGGGGGGTATGCGTGGGGAAAGCGTGGGGAAAGCGTGGTGGAAGGAGAACGGAGGGAAGAACCCGACCGGGGAGGGGAGAGTTGTCGGGTGTGAGAGGTGGAGTGTGTGTGTCGAGGGAGAAGGGTTTGTCCTGTCGCTTGGGACGGACGGGAGCACAGCGAGTGGAGAAAGGGGATGCTGGGACCGAGAGGGAATTGGGTGAGAATGGGTGCTTTAAGGAGGGATAGGGAGGAGTTTAGCGAGAAGAGTGAGAGGGGTTGAAGGTGGGGAAGTAAGGAGGGAAATGAATTCGCCAACTCTTCATTTACACGAAAATATTAAATTGGGTTAGTATTTAGTTATAAGAGACACAAGCGTGTAAGGGGAGAGTTTGTTACTTTGCCTAAAGGTTGGAGGAACGTTCTGCCTCTTATCGGGTAATTATTATTTGAAATTACCTTGCTATTGACATTTGTACAAGTTCGTTGCGTTAGTTCCTGAGAAGTATTGTCCTGCTTAGTATAGACAGTGATGCTTCCAGTAATGGTAAGGATAGATGACGGCAAAGATGAAAAGCCGATTCTTAGGTGATGTACTATTTACTAGCTTCAACATCTCTCTTATCACATTCTTCTCCCCTATCATCTTATTATTAGTGTAATATAAATATATACTAGTGATACAATGCAGTAAATGTAGGCAGTATTTGTCAGCACTAACGATCGGGAAAGTAATAAAAGCACAATGTGCGATGTCAACCTCACCACTTTCGGTTTAAATTCAAGTACGCACACATTTTTGGTCTCCAAATAAGGTTTTCGAGAGCTAATTTCCCATATCCCATACTATTTACCAAGTAAAACAAGTATTTCTATTGGCTTATGCAGAAAAAAATATCAACAGAAAGGAAAATAACATTTATTTAAAAATTCCGAACACGCGGGTTTTTATCTTTTACAGAGTAATTTTAGCGTATCACTGTGTTATCGGTACAAAATTAGGGTGAAAAAGGATGAAGTACAAGCCATTAATTAAATAAAATAAA
>CM073768.1:107436185-107673777 GCA_037158775.1 Hetaerina titia | reverse complement strand
CCATCATATTAAAACTTTAATTAGTCATTGAGTATCTCTGTGTACACATGATTTCCGATTAGTTCGTTAATTAGTTGATGTTGATTGTAGTGTAGAAAAGCATGGCATCTTACCATTTAAGATTTGAACTATGTTTTATAATGCCAATATCTACCTCGGCATCGGTTTACTGACTTTGGACGCAACCAAATAAGTAACCTCCAATGGTCCAATTAAAATTCCCCTTGCACTTCTGTCCTATGATCTGGTTTTCCTTCCCTTACGTTTGAACAAGTTGATGTCTTGATATTCAACTTCGCGTCCATTCATATTAATACCCTATGTTTAATTTAAATGCTGATACAAAATATTAACACCTCTAATGACATATTTAAATTAGATTTGGTTGATAGCAAAAAGTCAGAAGCTTTTTATGTCTTATGATGGTAGGAGCAAGAAAAGAAGGTGATCGAGTACTTTCGGTGACTTTGGCACAAACACTCGGCATGGAACTTCAAAGTAGGAAGTATTTTCATAAACGAATTTCCCCTCTTGTGGCGGCACCCTTGAATCATGAATACACCCGCCAATAATAGTACTTATAAACTTTATGCTTGAGCAATGTGGCGACTACTATGGGAAATAAATCACGTAGTTAAAAGCTCTGATGACGGACCTAATCGGTACTAAATACTTCACACTTCTCTACATTCGCTATTTCCCATGATTAGTCAACTGTCACGGCGTGTCCTTGGCGACCGATAGGGTAAAGAACGTGAGGTCTCTATTACAACGTAATGGTCAGGTTCGATTCTAACAGAGCGTAATGAGCGCTCGGAGAAATTAATATGCTCCGCCGATCGGTGGCGAACGGCCAGCGACGGGCAAGCCAGACCGGCTCTCGCGTCCGAGAGGACGAAGAAACTGCCGCATCACAAAATAGCGGCAAAAATTTCGCGCCATCTTTCCTCGGGGCATCGCCGACAAGCACTTCTAAACAAGAAGACTCCCACGCACTCACTCGCCACGTTCCGATCGAACGTTACACAACGCGCCTCTTTGCTATCTCTTGCATAGCCTCATGAACCCTCTATAAAGGAGTTCACGGGACCCAAACGGTCATTGATAACACTTCGTCCGAAATAATGATAAACGGAGAGGACCTTTCCGAGAGAGAAAAAAATTTGGGAGATGTGGCGTGGGAGGGGGTGGATGAAGACGGTTTCTTCCCCCACCAAGGCAAGCTTATCTCCCTCGTTTCTCCCACCCATTAAATCCCCACTCTCCTACCCCGCCGCTTCCCGAGCTACAATAATCCCATCTCCACGCTGAATACACTTGTTACCCCTTTCCTCTCTCCTAGAGACCCCTTCTCGCCGATATTAAAACCATCTTCGATCAGCTTTATGTGCCTATCTCTTCGTCATCATCGGACTCGTGGGTATCTCTGCTGCTCATTTGATGATGCTCGATGAGAGAGCATTTCCCAGTCCGTGCAAGCACTGGTTGTGCTTGCATGGCCCATGTTCGGCCTGAAAACAGTTCGCCCGCCCATAAAGTTGGAAGGTATTCCTCGAAGAGTCGCCCCCTTGTCGAATAGTGAGTCATCATATTACCTATAAAAGGAACATAGGGACTAACAATAGAAATCTGAACGCTTTCTCTTCCTAGAGCTATGTACTTCATCCCCTCCACATCTCTCCACATTCCCCTCTTCATCTCTGTCCACATTCCGTTTCATCAATTGGTGCCTTAACATTCACGAGCTTTTAGCGGAAGTGGAAATATAGGAATAAGCATCCGCTTCGGATTTATACCACCGCACTCAGTTGTCCACGTTCAAGAATTGGGGTAATATGAAGAAAAAAGTGAAACATACATTTATGCACGTATTCAAGGCATTCACCCATTGATATTAACCGTAGCAGGTTATTTATAATGTTACATTTCAAGGAGAAATCGCTGGAATACCTGGAGTCGCGAATGCAGAATTCGTGGGTGCTGAGGGTTTTTCTATTTGACAATGTTCACCTCCCTCAAGGGACATTAAATTTTCTCCATCCCCATTCTTTCAATACATTAATACAGTTTTGTGCAGCGCTTCATCTATTCTTACTACTTCGTGCCAAATGAAGAAAAGGCCTTTCCTGATGATTTAAATATTATTGATTTCGTTCTTCTTTAAGTAGATTTTTCATCCTCCGCCAATACAACGTCTCGAAATCCTCCCAAAATAGCCGTTGCTATAGGCCACAGGCATGCACATTTAATCCTACTAATACTCTTTTCGCCTCTATTCACACGGATCTAATCGTTGAAGGAGGAGAGCTAAGCTAAACTTTAACATTGGAGGGCAAAAACTTGAGTAGATAAGAGTTTATTTATCTTGGAAGTGCTTTGGACCAAGATGATCAAAGTAGCAGTGATTTTATTATTACCTACCTTAACCTACCTTAACCTACTAAAACCTACCTTAACCTACCGGTTAAGGTAGGTTTTGGATGGACAAAACTACCAAATACAGATTCCCTTGCCTAGCGTAAACCTTCTTCAAAGGTCCGTCCCTACTACTTTGACCGTGTTGGTCCAAAACACTTCCGAGATACGTAAACTGTTCTACCTGCTCTAGTTTTGGCCGTCCTATTTTAATGTTTAGCTTAGCCTTTCCCTTTCTTGAAAATTGCATAACCTTTGTTTTATTGATATTGATTCTCATCCCATATCTGTCGCACTGAATTTCCCATTCACTCAGCAATGCTTGCAACCCCTTGGCTGACTGAGCAACTAAAGCTTGGTCATCAGGAAACCTAACTGGTTTTATGAACTCCCCGCCGACTTTCACTCCTAACTCCAGTTCTTCCCAAGCCTCTTTAATCATTTCCTCTGCATATACGAGAACACCACCGGTGATAATGGGCAACCCTGCCTTACACCTCTCCCTAACAATGCCCATCCGGACTCTCCGTTCCCCACTCACACCTGAACAGTCTGAGACATGTACAGGTAGCGGATTAGCCTCTTGTCCCTCCAATTAATTCCTATTTTCTGCAATATACTCGAGAGCTTTTCCCAATTTACTTTGTCAAACAGTTTTCGAAATCTAAGAAACAGCAAATTACGTCCTGATTGTATTCTACAGGATGCGTCCCAAATGTAATGAATTGAATATCCCGCGCCACTCCTATTGGTCGGAGTGGGATAGAACCCCTAGGAGTTGGTGTGGGGGACACTAAGCTTTGCCGCGAAATTGTAAATATTAACATCCGTGAAAATAGGCTTGGATAAACATATATTTTTCCAACAAATCATTTTTGATTTCACGACAAATGGTGACAACCAACAAAACAGTTGACAACCATTCCTCGGCCATTTGTAGAACTCGATTATTATGTAGGCGCAAATCATATTAGCGGCAATATATTATGCTAAAATTAATCATCCATCAAAGCGGAGAGTTGAAAAGACACAAATGCTACATGATTTTACACGGCGCTCTCCGAAAGTAATGCAATTGAATTTCCCGCGCCACTCTATTGGTCAGAGTGGGATCGAACCACTTGGAGTAGGTGGGGGGGGACGCTAAGCTTTGTTGCGAAACCGGTCTCAGTGCTCTTCAAGCTGGGAAGCGGCAGGACGTCAGTTATTGTAAACCTGTGCGCGCCGACAGTGTCATGAAAAAAATGGAATCGACGATCGAGCAACGTTACGCGATTACTATGCTTTTTTCCTAAACTGAAAAAATCTCTTGAAGAGACCAACAAAATGATTCGTGAGGCTTACGGGGATTCTAATCTATCCTACTCACAAGTTTTGAGGTGCTTAAAGGCCTCAAAGGAGGGCCGGGAAGAGGTTCACTACGAACAACGCTCTGAGAGGCCGTCAACCAGCAAAACTGACAACAATGTGGCTCGTGTTCGACAATTGTTGGACTCCGACCGTCCATTTCATATCAAGATGTTTGCCAATGAACTAAACTTGTCGTCTACTGTTGTGTTTCGCATTGTTATTGAAGATTTGGCGATGAGGAAAGTGTGTGCCAAGCTCGCACCCAAGGTGGTTGCCCCAACGCGCTACGAGTCCGCGAGTTCCTGACCAAACACCAGGCGCCAACTCTGCCCACCCCCCTATAGTCCTGACGTCGCTCCAGCAGCAGACCCCTTTTTGTTCCCTCAGATTAATGCAGTCCTAAAAGGAACCCGTTTTTCGTCCATAAAAGATATCCAATCAGCCATGAATTGCACCATGCAAATGAAGACCTTGCAAGAGGTCCCCGAAGACGCCTTCCAGGGCGCGTACCGGTGATGGTAGAGTCGCTGGAAAAAATGTGTAGAGACCCAAGGACAGTACTTTGAAGAATTTTAAGTGTTTGTACAAATCTGTTCAATAAATTAAAAAATAATTGCATTATTTTTGGAATGCACCCTGTGTATTCCTCTCGATTAGTGATCTCATTATTGCAATGACATCACGCGTGCCTCTCCCCTTCTAGAGTTAAACTGATCATCCTCTAAGTAATCATTTTCCTTGCTCTCCATCCTTTTGTTGATCATCCTGAGAACAACTTTAGCTGATAGGAAATCGAACTTATCGTTCTGTAGTCCTTACACGTAGGCCTTCTGATGTAGCCTTAACCTTTTTCGGAATAGAAATTAACACTGATCTCACCAAGTCTTCCAGCCAGATTCCTTCCCCATAGATAAGTAGTGATATAAGAAGAAGAATTGCGTTGAGGAAATAAACTTTCACAAGGAAGGAATTCATGATAGGGATGCTGAGGAATGATGTTATGAAAACAGTGAAAACTTTTATATGGAGTGTGTTTTCTACTGCGTCGAAACCTGGTCATTGAAGGAAGATGATAGGCTTTGACATATGTGTAGAAAAGGGGACAAGGTGAAATGGACATAAAGGAAAACACGCGAAGAAGTACTAAGCACGGGGAGGAGAAAGGATCGCTGGGAGCAATCCAAAAAAGGCAGATAGGAGGATGCAGAGCATTTTGGTTGGCGATGGAATGTCGATTACTGTGATAGAGGAGAGAACGCTAGGCAGGCGAGGTAGGTGTTGGAAAACGATAGGGACACTAGGAGATAGAATGTATGTGGAGTTAATGGACAGTTGACTATAGAGTGGGTGGTTAGGTTTTGTCTTGTTGGAAGGAGGTGTATCTGTATATGTAAACTTGTACAGGGATGCTAAATTCGTGTCCATCCAAAACGGACCTTAAAAATGGTAAACCAACGAATAATAATAATTAATTCGACCCTTTTCATATATTTTCACTGTTTCGTTGGAAAATTCTCCCTGAAAGGCATACGTTCATTGCAACTACCACTCTCTCTCTCCTACGACTTCCTACACAGAAAAGGCTCTTCCACCATCCACTTTGATTTATTCCTCCAATCCACCGATAAACGTGTCAACCAGCTGGGAAATCCGCGCCCGATTGCTTGGAGACAGTACCACCAAGCATCAAGACCAGTTCCATATCCGTACGGTCCGCAGGACAGGACTGAGTGACCAAAAGCGATATTCGCGCGACCCCTTGTCTCTGGGAGAATGATGACCGGACGGTTGATCCCTTTCGACCCCTCGAATGAAGGCGGCGCGCTCACGCCATGTCTCAAACGGGACAAGACGCTTCCTCACTTTCTCATGGGAAGAGACATTGTTTTTTTTTTATTTGAGCGCATGCAACTCCCGTGGCTGCAAAGGCGTTCGGTCCCGGGAGACTGACGGGGGTGGGGGGCGGAAAGGTGGGGGGAGATGGAAATGGGGAGAGGCGCCATGACGGCCGCGAGGTTTTTGGGAAACAACGAGAGTCACTCGTGCATGCCGCTTCACAGGCTAATGCCCATGGGATCATAGCGATCCACAGCGCTGAGGTAGGCACCGATATACTTAGGTGAGGCACTGGCAGCCAATCCAGGCGGAAAAGGGCACGGTGGTACCTTGGCTGCCACAAAAAGAAATCAAATCTGTAACGCAGGGTAAGTTTTGTCGCCATTTGCATTTTGTAAAAATTTTCATCCCTCATAAAACTTCACCCTCCAAAATCATCAGCAATAAAATCATCTTAGTAGGAGAATCATCGGGAGTCACTTGGGTCGCAATAGTGTAAGAGCGTGGTTATTAGTTTTTTAATACGAATATGGAGGCTTCAGCCTTTAATGCTTCCCTCCCAACGGTTAACCTCTATTATTCCGTTTTGCAAGTTCTATCAAACAACCCATGGTGGGAGAAAAGGTTTTTGACACGAAGGACCGTCAAGCCATAATACATACATATTCCCATGAGTAAAATCAAGAATTTTCCCTGGTATCTCGCTCATGTTTGGAGAAAAACCGTCGAAGAAGAAACATTTATCAACAACAACGGTTTGAAAAAATCAATTGGAACTTGCAAGCCTCCACAGGTATCATTTGCCGAGAAATCATCATACACTTCAAAATGTACTGGATGCTCCCAAAATTTTCATTTTGATTTATCCCTCTTCCTCTCTCAGTAGTACATCTTTTCTCATTAAAATATTGTTGATCCAATATATCACTGGCTGCGGTATAATCAAGACCGTCTCTGATGTAGTTCCCAATGTTTGTAACAAATTGTACAGGCAGGATGTTGTATCCTAGGTCACAGTCAACCCTCGATACATGAACAGATATTTTAGGAGTTACTACACGACTGATATCTGGGGTTGGAGATAAATTAATCTTTAACCGTATTTTAAACCTACAATTGACTTTGAGGGCTTTAAGAGTTGGCTGCAAAATACTTATCTGGAAATCACTAAAAACCTCAGAAATCAAGAAGTTCAGTTTAAAAACTGGTGACATTGGGTGCCTGCAAAGGAAATAAATTGAAAAAAGTGAACGAATACCTGGTTGAAATTATCGCGCAAGGAATTTAGTGAATTATTTGGTGCAAGGAACGGTGATGACGATCGCAGATTGCTTAAAATGGCCAAAATGTCTTTCCGAAGTTGTAACCATTGGTCGAAATGTAACTATTGAATATTTGCACGTCGTCTAGTGTTCAACCCTTACTAGATTGGCTTTCAGTCAACAGCCAACCTCTCAAAGTGTATATTTCGCAATAACAAGCCTCGTTTAAAGATACATTCGTCGAGAGACAGAGTTCGAGGTATTCTACATTGATTCCGGCGTCATTTCGCGCCGAAGCCAAGAAACTGGCTAAATTATTGAAATCATTTAAATTTTAAGGAGAGTTCTATTTACCATCAAAGAAGTGCTGAAATAAAGGACTTTCCTTTGTCTTTCAACGCTTGTGGCCAAAACGCAACAGCATTCAATCTAACCCGCACCGAACTACACTATACAGCAATTGGAATCCTCGTGGGAAAGCAAGCGTATTTTCGAATGTTACAACGATGCATATAGATATTTTTATGTGATTAAAAGATTTTAGGTAATTTGGAAATTTTTAAAAACACTATTCAATGGATAACTGGGTGGAGTCATAGTCAGTGAACCATTGAATTTCCAGGCGCAACTTTGCCTAATGATACATAACAATGAGTAGGGCAGGGTGGAGTGTACTGACTGATTGAATCTTCTTTACACTTTATACGAAGACTGGTAAGATTCCAGGTCTGGTCCTGGCTCTCTAGTCTACCTCCGGATGATGCTCCTGATTGAGTATGGGTACGAATTTTTTTGGTAGTAATGCGGGACCGTTTTCAGCGTTTTCCGTGATTTATGATTAATATATAATAATATTTTAACACTTGGCCCGTAAGAATGGTGCTTTGCATATGCTGAGTGGCACGTGGAATCTGATGCTATCCACATCATTCAGGAAAATAGTCTAATACCGGCTGATTGTAATTGGGAGAAATGTGCGGAGAAAACTCTAAGTTAGAGCTTGTACTCTTAAAGCAAGAGCGCCGCAAAAACAGTTCTGTCTTTCTGTATGGATGTTTTTTTTAAAGGCACGCCATTACAAAACTTTTTCCTTCTTGAAATTGGGAGCTCATTCGGCAACTACTGACTCAAAGGCCTCTTGATTCGATACATATTAGTTGGATTTTATAAACACTTAATTTTGACAATTATTCCACACAGTCGAATTCGTGAAATGAGACATTTAGATGCCAACCTTGGATGAAATTGCTTCCTTTTGAATTAGGGTCAGTTTTGAAACGTTTTTCTCGAAAGCGCGATCAAAGAGGCAAATATGAGCGAAATCGTTTTCAGAACTCATCAAGTGATGAAGTGAACCAATGTAATGGTTGTGCTCTAGCTATTAACGGTCACTAAAAAGAGTCAATGACGAACAACCATTCACAATTTGGTGACACGCAATAGGTACATTTCATCATGAATCCCTTACTCGTTAGATTATGCATACATCATCGCTAAAAAAACCTATTACTATCACATGCGACACTTTGGTCGACAAATTTTTCTCCCCCAGACATGAGAAATGGGGTTAAGACAGGAGTACCGACCGAACCTGGGGTCATTGAGTCAACGTGGTGCTATTCAATCACGACGATGTGAGTAAGGGAATTGGAATTTTTTCGCGGTTTCGAATGTATAAAATTCAGTATCGATTATAAGAAAACGATAACCGTGATTCAATCGATTATAAGCCCAAAACTACATCGTGAGTAATCTAAAGTCATTTCGATTGTAATCACAGTGCATCGGTATTCATATCTACCCTAGATAACATACCTCATTTTGAAATATATATTATTATAAGGTAATCTACCGGTTAAGGTAGGTTTTTGGATGGACACAACTACCAAATAAATAAGTTGTGACTCCTAACGAAACACAGTCCAACAATCTACTCTACATCAAAGTCCTCTTCAACTCTGTGTATTTACTTCCTCCCTTCATCCCGTCCAACATCCCTATCCTGTTCCTGCCCTTTCCTCGTTTGCCTAGCATTCTCCCCTGTATTACCTTCTTAAACATCC
The DNA here is from genome assembly GCA_037158775.1 of Hetaerina titia. Classification (NCBI taxonomy): domain Eukaryota; kingdom Metazoa; phylum Arthropoda; class Insecta; order Odonata; family Calopterygidae; genus Hetaerina; species Hetaerina titia. Next base: position 107,664,851 of record CM073768.1, on the reverse strand, counting down.
CACTGCCGCTCAATACGCCTTTCATCCATATTTACTGCCTCCATAGGATTTCTCTCAACAAACCCTACTCCTCACCCACCATCCCTAGTATTTCCTCATTTGTTTTCCTTTCGGTCCATTTCACCTTCTCCATTCTTCTCCACACCCACATTTCAAAAGCCTCCAACCTACGTCTATCCTCCTGCTTCAGTGACCACGTTTCCGCGCCGTACATAGCTACGCTCCATATCAGAGTTTTTACGAGTCTTGTTTTAACCTCCCTACTCAACGTCCCCCTCATCAACTCCCTCCTCCTTGAGAAAGCCTCCTTGCCTAGCGCAATTCTTCTCCTTACGTCCCTACTACTTTGACCATGTTGGTCCAAAACACTTCCGAGATACGTAAACTGTTCTATCTGCTCTATTTTTCCCCTCCTATTTTAATATTTAGCTTAGCCTTTTTCTTTCTGGAAAATCGCATAACCTTTGTTTTATTAATATTGATTCTCATCCCATATTTATCGCACTGAACCTCCAATTCACTCAACAATGCTTGCAACCCCTTGGCTGACTGAGCAACTAATGCTTGGTCATCAGCAAACCTAACCGATTTTACGAATTCCCCTCCGACTTCCATTCCTACCTCCAGTTCTCCCCATGCCTCTTTAATCATTTCCTCCACATATACGTTGAACAGCACCGGTGACAATGGCCAACCCTGCATTACACCTCTTCCTAGCACTGCCCATGATTAATATGATGTTGCATGCTTGCTAACCTACTGTCCTTCTTGTGTTTGTCTATTTCTCCTTTGGTGGATGTAACGACTCCCTAACGCCATCTCTTGGCTAATGAATCGGAGCACTTTGGCGCTTTATAAGATCGCAGATTTCAGTGTGAAGTACATTTTCTCGATATCTCAAGTGGTTAGAGCATCCGCCCGGCAAGTGGAGAGATCCGGTGTTCAAGTCCCGGTCGAGTATTTTTACATTAGTGGTCTGATTGTTTCCGCCTTCCCCACCTCTCCTGTGTTCGTCCTTTATATGTGTTCCTTTCCCCTTTCCTTATGTCTATTTCTATGTGAATGAATATATATATATATATATATATATATATATATATATATATATATATGTGTGTGTGTGTGTGTGTGTGTGTGTATACAACTATACTAATAGCTGGTAATTTCGGCGACTATTTACAGTTGTGCCGACATGAAAGAAAAATATAATGCGCGTACTGATGGTATCTATGGGTGAGGTCGAGAACGTTTCAGACCACCCTCGTACATCCCTTGGCAAGAAGCAGGCATTTGGGAAAAGGCAGAAGACATTTACTCGGCATTCAATCATCCATGTGATTGTTAAACAGTTAACCACAATGCAGGTAATGATTAGCATACTTCGTCAACGTCGAGAAAAGTCTCCTCGGAAGTTAAGAAAGTTGAACTATCGTAATACAGAAACTTCGACCTAAGTTCCACATCGCTGTTCACACATTCCTTTTCGGTGGGCGGTGAGGTAGCTACTAACCAACGTTAATTTATCTTCTACAACCCAGTGGCGTACTCATCAGGAGAACATTGAGCTACTCGTAGTAAGACAATTTATGGTATATCCGTAACTTGTCCTTTCACAAGTCAGGTTGTCTTATATAAAAACTCTCAATGCAGATAGATTACCTTCACACAAATATGACCTGAAAAAACAACAGTGATAATGAATATTATAATTAATTGGATGAATCTGAAAAGCCTTAAGAAAATGATCATGGTAAAAATAAAATTACGGAAGGGAGAATAACATATATTTTGAACTAAAACCTTCACATTTTTATTACGGTGATTTTTAATAATTCAGAGATTCTGGTAATGCTTTTAAATGGTTAAATGCAAAATCCATGGATTAGAACGACTCTTAAAGTAGATTATTCCCCATCTTCATTTGGTGAGAATGATAGCCTCTATACTTTGCATATTTAGATGATTAATATATTATACGAGAACAAAAATATGCCCACGTTTAACTTCTATCATAAAGGAATTGGAGCATGAAATATCTTCAGTTAGACGCGAACGTAAGACTCTTGCAAAGACTAATACGATTTTCGTCATGTGAAACACCAAGAAATGTATGCGAAAGTAACTTACTGGAAGTGACACCACAGATTAAGAGAATCGCAATGATTTCACAGCCAAGATAAAAGGAATATAAGTTAGTTTCCTCAGTGATAGGTGAAACCATATGGTGAACCATTCCAGGGCGACGATCATTGAAACAAGTGAAAGATTATCCCGTAACTATTTATCTCTGGATGGTCGTTAACAGGAAATCCATGCGAAAGATTCCAGAAAATCTCCAAGAATAATTCTTGGCATAGTTTTCAGAAAACGATGCACATTTTCAAATTTTAAACTTCCATAGGGCTGCACGCTTAATTTCACAGTGGGGCTTGACTGAGCAATCAGCTCTGATATAAATGTTGAACCAATGAGAAAAAGTAGTATAGTTTCAGACATACAGTGGTTTGAACCAAATTTCAAAAGAGGTTTTGGTTATTCACGACGTACCGCGAACAGTCACGCCGAACCGAACGCATGTATTTCTGTTGTCAACAAGCAATTGCTCCGAAGAAGGTTTTATGAACTCACACAAAGGAGGAACGGAGTTTATTAATGTGGAGAGAATAGATGCTCAATACATTCAAGACGCCGCATTCACAACGAAATGAAACAATCGGTGAGCAAATAAAAAGATGTATAATAATTGCGGAACTCCCTTGTCGTAAACATCACTCTGATCTTTCCGATCGAGCTTCGAAACGACTTTTCGTGGTTCAATTGAGTTAGCTCGGCGATGAAGTATTCAAGTTGTCAAACCGATCACCATTCCAGATAACCGCAACATCAATCGCGAGCACAACAAAAGCGGGAATGAAACGACCACAGCACGCGGGGGCCATAAACATCTTCCGAGTTTTATCCCTGCGCGCGCGTCGCCGCACCCAACTGGGAATCGGGGCAGTGCTCAGTGCCACCTGTAACACGTTCATCGGACGCCTTCCTCCTCTCTCAAGCCTTGCAATCACAACACGAAAATTTGAGTGCAGTCAAACGGGACCGCCGACGCAGCGGAGGGGACGGGGATACGATTTTTTTTGCCGCTTTCACCTACTCTCTTCGACTCCGTTTTAATTTTCGTAAAGGTGGCAATCCTACCGGAGACTGGACCGCCGCTGCTCTTCGAGATGAGTCGGTTGTGTGAAGAAGTCAGTCTCATATGTAGCCGGCGGGGATATTCGATCACGTGCTAAGGGGAAGGAGCTAGCCAGTCGGTGGCTAAAGGGTTGGCGGACGTCGGGCGGGTAGGAGAGCTCGGAGGAGGGGGAGGGTAGAAGTCCTCCAGCGAGAGGAGGGGGGTGGACTGGTGGGGGGATCGGTGGAGTGGCGGAGGGGAAGAGAAACGACGGGGCGATGAGGTCTCTTGCAAGAAGGAACCTGTGAGGATGAGAAGAAATAAAAGGGTGTTTTCTATGCACACGGGAGTGGAGATCACAAAGGACCAAAATTACCAAGCAATTTGAGGCACTTTTCGCCTTGCGCCTCGAATGAATGAACGCTCGTTCCTCCTAACTTCTCCCCCCCCCCACACACACATCGCTAGGCGCGCTTTCGGGAAAATGGTTGGTTGGGGCCTAAAGAGATAGAGGGAGGGAGAGCGGAAGCTGGATTAGAGAATGCAGCACTCCGATCATTCTTACGTCGTGGTGACCGTGGGTAATAAGAAAATGTGGTCAGGCAGGAGGACGGCGGAAAGAAGGCGGGGCAGGAGAAAAGAGCAACGATGTGATGGAAGCGGTGGGCGAGGGCGGAGAGCCACTCCAAGTGAGAGAGAGGAAGAGGGGATGGACGGTGCAAGGCCCCATTTACGAATTTGCGTCCGGGAGTCGGAAGCAGGTCTGGACGTGACTGAGCTCTATGAACGTGAGCCCGCTAGTTGACCGTAACGTTTTCAATGTTGGAAATATTATCGGCAGGTAAGTTTGCTTTTAGCACATTTTGCTTTTCTTATTTTCTTTGTGAGAATATATTTCACTTGGATTCATTCTTTCGTATAATTTCTATGAAGAGGATTTACGAATAATGCTCATTTTCCGCACAGGAAATGAAGTTCCGTTTGAATACATTTATCGACGCCATAACGCTAAACAGATGAAAACAGTAGTAGTTCTAATCTGAATATTCAGGATGAACCGACGGGCGAGACCGTTCCACAGCGAAAATTCAACATCGGTCTTTTCAGGGAAAAAGAATTTGTGTCCAAAGCCGACGAACATGCCTCAAGAATTCCGGGCTGAATGTCGATTGCGTTATTCGGATACTTGGGCCGGCATATTATTGAATTCCTCGCGAAGAAAAATTTTCCGTGAACATTGGAGAACATGTATCTGCAGCATAAAACAAAAGAACACAAGCAAATTAAAAGCAACTGTGCCGGGTTGCAAATCAAGGACAACGTGGATTACCAGATCAACCGACCTTGTCTTTTGAATATAGTTCAATGAATTTCCCTGCTCGTGATTCCTTAGGACAATCAAGCGAGACGTTCTACCGGCACCTTGGGGAGAAAACATAAATACAGGATCAGATGCAGTTGAGGGAGGTAAAATTTCATGGTGATTAGCCAGGGAAACAACATTCAATTTGGATAATCTGCGCTAAATGCTCCAAAGAAATCTATCTACCAGTACACTCTTCCCTCTCTCCTCCGCTGAATCCCGAAAGAGGCAAGAACGCCCTTCCATTTTAAATATTTCATGATTTAAAAATCAGGCAATACTTTCACAAAAAGAAATGTGGTCCAAGCCACCCTCTTCAGGTTATAAGGAGTCACTGAGTGATGAAGGTGGCTGGGACCACCGACATATTGTAGTGAGTGTTTTTTTTGTTTTGCTTAATCTTTTCATTTTTCTTTTGAATATAATGAAATGCGTGTGCATCATGCATTAGTGAACGCCATAAAGGTGCTTTCTGTACAAAATATTTGCCTATATATACCCACATTATTGGAGAGAGATAATTTATCTTCATTAGTGTTTCAACCCACTCATCAGTGTTTCAAGATCGGTTTACTGCAACCCTACATTTTTCTCCTTTCTTCTCTTCTGTATCGTCATATTTGAACGCAAGGCTGCAACTTGTAGATATATTAATTTGCCGCGCCCGTATTGCAAACTAAAGAAATGCACCAACTGCCAGTTTTCTGGAGAATGGGTTCGCATGCGCTTTTGCTTTAGCCGCACGGGCGTGACTGGCCTGCGACGCACGCTAGGCAACTTGTTTATGAATCGATGATGCCCCGAAAATTCATTGCTCCCGAGGAGGTTGATTCTGTCATTCCAGGCAGGCACAGACGGGTGGGAGACGGTGGTGGGAGGGTTGAGGTAGGGTGAGCGCGGGGGGGGGGGAGTTGAAGGCAATGGGGGAGGGGCGACGTTTGGTCGAGGCGGGAGCCCTCGTCAATTACGTGCTTAAATTTGAACGTGTACAGGCAAATCCCGCGGAGACACAAGCTTTGCGTATGGGTGAATCACACACCGAGTTAAGTTTCTGGCTAGGTATATACACGCCTACATTCGGCCATTATCTTTCTATCGACCGTGGGTAATGCTTAAGTGGATGTGGGCATGCATGCGGGGATAACTCAACTGAAGGCAGGTTATAGTACCTTATCCGTCGAGTTAACTGGTAGAAGCAAACACAGGTCAAATTTCAAAGGGCCCGGCAAAGGCTCGCGCAGACCGTTCCGACTAGTGTAAATGATTACTTTAGGATGCTCTCAGTGGCTTTTGTGGTGTTTCCCACCGTTGCCATTGTTTAACCCACTTCTCTCAACTAGGGTTATTAATGCTAGTGGTATGGAATGGAGGTTTTGGACAAAGTCAAGGAACCCGGGCTGGTTTTAATCAACCGTGAACAAAATTGACGAGTGTCATAGATTACATTCCTCGTAATAGAGCGGAATAGTTTCACTACCTCTTACGTCGAAACCAGGCCTCTTGGTGTGAGGTAGTCCATTGATTACGGTTCGAAGTAATCGCTGACCTACAGAGTGGTCATAAAGAATGAGCGATTTGCCTGCCAATATATGCTGGAAAATATCCGTCATGACAGAATGATTTTTCAAGTCAGCTGTCCCTTAATTCCGCGAACCTCTTCCTTTTTTTTATCAATAATCATGAGGCAAAGTGTCATCTCTAGAAATACGGATCGGTATGAGTTTCATTTTTAAATTCAGTCAAAACAATTAAAGCGTAGTGTGAAATAAGACCTCATTTACAATGACCTCATTACAATAACGAATTTTGAGGTTCGACACTAGCATTCCGCCATATATTTTATATACGTCCATAATCATCACAAAATTTGAATTTATGACATCGAAACTATTTCTTAATATGAGATATTATCCCGTACATGTCATATTCATCTGGAATGGCAACGCATCTCCAATCCAGTAATTACCATTTTGGTTTGCAAGAGGGTATCAATTATTCATTTCATCCTGCACCCTTTTACCAACGAAAATAATAATCCATGAAATACTGCCTTATAGTCATACAAGATTTGACCTGCTGGATGTTTCACCTCAAATTACACAAATTTTACTGATGGTACGATTCAGATTTTATAGATGATGTACGATAATTAACAAATGCATGCGGACTTAACCCTACTTTGAAACTTGACAGATCGTCCTAAAGCATACAACAATAATGCTGGGCAATGAATTACAGAACAGGCATATTTAAAAAGAGGCCAAGTTTCAATTATGCAGAAAACAAGCTTTACTGTATCATTCCTGACTACTTTCGTCTTTTATTCCTTATATGTAATCAAATGTTCCACACCACAAAGAGGGGTAATTGCGGCTCTGTGATTGTCACTGTATAGTCCCGTAACTCAAAGGAAACGGACCTCATTACTGGAGACGGCAGGACTTGGTTTAGTGACGCTCCTGGGTGTTGATTCGATGGCAACTGAAGTGAAGGACGTCGTCAATAGGCTGTGAAGTTGAAATTTTATCCACACGGTGCTTTTTGTCTGTAGTAAATACGGTTTATTTCCATCATTCCTCCTCTCCAGAAGCTTTACCGTACCGTTATTATCCAATTTACTAAGCAAATTATCTTAGTAATTGGACGTCCCTCAGAGTAACTACCACTGGAGAGAGCACAAAAAAGTATATAGCTCACGATAACCTCTTTTAAGTTACAAAAATGCAGTTGCATAAAATTCTAATATACATTTTCGCAGAATTATGTCCTAGGGAATCCTTGGAAGGCGGAAGACTGTCCCTCAAGGGTAGCCTATCGTCACTCATGTCCGCGGCTCAATATTGCACAAATTTAAGATGGAGGAGAATTGCAAATAAATTCTGCCGGGGAGCTAGGATCTCATAAAATAGAATCTAAGAAAATTTCCGTGAACTTCATCTACTGGGTATAGGAAGGATTGATTGGCTCAGAAGGAACGGAACGGAATTCTAATTTCACTAGACAAGAGTTGTCAGTGACTTATACTCAAAGTAAAATTTACATCAAAATATCTAGAAATATTATAGAGTGTCCTGTTTTTCCGCTTTACACTGGAAGATGACAATTACCCATGAAAAATAATCACATTAAATTCTCCTTGCCATTTTCTTACTTGGCAACTTTTTATGTTGTACAATTGTGCACGTTGTACATGTTCAATAAATGCTCCCGAAAATGACGTAAATGCCGTATTTTTAGAGATTATTTCCGAAGAACACCAATTCACATTCGTATCTTTCTCGGTTATATCAAAAGACGAGTATTTATCTAACGCAGCAAAAAAGGCAGCATGTAAAAAGAACTCTCTTCCCAAATAAGTATACAACCTGTATGAAAGCGAAACTTGGGTATTCCAGTCTAAGCATAAATGTTGATCAAATGCAATTAGCATGAGGTACTCGAGGAGTGATCCTGGTAGAAATAAGAGAGTTGGGGTGAGAAATGATTTGGTCACGAAAGAATGGAGGAAGGTTGAATGAGTACACAGGTGTAAGAGAGGAGTAAATGGTTTTAGAGGATCGAGAAAGTCATGGGTGAATGAGGTCGATGAGACTCTCGAAACTTATTTCGAAAACGCTGAGTAGTCTCAGGAACAGAAGAGCATGCAAGAAACAATGTATGAATGTGACAAAGGTTAAACGTGGATGCAAGAGATAGACAGTATGGAAGAAATTATTAAAAGGGGGAAAGTTGCCTGAATTAGCTGAAAATCAGACTCTTTGAACTTCACTTATATCGAAATGGAATGACGCTAAAGGTAGGCATGCACGAGTAAGAGATGCCTTCATGTTCTAAGTTCTCCTAATTTTTTTCCGAAAAACTGCTTATTTCAGAAAGTTGTAACCTCTGTTATATCGTAAACTTCCTGCAGACGTGCATATTTTTAACCATGACTGTCGTGAGCGCTTCTACAGTTGGGTCCCACTGAAAAAACCGCCTAGTCCCTGGCCGAGGCTTCTTGGGTTGTCACCTTACGATTCTCGGCCTTAGAACTGTCGCTTCCAAGAATGCAATATTGTACACATTGATAACATCATCATCGCAGTCTCTCCCTTCTGACTATGCATTTCTATGGGCGTTTAACCATGCAAGTGGAGGAAACGGATGAATATATCGTACGTTCTCCTTGTACACCTCGACGCCATTTTAAGAGTTGAAAACGCTTCTCCCTCTAGTGGCAGCTTTGTAAACTCTGTGCCATGTTCGGTGCAGCCAGTTACTCCTCGTACGAGTATTCATACCGATTGTTCGCGCATTACATTTCTACGTGTAAGTACTCGCAGTCCAGAGAAACAAATTTGAATACCTTAGAACTTGAAGGCATCTCGTACGTATGTGTATGCATATAGCTCTGAGTATTTATTATTTGGTAACTCATTGAAAATAAAAAAGAAAGGAAGGGTGATAATTATTTTAAGAACAAGGTTCTCGAGGTAATTGGTGTAGGAAGTTTCCTCTTTACTAAATAGGTTGTTGTCCAAGTGCCGAAAGGACGTTAGCTATTATATCATCTTACCCATTTTTGTATCCGTGGGCCAAGAGAAATTTCAAAATTAGCAGACAAAAAGGTGCATTCGAAGACCATATTCTCATCTCTGCTCTATATTTTAAACCTAAAACTAGGATTACCATTTAAAGTATTATCGGGCAAGTTTACATGAAATTCGTTCAATCATTCAGGGAGTCTAAGGGCTAAGTGATGAACAACTTATGCAGACTGAGCTACTCGCTGCTGTTTAGTTCATTAAATTCAACTTGATTTCATTACGTCTTCCAACTTTTGAAAACCAATCGAAGAACGCTCTTTAAGCAAAAAGAAAGCAGAATAGTCATCAATAGACACCTGACTTAAAAAAATCACAACTAACATGAGATCTCCAATAAAAAAATAATAAGGCCAAACTAGTGAAACATCGTAACAGTACACACATGCACACATTGAGATTCTTTATTTTAAACGAATATATTTTTTTAATGGATACCACTTTTCAACTGAAGATGACCTGTGCACGTATGACTGTTTACTGATAAATACTTGGATCTAATTCCCTAAACTCCCGCCGGAATAATAATTTCTGCGAACTGACGAAACACATTCATAGAACGACAAGGATGAAAAACTTATTCTTTCGATTTTTTGTTTACCAGGAGGTAAGGGTTAAGAGATGAAAGATTAAATTTCCCTAAATTGACATCTAAGCTATTCAGCATAAGCATTCATGAAAGAAAGATCTATCATGTCGTTTTTTAGCTAATCAGAAACAATGAAGTGAATTAATTTGCATTAAAATGTGATGATATTAAGGAAAATATTTCTAGAAAGGCATTTTGCCGACCTCCTGCTTGTCCTGAAGCTGTTATTAGTCGTTTGTAAAGCGTTAATATTGTATCTGTGATAATTCTTATTTTGATGGGAAATATTTCGACTCGAGGAAACCAAGGCAATTGAATGTGGGAGCAATACGAAAAATATAAAATTTAGAAATGTTCAACAGAATCTCTTCGAGCTTCTTCAACAGTTGTCTAGTACGGCTACCAGTTTGATTAGAAAACATAACATTCACAAAGTTCACGATCGTCTTATATTTTAATCAAAACTGTGGCATGAAAATATTTGATGCAGCACATGACAAGGCATTCCTACCCGTAGAAACTGAAAAAATCATTTAGATGCGTTTTTAGGTAAGTCCTGATTTATATAACATCACATAAAAACAAACTCCAGCTTAGTCTCGAATAGTTGTCTGTGATACACGTAAAGCACTAATAAAGTTTTGTTCACATCGAGCCTTCATACCAGTCTGGTCAATACACTTCAGCTTTGGCGCTTAAAATGAACCATTCTACACAAGCTGATACAATAGATGGTATGCCGGTAATTCCGTCATGTATTCTGAACCAAGAAGACGAAGAAGTCAAAGATGATATTTTCAAAGGTCAATTAATGATGTGGAGAAGAAATGGAGACCGCAGCAAACGTTTTAAAAACCTTCAATGTTGACAAACTATGCCGAAACGAATGCCAGACGTTCAAGAATGATCAGCGCCAAGGAGATGGAATTTAATTGGGAGGGCGCAACTGGCCCATTTCATGGAACAGCAGAGTAGTAGGTGAGAGGAAAGGGTTGCGCCATGCCTAGTTGGATCAGAACTATGGTGTCGCAATATGTCTCCAAGATTTTGTAACTGCAAAGTGTTATTTTATAAGATATTTAGTCCGCGTTATGCATGGCACTAAATTATATACCAATCAAGAGAATTCCTAAATCCTTTTACATGTTTGTGATTTGTAAACCCTGCTTTATTTCTACCCGCTCCTGTTGGAGCACACATGTAATGATCGGTCAAGACGAACATGGAGACGAAAGTGACCGACCAAAAATGTAGACTTTTTCACTGCTCAAAACTATCTTGAATGGTGCCTCTAGTATGTAAAACCTCGTTGGTGTGCGCTAAATATACGCTAAATTCAAACTCTATGGAATATTGCGTTAATTTTACTCGCCAAATACCTACATACTACATTGGCAAACGGGAGATATCCCCCGACACGTGCAATTAACACGAGACTACTGGTCTTGATATGTGAGGACAGAAATTATCTTGAGCTAAGCCCTAAGGCGTGTGCACCTCAAACATTGGGATTAAGGGAGGCCAGTTCATTTTCCTGGGTCACCTGATGTCCCTCATGAAATTTTCGTGCTAAAAAAATCGCATCTGAACTTTTTAGGTGGGACTGTCCAGAAGAATCCCCTAAGATTCCACAGTGAGGCTATTAAGTCGGATGTCCAATGATCTACCCACCCGTACGGGATCTTGTGATAGATAAAAATGCAGTCGAATCTCATGCGAAGTCCATTCTTGCGTTTATTTTTTCCACAAACCATGCTTATTGAAGCAGCTAAGGCGATTTTTAGGTAAAAAAAATACTCATTCTGGCAAGGCGTGAGGAATTTAAAGAGTCCGCTGTTCATCAGCCGTTGCATGAGTCGAAAGTCGTACGCAGAAACACATTTAAAAGCTCCGCGGTAGCCTCCGGGGAAAACGTTCTAATAAAACAACAAATTTTGAGAAACCGTAGGTCAATCATGAGGTCAAGAAGCGGAGCGGTCGTAACATTTTTCGTCGGGACCTCCAGAGTCGTGCCAAGGTTAAGAGGATTCGAATATTTCTCCTACAAGCGTCTTTCACTCACTTCCGTACGCGTCGCTTCAGAAAGGAAGGGCGTGTTGGGCCACCGAAGAAAAAGAAAAAGACTTGAGACAGGTGGGGGGAAGAAAAGAAGGCGGGATGATGGAGGGAGGATGGGGGTAGAGAAAGAGAGATCGAGATGAGGGGAAGGATGAAAAACGGGAGGGAAGAACATGTGGCAATGGACTGAGGGGAAGAATGGGGGTGGGTGAGAGATAGAGCTCGGAAACGGAGCAAAAAAGCGATAATCGCTTTTATCAACGTCATTCTACACGCCTTAACAGTAGCGATGGAAGTTTGACTCGTAGGTGTAATTACCACAGCTTTTTACGATTGTGAGGTCGAAAAAAAGGTGGACGGGGACGTGCTATTCGTTGGTGCTGGTTATCGCCGTGAATTATTAAAATGCTTCACGATGCCTGTTCCTGTCCGCGATTTTCTCTTTCATCGACCACCAGTTTATGCCCGATTTTTTTTGCTTCGCCCGTTGCTGTGGAAGTGAATTAAATCGTTGGTGGAGCGCGCATATACTTTATTTTTGGCCATGTCTATTGGAAATATTGCTCGAGACTTTTTTTTTGAAACACTGGGAATTGCCGAAAAGAAAAAAAGACGAAATAGAACATTGGGATTAAAAACAAGTTAATAATAATGTCGGGAATTGGAGACTTTTTAGGAGCAATGCAAACAGCTGTAGCAACGTCCACAGACAATTTACAGGTAAAGTAGAAAGAATCGACCTGCTTGAAACACAATAACCGTAATTGTTTTCATAAGAATTGATGTTTATCCAAGAATCATTAAGGCCATATTTAACATTTTTTCTTGCAAAAATGCTTTCACTCAGCAGAGAAAGGTGACTAAAGTAAACATTGCCATTCACACTCGATGTGAATGACAATGTTTACTTTGGTCAAATATTTCATTTGCATTCCTACCTCTTGTAATACACCGTACGAAACAGCCAACAGTAATTATCCTCACTTTGAGACTGTTAGCAATTTTTTGCGGAAATTGAGTACATTTCTATGGCGTGTTAAAGGGAATCAAAAAAATATAGGTCTAAAATTGGAAAAAGTATTGTTTTAATTGAATTACGTCACTGAGAGCCTTTTTGTCACATTTTCACTTTCAATAAACGTAAATCATAAATGAAAGAGAGAAAAAAGCAAGCTGAACTTCGATGAAAATTTCGGTAGATGATCATTGGTGAGTTCCTGAATTTCGGTTCGAGCACTAAATCCGCGTGGGTTCAATGGTGAAATTTCGAAATCAAAGGTTCGGAATTAATTGATCGAAAAATTATTATTACCAGAGTTCCACTGAGTCAGGTAGGTTTCTGATGGACGGAGAGACTATGTACTGCGAAGCTTCTAAGCCATTCCTGACACAAAACTAAATACTTTTAAACCTTCAATAACAAAAATCCATTTTTCGGTCACATACTTTCTACTCTACTTCACAAAGGCCACTATGCCGCATCTTTTCTTCACTCTATATTCTTCCCTCTATCACAGTCTCCAACATTCCATAACCTCTCAATGTCTCGCGAAACCCTTTTTTCTCCCTTTGAATTTCTCCCAAAAACCCTCTGTCTTCTATGCCTAGCAGTTCATTTTTTAGGATCGGAGGAGAAAGAAAAAAATACACTCAGCAATCACTAAATTAAAGGCCATAAATCGTTATTAATAACTATTTAACCGGATTACATTTCAAAATAATGTGTCACAGTCGTGACGATATCTAGCTAAGGTTGATGTCTAGCATTTAATGAATTCTTTCGATAACCTGCAGGTCGCGAGCTGAACCCTTGCAGTGAACATAGGCGTTGCATTGTGAATGTTCGAGGGATCCTCCTATATGTCGACGTACGAGGTGCAGAATGAGGTTGGCACACGTAGCTAGCTATAAATTAGAAAAAGTATTAACGTGACCAGTAGAAAAACTGTTTGCACACTTTTCAAAGCAAATTATTGTTCAAAATTTTTAATTTCATATACACATGGGTGAATGAATGCCGATAGCCATCGCATTAACACACACCAAGGATCACGTGCAGTCTCCCAACCTCTTAGAAGTGTGAAGCGAATAATAAATAATTTTACACTCTCCTCTCACCTAATAAACTCTTCAAACCATTATTGGGAAGCCCACGGCATGTTTTAAATTTTATTGCGTAGGATACATCAAATCTCGAATAGCAAGGAAAAAACGAATTTTATTGCTGTAGCCCACCGGTGAGGAACACCTTTCATCTCACGGGTCGTGAATGGAATAAAACACACAACAATTGTGAGTGTGACTTCAAGTGAAATTTCCATTAAAATATCATAATCGAGGTAATTTATTAATATCTCAGGGGGGTATAAAAAAGTTCCAACAAGCTTCTTCACCCTACTGCCACATATTGGAAGCTGGTGATTAATTTTCCACAATTACGTGACCCATCCTCCTGCGACAGGTGGCATACATTTCATAAAGCTACTTCTGCTTCATCACACACGTTCTTACTTCATGTCAGTAAAATTATTATGAGTCGGAGGGTTGGGGGTGGCAGCTCAGTGGGTAGAGCGCTGTGTTACTTATCCGGGTTCGATTCCCTCTGGACACATTCAGCTTCACCTAAGTTAAAAAGATTATAAAATAATATTGGCAATGAGTGAATTCAAACTTAAAAGGTATTTTTTTACTATTAATGTTATCCGATTACCCTATTTGGCAATATCAGAGAGAATAACATGTCAAGCGTCTGTTTCCAGTGCATATTTTAGGCAGAAGTTGCTGCGAATGGAGTAGTCAATACAAAGTTTGGTAAGTTAAAAAAATACATATATATATAAATAAATAAATAAATAAATATATATATATATATATATATATATATATATATATATATATATATATATATATATATATATATATATATATATAAATGAGAAGAGTATTTGAAAAATACTTTAAGTTTTCTAAAGCGTAAAACCTCGAAGAATTTAAAGGCTACATTATATGTGAGGTTTCAAATTGGATTGAGATTTATTTGGAAAGCGATATCTAGGTGATCTCTTACAGAATAGCACATACTAAAGGAAGATCATCGTTAGGGCATTTTTTTAATGCGATTAGAGACAAAATTCAAAATATTTAGATTTATATGCACGTATCCTTGTTAAATTTGCGACTGCTCAACAATATTTTGAATTCAGAGTAAGCAATTTGGTATACATGATACACAGGTACTCCCTTAAATTTCATTAGGATGATTAGTTTTTAGTACTTTCATAAGTATAGGTAGCAATAAATGAGGTGATGACTGCCACGCTATATAACACAATTTATCAGTTACCACTTTCGATTATGGTAGACGAGGCTTTTTGTTTATTGATTCATAAGATGTTGGGCTCGACAAGCTCTCCTGATTAACCCAAAGTTTGGGAGTTCGAGCGTTGACTAGGTCCTGAGGTGCCTATTAATGTATTCGCATTTATCTAATTCTGAGCATAATATATACAATCCTCTAACTGGCATTTTTGCCATGCATTGCCATGAAAGCGGGTGATGGCTAAAACTGAACTCGAGTGGTTATCAATAGATAGAAATGAGTTCAATGAAAATTTATTGCAAGGATGTCCATTGGCTTCCAAAGGGGGATCAGGTAATTCATCACTGAAAAATAAATTTTAGGCACCTTTTTACTTGATTCATATTTCTATCAGAAGAAATAGATGTGGAGATTACAGTACCAAAAATGTCTGCCGATCTACCGCGAACAAAATAAAATGAACTTAATAGAAAGCAGAATTTTGGAATCCTAACAGTTTTATTCCATCGTTGTTGTCGTGTACCTGAAAAGACTTTATTCCTCCCGCATAAATATATATCATGAACTTATTCTTTTGAGGAATGAGTGCAGTAGTTATAATGTGTACCTAATCAAATAGTGGTTGTATACTTACTGGTACACTCTAAATACAAGGGTAAACATATTAAGGCAACATGGTATGTGTTCAAAAATTTTTTGAGTAGAGGTGATGGAGGTTTGTAAATTCGTTCCGAATTCCTCGTCACATGGTTCCAAAAAATGTTTAAATACAGGACGAAGCAGGAAAGAACGAAGCGGAAATAGGCATGATTTTTATCAGGAGGAAATTTACATTGCCAGCCAACTCTTCGACCGCGAAAGCATACTATGTCCCGATTTGTTGACGTTTGCGCCTGGGAATTGCGGAGCTATGGAGGATAGAGAGATAATGTTCCGAAGCCAAATCTCGTGCGGGCGGGATAATTTTAGGTGAAGCTCCGCAAGTGAAGGACTAGAGAAAAGGGAAGGGGGAGGAGGGTGGGGTGGGGGAACATGGACCGCTTTGACCTTGAAAAGTAAAGCGTCAGAATTTCACTCGCGTCCCAGCATACGCGTTCGTGTCTCGCGCTGGTTCCGACGCCACCAGACGGGGAGACTCAAAAACATGTCGCGTCGATAGTGCGTCGCACCATGCCACGCCTCCGGCGAGGAAACGGTGAACTAGCACGATGCGCAGGCGATGAGACGAGCTTGAGGACGCAACATCGGGCGAAATTACATTCGATAAACGTCTGTTTCACGGTCGTTCTTCCCTCCCGTGTGTGTTAAAGGTCATTTTTGTGCACTTTGAGTAAGACTGAGAATGAGAGACGATCCTAAGTGGAATATACAGTTCGTGAAATCGGTAGAAAAATATCCCGTGCTCTACAATGCCGGGAACGAGGGTTACTGCAGCAAGGACACGGTAGAGGAAGCCTGGAGAGAGGTGGCTAGCGCCATGAGAGAATCAGGCAAGTAATATTTATTCTATTTTCCTCAACCCCGGAATCGGATTCGTCATGCCTTCTCTCCTCCATCACCGTGCGTACCAAAGTTAATCATAAATAGCTAGTGAATTTGTTTGTTTGAAAGAGAATCCGAAAGCAATTTGGTCGTGTGTCAGAGGGGTTGAAGGAAATAAGTCAGCAGTTAATTCACTCAAAAACGATAAAGGCGAAAGAGTAACCAGTAGTTTGGGAAAGGCTAACTTATAAATTCCTTCTTTTAAACTGTCTTCACTAATGTATCACCAGAATGTCTCTGATAGCTTACCAAATTGTGTTGCCCAACCGATGTCTAAAATTGAAATAGAACGTTTGCTGAAAAAACTGAGTAATAAATCCTCCGGGCCCGATCAAATAACCGCTCGTATGTTTAAGGATCTTGCTTCGGAAATTGCGCCATATCTAGAAATAATATTCAAGAAGTCGCTGGTAGATCACAAAGTTCCCAGTGCTTGGAACACAGCTAATTTAACACCTATATACTATTTAAAAGGGAGACATGGAGGAACCCAGCAACTACAGATCTATTTCCCTCACAACCATTTCATGCAAGGTCGTGGAACATATAATTACTAGTTCGATCGGGAGACACCTCGATAGTCAAGAGCTGCAAATGAAAAATCAGCACGGTTTCCGGAAGGGTAGATCCTGCAAGACACAACTTGCGCTTGTAGTTCATAATATCCTTATTTCGGTTGAGAGCAATATTCTACCGGACGCGGCTTATCTAGATTTTAAGAAGGTTTCGACGAAGTACCTTATAGTAAACAGCTCACAAAGGAAGAAATATATGGCATTGATAAAAATATCCTAGGTTGGATGACAGGCTTCTTGAATGGTCGAGTACAAAGAGTACTCATAGATGGAGTTGGTTGGCCCTAATGCAGTAGAAGTCACTTCCGGTGTTCCGCAGGGAAGTGTTTTCGGACCTCTTTCATTCCTACTTTATGCCAACGACATTGACTCCGTAGTCACTAGCAAGACACGTTTATTTACCGACGATGCAGTGGTTTACAGAGATATTCGTAATCCTGAAAGCACAGCAGCTTTATCAGGTGACCTAAATGTTATCCAACACTTTGCAATTAGAATTAAAATTAAAAAGCATGTAGTGATGAATATTTGGAAAAAGAGCAATTCCCTCCCGAACGCCTACTGCATCGGGAACACCAAAATGGAATCTGTAGACTCGATTAAATACTTACGAGTTGCCCCTCACGACCTCTCCTGGCTGACGCATGTACGGGGAATATGTGGACAAGCTAACAAAAAATTAGGTTTATTAGAAGAGTACTAGCTAAATGTGATGAAAAAGTAATAGAGAAAGGTTAACTTTCTCTGATTAGGCTTCATTAAGAATATGCTTCTAGTATATGGGATCTTCATAAAGTTGAATTCATTGCCGCATTGGACCGCGTGCAGCGTAGAGGAGCTAGATTTGTAAAACGTTTTGATAAACGGAGTAGCTTATCAAAAATATTAAAGGAGCTAGGCTGGGAATCGCTCACGGTTCGAAGGTTTAATTATGGATTAAATCTTTTGAATAAATTAGAAGGATGACTCTTTAGTAATGATATTGAAAATGTATTATTTATTATTACCCCCATTGTACTACGGTAGGCGAGATAATGTCAATAGAATTAGAGATTTTAACTGTAGAACAGATAGATTTAAAATGTCATTTTTTCCACGAACGATAAGGGATCAGAATAACATTATCCGACCGTGGTAGGGGTCATATTCGGGTAAAAATTAGTCTCGTGTGTATTCATCCCCTACCGCACACCCTAGCGGTGGTTTGCGGGGTACTGCAAAAGCTAAACTTAACCAATTCACACACTTTCCTCTCTCTTAACTCTCTGCTTAACTCCTGTTAACTCTGTCTCTTGCTTAACCATCCTGACCTATTGCTGACCTCTCCAGGAAGTTTGTCATGAAAATCTCGAAAGCTCGTCGCCAATCTCGGATTTAAAGGAAGACCACTGCGAAACTTAACGTTTGTTAATTTTTAAAAACATTTTTTCAAAACGAATGCTATTTAACTTTGTGTTCATTCAATACTAATAATTATTTTTCATAATTTTAGTTTTGATCTTTTGATAATAATGTTTAGGCATATTTGGTTTCACAATTTGAGAAACAGCGTTCGATTCCTTGCGAATTCTGCGGTAATATTCCGGATACACTTAAATCATGCGTGGAGAGCACTACAAGTTCATTACGCCGGCCGTCGAATGGGATGTGATAATTGATGTAGAATAGGAGTTAGAGGGAATGACAGTCTCATCTGAGTCCCCCCCCCCCCCCGCCGGGTGAACAAAATCATATATATTATATGATCCCCGGCCTGGATATTATTAACAAGAGATCTACAATCACCCTGATCCCTTCTCGTTCGAAGAAGCAATAATAAAATGTTAGTAGGAAAAAATGTGTGTGTGTGTGGGTCGCGGTGGTCCAGTGGGTAGAGCGTTGGACTACTGACCGGAGGGTCCCGGGTTCGATTCTCGGGCAAGGCATTCTGGGCACCTGCAGCTCCACCTAAGCTAGTTGATTTTTCGGGTACCAGATCTTCCTGAGAAACCATTACCAGCACAGGAAAAAATAGTTGTGTGTGTGTGTGGGTCGCGGTGGTCCAGTGGGTAGAGCTTTGGACTACTGACCGGAGGATCCCGGGTTCGATTCCTGGGGGATTTCCAAGCTAGTTGATTTTTCTGGTACCAGATCTTCCTGGGAAACCATAACCGGCACAGGAAAAAATATGTGTGTGTGTGTGGGTCGCGGTGGTCCAGTGGGTAGAGCGTTGGACTACTGACCAGAGGGTCCCGGGTTCGATTCCCGGGCAAGGGTCTGGGCACCTGCAGCTCCACCCAAGCTAGTTGATTTTTCGGGTACTAGATCTTCCTGGAAAGCCATAACCGGCACAGGGAAAGGAACTGGCCCCCTTCCCTGATGTGTGAATATTCACACGCCGTCGGGCTTAGTATATGTGTGAGCTCTACCGTCACCTACTAAACCGACCTTTGGGTTGATTACTGTGTACATAGTTAGATTATATTATAGTTGGGCGCAGGTTTAGGAACAGTGCGATTAAGTTGCACAGCTTCCTTGGATAGGATGCGGACTCAGACCACAATTTAGTTGTTATGAAATGTAACATCCATTGTAAAAAGATAAGGCAGGGGCGACGGGTTAGGAAATGGAATGTAGAAACATTAAATGGATTAACAAGGAAGGAGTATCAGCAGGCTGTAGAGAAAATAAATGATGACGGTAAAGAGCTGAGTACAATCGAAGAAAAATGAGAATGTATCAAGAAAGGGACATTGAAAGCCACAAAAGACACTATAGGAACCGTTAACGGGAAAATGATAAGGAAACCATGGGTCACGGATGAGATGATTACAAAGATGGATGAGAGAAGAAAATGGAATAATGTAAACACAGAGCTAGGCAAAATGAAGTACAAAGAGTTAAACAATAAATTGAGATGGGCCACAAATAAGGCAAAAGCATGGTGGCAAACACAGTGCAAGTGTATAAAAAGTTTGCAGAGGAATAGCACACATATTTGAAATATGTGTGCTATACAAGAAGTTTAAATCACTCTTGGGAAGTAAGAAGGGAAGATCTGTGCTAACAGTTACAGATACGTCGGGTGAGATAACACTTGAAACAGGAAAGATCCAAGAGAGATGGAATGAATAATATATAGAAGAACTGTAAGGCAAAGAACCTAGGCAAACAAGGTTAGACATAGAAAAGGAACATGGGGTAGAGGAAGATAGTTTAGGTCCAGGCATACCCGAAGATAATATAGAAAGGACAATGAGGGAGATGAAATCAAATAAGGCAGTAGGGGTAGACAACATTACGGCGGAACTACTAAAATGTTTAGGAAAATAGTGTAGGAAGAAACTCTCGATTCTCGTTACTCACGAAAAAAATTCGGAGGAAGGGGGACAGAGCGAAAAAACATTCTAAGGGCCTGAATTTCTAATGCAGTATCAGGAATAAGGTCGTGTGAACTAATACAATAATAGTGTGTACTACATATGCAACTATTTTTGTCGTTGCTGGTACAAGGTCGTATAAGAGGTGCCATTTTAATGCCTTTCAAAAACATTGCTACTCAATTCGTTATAAACAATCATGTGACCTATTGCTGTGAGCCATAAAGAACAAAAAAAGTGAAAAAGGAGCAGCTTTTTTTAAATAAGCACTTACTGTGTTTCATAAAACGTGGCTTGTGGTCACCACTAAATGTTTCAGTCCTAGCTACGTACCTTGAGAAACAAAAATTAGATGCCACTTATGGCTCCAACATTGAAAAAGTTCAAGAATTAAAATTCCATTCCATTAGCTGAAGGAATATTGTGCCCACCTCTTATGTTTTTAAACCATTACATTTCTTTGGGAAGCTGACAAAAGTGTCTCCATGCCATGCCCTCTCTCATAATCCTAGCTCAATGAAAATGTTGACACTCTTTTCATCCTCTAGTTTTAAGTACGAAATGTTTCATGCATTAAATTGGCATAAGCAAACCGAAGACCTAAGCGGGATTATTCCATGTTCCCGAGTGCAAATATTCTTATCCATTAGGAGTAAAGCCAATATCTCATATAAAGCTTATCCCAAAGGAGTATTTTGTAAATCGTGAAGAAAAATATATACTTTAAGTCAGAATGAACCATATGTGCCCCATTCATATTTTACGGAAAAACATCCAGTCCAACTCTAAGCCTTTCATCATTTTATGGCTCACTTTATCCATATGCATCTATCATGTTTTATCTTCGTTTCGGATTGAAATTAAACAAAAAACATTATTCTAGATTGTCGCATTCCCAAAGTTATTGATTCTGTGGCACATTACCTCATCATGAGGGAGTAACTGATGTAATATTTTCTGGGTTCAGGATTGAATTATTATTATCCGCCTTCAATTGGCGAATAACCTTAAAATGCAAAAATGCAAACGTTCTGAGAAAATATATAGTACATAAACAATACAATAGAAAATATTTTGACAAAAAGCCTACCCATTTTAGTAAAAAGAGTTGTCCTGAATGGATTCATGCATGTTTTTCCTCAATTAGTCGCTCTTTCTTCTAAGATTTCTGTTTACTTTAAAGGTTTGTTTCCTTGGTTCAATTTTACCTATTAACTCCAAATTTTTTCAGTTATCAACTGTAAAGATAAATGGAGGAACCTCAGGACTAGTCTCACCAGGCACCTCAGGAACATGAATGAACCGTCCGCTCTCTCTGGGAAGTACAGAAGACCATACTACATGGCACCTTATATGTCCTTCTTGATACCTTACACCAAGAGCCGATCGTAAGTCAATGGAGGAAAATGTGGAATTACCTACCAATTAACCTTTTATGGGGATTTTTATTCCGGTGGGAATATGGGAAAAAATATTTCCGTAAATATCAATACTAAAACTTGGAAGCAATTAATTGAAAATTTAGTATTAATTGAGAGAAATGAGTTTTTCTTGAACGGCGTGCTTAACTGTGCCAGAAATAAAAGGCTTAATAGCTCTATATTAATTTTATTCCTGATCGTCTCGATGTAGAATTATTTCTTCGCGTGGTTTCAATTGTCGCGCTTCACTTATGATACGAATCAATCGTTTGAGCATTCCATGAGTAGTCACTCCAAAATTTATTCTTTAATGCATTAATGAAACAGCTATAGCAGCTAAAGCCTAAAATCAAGAAGCAATACCCAACAATAAGCCTTTAGAATGTCGCAAATAAAATTACTACCCGTCAAAAACTGATCAAAACCTAATGCAATCAAGTGTTCGAATAAAACAATAAAAATCTACGTGGACGTTGGGTCACTGGATAACAGGAGCGATATGCGAGCTAATCTAGGCAGAATACCTGTAGTCAAATGGCAAATGTACCGCCAAAATATAGCCAACTTTTAATATTTTGGTGATATGGCATCATTCATTCAGAAACCAACATTTACTGCTTGCCTTGAAATGATAATTTTTTATATATTGTTTCTAAAACGACTCTGAAATTAACAATTGTTTATTTCCGACCCATCGGAAGAGATCAGAGAGGTAAGAGTGAATGGGGCAATCGTTCCCTTTGCTCCTAAATTAATCCCTACACGAGATTTCCCATTTTATTGATTTTTCCAAATTTGTTGGCCTTGTCGAATGCATCGTTATCCCGTTACCGATTGGTACGTCGTGGTAATTTTACGAATTCGCCGCCTAATCTTTGATACTTGTTGTACCATGGATTCTTTAAGAATTGAAAAACATAAGTTTCTCGCAAAGGATTTTAAAAACCCTTTCTTATCATTGTTTTGGGAAGATTCGAACTCCAGAGACACCGAAACCTCCCGCAATAGCATAAGCTTCATAGGATAAAAAGGGACGTTTCAGGCGTGATATGGTGGAATATCATGATTAATTAAAACTGGAAATTTTCCACAAAATAAAATTTTTTATTAAAACGTCCGGTTTCGATGTAACTACGTCATCTTCTGAGATGATGTTGTTGCATCGAAACCGGTCGTATTAATAAAATATTTTATTCTGTGGAAAATTGCCAATTTTAATTAATAATTAATTAAGCTTCATAGGGTTTGGATTTTTCTCTGCGTTGCTTTGTCTTTCGATATCGGTTTTCGCAGCTATCCCGTTAACGGCTTCGGGTCAGAAGTGTGGGTTTCTAACCTAAAGACGCCAGCAAGATGACCAGAGATGCTGTAGGCGTAGAAAATAAACAAAGCTTAGATAATACCCTGAAACGGAGCAATTTAAAACTGAAAACGCCATCTAGATCTGAGATAAACCTCCGCGATATAGCCATCAAAAGGGTTCACGGATAATTTTGACACTTTTTTCATTTCTCCGAATTAGACGCCCTTACTTTAGGGAAATTACTGAGAGGTTTATTTAAATTATGGACACGTAATGATTTCCGATTTCATGAATAATGAATTAAATATATTACCGTAAAACATATAATAATAAAAAGAAAATGATTTCAAAAGGTATTTGAAATGAACCTTTTAAAGATTTAATTCTAACTAAACCTAAAAATTTATTGTTTGCCCTGTCTCCCTTCCGCAGGTACAAAGCTGAATTACTGTCGGCGGAAATACCTCGGAGAAGCTCTTTTGACTGCTCAGCCGACCGAAGGTATGTTTCACAAAAGTTCCTTCTGCTGCAATAATTTTTGAAAAGCGCATTTTAAATCGCGATAATGTCATCAATGTCCTGTATTGAAAACTCAAATTGTACATATTCTATGAATGTATTTTGGTATTTACGGTATACGCAGTCATCACCTAGGTTTTAGGCCTTCTAAGCCATTAACTTTGCTCTGAAATAGAAAAAAGCAGGGAAAAAATTATTTAACGTCGAAGCAGAGTTTTTATCTTTTTTTAAATACACTAAAATTCAGAGGTAGTTTAGATTTTCTATGGGCTTTGGCCAAAATGAGTTCAAACGCGTGTGCATTATGCGGCCGCTGTACATTCAACAAACGACTGTGATAACCACGGGTCCAAACCATGTGCTTACCGAGATAGCCACACGCACTTATTGTACTATGAATACAACAGTTAAATTTAAGTTAAAAACAGAAAAGCGGAAAAAATTGCGACAAGAACAAATGAGACTTTCGGAGACTAACGGCTCGTTTCTTGACACTACAATTGACGCGAGAAATCGTTCTGTGGAGACAGTCCACCTCAACCACAGTGAACACATCAAAATGTGGGGGTCCGCCTTAAAGAAACTTAGCTATATTACAAAGGTAACAGGAATATTGGTTAAATTTGTTACTCAGATTCTCCAGAAGATATGAATAATAAAAATAAATCTATGTTTGACGGGTGTTGTTCACGTGGTGTCCTTAGAAGGTTCTTCAGAAAAATTAATCACGGACGTGCGAGAAGAAGGTTTGCAGCCGTTTATGTTTTGCCATACATTTATTTTATGTCAGCAACGCTGTTAAAGCCCAACTTATTCAAATATTTTCCCGTATCCACCGATAGAGTAAAGATCGTTGACAAGAATGAACTCTCTATGATATTTTAGTTTAAGTAATTGTTTTCTTAACAAACAGATTCTTTTCCTTTTAAATAAATAACAGTAAATTTTCTCTTACCTTTTCTTCCTTACAATGTTCTGTTTACGAATTCACATTAATGATTGCAGAGGTATCTGACCTATTAGTGTTCGGTATTCGAAGATATCGATGATCATTGGCAGTGATAAAGTCAAAGGATATCGGCAGTAAGAGATTATCGGCAGATTAGATTAAAAATGCGAAAAAACTGGCGGTCTACTACTATGCTTAGAGTTGTGAATTAGACATAGTGCTTTAATTTCAATTGTAACAGCGCGAGCAATGTATTCTTTCTCATACGCGAATGCCTGATGTGAAGGAAAATATTCTCATTGTCGTCTTTATTTCATTAATCACACCTTATTCCTACGAATATTATGTTAACTACCGTTTTCTTCGGGTCACCCATCAATCACAGACGGTATTTGGGAGAGACAGGTCATTATCGACGTTAGATAGGGTGGAGGGGGGCAGATAAAGGAGTTACATAACGCAGACCGCAGTAGGACTGCGTTGTCCTCCCCAATGGATATTTCTCAACTTGATTCGTTCTTACTTTACGGCTCAGGGTATTCAAAATCTGATTCAAAATCTCCATTGCGGGAATTCCGACCCTTTTCTTCCAAGCAAGTGGAATTTACCCCAAAACATACACTGAATAATGTAGAGGGTAGGAAAGGGCAGATTGCTGTTTACATGAGGAAGAAAGCCATAGGCTGATCCAAAAATGCATGAAGTGGTTTAAGGATGACCCCTTAGGTCTCTGTTAACCAGTCGCCCATGATTACTTTGTCGGACGGTGCTGTGGTTCCCCTAACACTTACATTTTCGTCGGCAGGTACGTGGACAGGGGAGACTCTTCATCTTACGACAACAGCCCGATCCTCGATGACCACAAGACCGCGAGACCACAAGATCGCGAGGAGGACTGTCAAGGGTCTAAGTCCAAGGGGCCCAGGGCGAATCAGTCAGGGGGAGGAGTGACGGCGGGCGACCACGACGGCGTGCGGAGGGTACAACCCAAGCTGGAGGAGCCGGATGATGACGCGGAGTGGGGGGAGGACTTCGACGGGGAGGTCGACGGCGGAGGCGAGGACGTGGTGGACGAGGAAGAGGAGGACGGGGGGGAAGAGCTGGTGGTCGAGGAGCAGGAAGGGGGCGAGATGAGGCGGAAGAGGAGGAGGGTGGCCGGTGATGCCACGGTGGACGAACCGCCCTCCGATTCAGCGAACGCCCCGGAAGGTTCAACGGGCGACAGAACCGCGGTGGTCGTCGGCAGTGCGGTGGCGACGTCCACAAGAGTCCCGGGGGGGACGACGCCGGCGGCGGTCCCGGTCGGCGCGAGACCCGGTAGGATGGGCGGCGAGGCGTGGGACGCGGGTCCCGCCAGGGAGATGGACGACGACAGCTGGAGCGGCTGGCTGCGGGAAGGGACATTGGAGGCGTGGCCGCTCGTGGAGGAGAGGAGGGGTGTTAACAAAGTGACCAGCGGGATCGCCGGTGTGTCCAGGCAAAGGGTTTCCAGGTTGGGTCACCTGGACGGCAGGAATGCACACCTCAACATGGAGCAACTGCCCGAGTCGAACGCCGACATGGACTTTTTCAAGAGTATACTGTCTGACGTGAATTCTCTCACCCCTTCTCAGAGGTCCAAGTTCAGGTTGTCCGTCCTTAAGACTCTGCACGAAATGCTCTACAATGAGCAATGAGCCGTACTGTGCTGACCATTTCCGCATGTTATTATGCTCTGCTTCATTCCTTATTGCTGATCACACTTTTCTTTTTTTCTATGTTCAAGAAAATATTATTTTTATTTTCTTTATTTTACTATATTTTTATTTTCTCTCTTCAAGAAAATAATGTTTTTTCTAAATTATGCCACTTTTCTGAAAAATGATTTTTGCTTTAAGACGTTATCCTTACGCACAGACCGCGGATGTTATTAACATATAATAAGGACCCCTACTTATGTATATGTCAGATTAATTAAAGAAAGCTGGATAGTGAATCAAGTGCAATACGAACCTAATCTCTCAATGCATGAAATCGGGTAGAAGCTTATTTTGATATCTGTTATTATATTGCGTTCGATTACCAGGTAAAATAGTGTGACTACATTGACCTTTCACTTCTGCTTAAGTGAAAGTCTAATTGGGAGAAATATTTTCACTCAATTAGCTATGACATATTTCAGGGAAATATCTAACAGCCCTCCACATGGACTACAAGCTTGACCTGCGCTCAGATGACCACTGGAATAGTGCTGGCGAGATCAATGATAATTTCTCCTAATGGGATCACCCATGACAAGTCGAAGGGTAAGAGCCAGACGAAAGGTAATTCACAAACACTTATGAGGATGGAAACTGGATACCACCTCAATTATTAATCTCAGAAACTATGATGGACACAAGTATAAAAGTGAATCCTGGCAACTACGGCACCCGACTTATTAGGCCGTGTGTCGTGCTCGACAGGGGGAGGGGCAGGGCTTCCGATGTCGTCGTCACACGAAATCCTTGCAAAGAGAAAGCTCATAAAGCAGCGTAGAATGCACAGAAGAAGTCCTAACTAATTATAACAGGAACTTGGAATGTTAGGTAATGTTTAGAAGAGGAAAATTAGAAAATATAAAGCGAGAGATAAAGAAAATATAAAAATTTGAGGACTGTGCGAGATGAGATGAAAGGATAATGGGTATTACTGGAGATATGAGTACAGAGTAATACACAGAAAGGGGAAGACAGCCGGCAAGGGTTGGCAGGAGTATTGAAGAAGAAGATAGGAAAAATCATAGTAAACATAGAGGGAATGACTGATAGAATGTTATCAGTAGAAGTGAAAGTTGAACTAACTTGATAATTGTTCAGGTTTACATGCCATCAAGCAAAGCATAGGAAGGATGAAATAGGTAAAACAAATTAATTAAGAGGAAATAATTTTGGAAGCCTTTGGAAAGAAACATTTGATAGCGATGAGGGGGTAATATGACGGTGGGCGAATAGAGGGATGGTAGTACGATTTAGGGACAAGTTATGGCCGCTGGGAGGTAATGAATTTATCCTGGGAAAACGGTTCCATTATAACGAACACTCTGTTTAAACATTGCAGCAGGCGTAGGTTTACCTGTAAAATACCCGGGGATTCAGAAAGGTATCATTTAGACTATATTATGGATAGGCATTATATGTGGTATTCGTGGACTTGGAGACGGCCTTCGACATTGTCGAATGGAGCAAGATGTTCAATATACCATATGCGCTTGGGTTGGACTACAACGACAGAAGAATTATCCACAACCTCTACAAAAATCAGGTTACAACAATGAAAACGAAAAATGGAAGAAAAATAGAAGCCAAAATAAACAAGCAAGACAAGGATGCAAACTCTCGCCAGAAATATTCAACGTATAACTGGAAGAGGCAATAAAATAAACACAATAATTGGGGAAGAAATTAACATGTTGCGGTTCGCAGACGACATCGCAGCAGTAGCAGAGACGCGAGAGGACCTGCAAGCAACCCTGAATACTATGGACCAAGTACTTCGGGAATATAATATGAGCATCAAACAGGAATAAAAATAAAATCCTTATGTGTGGAAGAGAGAAGCTTAATGCTTAATATCTTAGAAATTAGAATCTTAATATCACGTTTCGAGAGGTGAAACTAGATCAAGTGGAATCCTCCCATCTATCTGGGCAGCAGCATAACATGGTATGGAAGAAGTTCGACGGAAATCAAGCCAAGAACAGCCCAAGCTAAGAACGCATTCATGAAGAAGAGGCAATTACTATGTTCAAAGAACCTAAGACTGGAAACAAGGAACCGATTCGTCAAGACTTTCGTGTGGAGCATGGCGCTCTATGGTTCCGAGACTTGGAACACTGGAAAAGTGGATCAGTGAAGAATAGAAACCTTTGTAACATGGTGATGGGGGAGAATTCTGAAGATTAAAGGGCAGACAAACTAAGGAACGATGAATTATACAGAAGAGCAGAAGAGGATAGGACCATATGGAGAACTCCACAGCAAAGAAGAAACAGATGGATTGGGCACACATTGAGGCACAATGGATTGCTTAGGAATATAATAGAAGGAAAAATAGAAGGGAAGATTCTATGAGGAAGACCAAGAGACATGTTCATAAGACAAATTAAGAAGTACGTAAAACAGAGAAGGTTTCAAGGATTGAGGGAATTGACATTAAATTGAGGCGAATGGAGAGCTGCAGTAAACTAATCCTAGAATTGAAATACTGATGATGATATAGTTAGGCACAGATTTAGGAACGGCATGATTGCTTCGAACAGTTTTCCGCGAGCGGATGTGGATTCAGACCATAATTTAACAATACGTGATTAAGTTTACTGTCTAATTCAAGAGGCTATCACAGGGAACACAGTTTTGGCAATGGAATTTAGAAGCATCAACAGGAAAAACAAGAAAGGAATATCAGCAGGCTTTAAAGAAAATTATGAGTAAGGGCAGGGTGTATATTAGAGGATTATATAGCATTAAGTATAATAGAGGAAAAATGGAAACACCAGAAAGGAGATTTCGAAAGCCGCAAACAAAACTACGTATATAGGAATAGTAAATAGGAAAAGGACTATGAAACCATGGATTACAGACGAGATGATTACAAAGAGAGACAAGAGAAGAAAATAGAAGAATGTAAACACTGAGATAGGTAGAAGGAAGTATAAAAAGTTAAACAATAAACTGAGATGAGAAACAAATAGAGCGGAAAATGTGGTGGAAGAAGTAGTGCTAGGGTATGGAAAGTTTACAGAAAGGTTGAAATTGGCGTGCTAATTCACTTATAGAAAAGAGCATCGAGTAAAATCGGGACGCATTTTTTTGTTTTCTAGATTTCGAGAAGAAATTCCATTGAGTTCGTTGGGTAGAATTAATGTAGAAGATGGAGCAAAGAGGAAAATTAGATGAGGGGAAGCATACGCGACATATCTGTAACCTGCACGTTTCAAACTGTTCCGGGCGTCCGGTGGATGGAAATTCCGGGTAGAGTTCAGAAGAGAAGTAAAATGTGCCTATTATCATACGAGCACTTGGTTTTCGACGTATACTTAGAGGAAATGGTAAAATAGGCATGGGAAGATCTGGGTAATGAAAGAAGGTGGAGAATCCATAAAATTAATTAGTTTTGCAAAAGATCCAGCTTTAGTTAGCCTGTCAGCCAAGTTGTTAATATCATTGCTGAACAATGATTTTATCATCTTGGAATTTTAGGATGTGATATACAGGATGAGAATCAATGTAAACAAAATAAATTATAAGTGGTTTTCGTGAAGGAGGAATCCTAAGTAAAATGTTGAAACGGGAGGGCAAAAATTAGAGGAAGTGTTTTGGAACAAGATGGTCTAAGTAGGAAGGATCTCAAAAGAAGAACTGCGTTAGGCAAAAAAAATTACAATGAAGGAATTAATGACAAGGATGTAGAGTTAGGATGTTAAGAAAAGATCAGTCAAATCTTTGTCATGGAATATGGTTTCGTACGGCTCGGAAATATGGTTCTCTAAGCAAGTTGATAGGCGTAGATATGGTCAGATTTATGTGTGGAGGATGATGGAAAAGGTAAATTGGACGGAAGAGAAAACTTAAAAATGCTAATCACAGTGGAGAAGGAAAGAGGGCTATCGGGAGAAGTCTAAAAGAAAAATTAGGAAAAGGTGAACACGAGGTATTTTGATTGGCAATCGTATGCTGAAGACTGTGACAGGGGAGGACATTGGGCAAGTGGGGTAGTTGATAGTTCGAGGAAAAAGACAGGCATGTTGGATAAAATTAAGAGAGATAAAAAGTGTTTGGAATTGAAAAACAGTTGAAAATAGTGGCGATGATCAGTCTGTGTCCATCCAAAACCTATCTTAAACGGTAGACTACTAATAATAGGAATAACTACCAGAAAATCTCCACGCAGGCAATCATGAATTACGGGAGCAACCAAGTGGCATTACACATAATCAAATAATCAAAGCGCTTCTGAAAAATTAGTTGCTTGTCGTGAGCACTTGAAAAAACAAGTTGATGAATAAAGACCGCTAGCTCAGCGGCCTCAGCTGACACTGCTCTGGCCAACAGCTTTGCTAACTTGCGGAAGCGTGGAACGACCGCTTTAGGTAGTATCCCCACCTTGTACTTACATTACATGAAGATATCAAAGCGAAACCCCTGGGTTAAACCAGATCTCCTCTCTACACTGTGATCTCACTTAAAGCTGAGGCAGATTTATGCGGTTACACTGAATTATAAATTTACCAAGAAATCATCTGAATGGAACGTGTCACGATAAAAAGCCAAGGTAGGTACCGTTGGCAAGACGAAGATGCCCTCATTAAAGCGAAAAAAGGAGAATATAAATGGAAATTGCAAACAATGTGTGTGTTTATATATATATATATATATATATATATATATATACATTTTCCAGAAAGAAAAAGGTTAAGCTAAATGTTAAAATAGGCGGGGAAAAAATAGAGCAGGTAGAGCAGTTTACATATCTCGGAAGTATTTTGGACCAATTCGGTCAAAGTGGTAGGGACGTAAGGAGAAGAATTGCGCTAGGCAAGGAGGCTTTCTCAAGGAGGAGGGAGTTGATGACGGGGACGTTGAGTAGGGATGTTAAGACAAGACTCGTAAAAACTCTGATATGGAGCGTAGCTATGTACGGCGCGGAAACGTGGTCACTGAAGCAGGAGGATAGACGTAGATTGGAGGCTTTTGAAATGTGGGTGTGGAGAAGAATGGAGAAGGTTAAATGGACCGATAGGAAAACAAATGAGGAAGTACTAGAGATGGTGGGTGAGGAGAGGGGTTTGTTGAGAGAAATCCTATGGAGGCAGGAAAAATGGATGAAAGGCGTATTGAGCGGTAGTGGAATGTTGAAGAGGGTAATAGAGGGGAGAATGTTGGGCAAGCAAGGTAAGGGCAGGAACAGGATAGGGATGTTGGACGGGATGAAGGGAGGAAGGAAGTACACAGAGATGAAGAGGGACCTGATATAGATTAGTTTGCTAGGTGGGGAGTCACAAAATGCTTATTTGATAGTTGTGTCCATCCAAAAACCTACCTTATACGGTAGATTACCTATTAATAATATATATATATATATATACATACACAGATTTAGAATTTTTAAATCATAGAAACACAAAGAAAGGACACTCACATATGTAGTCGACGTTTCGACGGCACGACCGTCGCGTCGTGTCGTCATCCGGTCGTGCCGTCGAGACGTCGACTACATATGTGAGTGTCCTTTCTATGTGTTTCTATCTCTTAAAAAATCTATATCTGTGTGTGTGTGTGGTTATTATATATAAATATATAAATGCAGCCTCACAAAACCATTTTCAGTCAATCGTTCACTCACGAACACAATCGCTAATACCCCGGTCACATCTAAATAAGTAAATGGGGCGATGTACCTAATTGGTCGACAATTGATAATCATGCGAAATGTTTCTTATTTAAAGACGAATTTCCGGAAAAGAAGACTCATTCTACGCTTGCTTGTCAAACGAACGCACTGATACTTTCCAAACCATTACCTCGGAATTCTTGCCCCACTGACAACAAATCGTGGTAATACAGAGGCGCATTCAAACTGATTGTATTATTGTTTGTGAACAGATGAAATGCTAAATGGCATCTGAAATATTTATATACTTGAACACTGAAATACGACTTAAATAAAATCACGATGGTTCCGAGTAACTTTTTCCTGATGTAGATTTAACAGGATCCTTAAAATTGCATGATTTCAATTATTATATCGAAATCACTGCCAGAAATTTCATAGCATCTGAGAATTGCCTTTCGTGAAGAGAAAATGAAGGTGGCCCCATTGTGAATGCAGTGAGGGTGGTCCCACTTGAAACTCAAGCTTGCTGTTATTTTCAAGGGTTGATCGTAAATTTCTCGTAAATTTTGTCCAAGAGCGTCTTAAAATCATTGTTTAGTTAGGATATTAAAGGATATTCTTTACCCTTGACTTCGGAATTAGACTTCATCAGAAACGATTTTAAGACTACTTCATTAAAACGTTTAGTTAGTTACAGATATTATTCAATACTAATTCGATAGTTTTTCAACCTCGCAAAACAGCTATCGGAGGAAAACATTTCAAAAACAAAATGTACATAAGGATTTTATGAGTAAAATATTAATAAATTCATTTAAATGTTCGAGTAATGGAAGTTCTAGGTCAAAACTGTTATACTACACATGTTAAGTACGCCGTCTGTTACCTGACAGTAATACTTGGTCGGGCCACTCGAGTCTCAGCTCGCAAAAGGTTCCTCCGTTCCTAACTGGAACAATACTATTTTTTAAGCGATTCAAGTGAAGTGAAATTATTCTTGCGATAAACAATGTCTTTCATCTCACATTCTTGTTTTTTCATTATACTAGTCGTAAAGATTCGTGTGATGAAAGAATAAGACTATTTCGGGATAGAATACAAGAGGTGACAAACATTGTTAATGGACATGACAGTCTGTTTTAACTCAAAAATACCAAATTTCTGTAGGTTTTCAAAATTTTTAAATTGGCCGTCAACAAGTGAACATCATAACTTGCTCGATAATTTTCCTGCTTTGCTTGATTAAATTACTTCTCTCTGTATGAATTTATTGTCTACACCGCTATTTATTTAAATCGATGTTGTTATTACGAAAATAATAGAGCAGCTTTTGTAAAAGTATTCGAAAAGCTAATGCCTTCAGATGGTGTGTGATTCAAAATGAATTGGATTAAATGGAAGAGAAAAATTATATTATTTTCAAAGGTAACTTGAAGATAATTGGATGACGTAAAGTTACATGAAGAATGAAACTAATCATTAAAAACTTATTTTCTACCAAACAAATTTCCTTATGAGTTTTTTCGTTGGTAACAAAATCAGAGATAACTCAAAACTACGCATATCATTCTGGCATTGAAATTATGTTGTGGAATCTTTATTTCATGACCTCCAACCCGGATATTTTGGGCTATATAATTCAACAGAACTGGCCTCGATATGTACCCATAATGACATCGTCGTAGCACACGCGCTACTCATTTCCTTATTCTATGAAAAAAACTGATGGTTCAAACCGCAGGAAGTGGTGAATGATAAATTAGAGCATTACACCTAAGCAAGCCCCGACAGCAAGAAAACCGCAAATGATATCGGGGCGTACATGGTACTCTAATCACAGACAGCCCAATTATGCCATCGCGTACGCTAAGGAGATTGCAAGATGATGTACGGATAATGGAATTAACAAAAAATATAACTGTCTGGTTAAGAAGACTTATCATTCGATGGCTATCCGATGTACATGGTTACTTATTTTCTTGTTAATTCTATCCAATATTATTCACAAGTCAAAAAAGATAAGTAAAAATATTACCGTGGGATTGGCACGATCCACTATCGTACTTCAACCACTCCTATCGCATATGATTGACGAGGCCACGATGCAGTATTCTTGAAATGCGAAGCTGGCGGATTGGATTGAAAAATGCCTTATGTTAATCGTCGCCCAGATATACTCGTATTGTGACCTCATAAGAGTCTGTGTGATGTTTTAATTTTTGGTTACTTTTCCGCACCATTTAGAAGTAACTGATATTTTCGGCTTTACTTCGCTTTTCAGATAGTAAGAGAGCTTTTGGTCGGAAGAAACTAATATTTATTGCAATGATTGGAAGAAATTCTCCCCGAGCAGTCATTACCGAACAGCCAAGGCAAAATGTGCAAAAACGGCACCTCTATTATATTTACGGACAAATACAACGCTTTCAGACGTAGAATACTTTTAATTTGATAAATAACTCTAAGTGCAGACATAAAGTTAAAATTGGTTGTGATTAACATATTTTTAAAAATTTCAAATTTCTAAAATTTCCGTTAGCTGACTTCACATTAGAACACCGTATGGATGAAGCATGCAAATACTGAAATAGGAGTGAATAAATGTGGAAACTCATCACTGAAAGGAGCAGCGAATATGTAAAATAAACAAGCGACTAGGAAGTTTCACCACAATGCTTGGGGGTGTAGTTTAGTATCTTACCCTAAAACCTTCCAGCATAATTTCCATCGGTCGTTTTTTTTGAGATAGTTACCATGAATATTAATTCCATCAGTGTATTGCTTCCCAAATGGATTAACACTAATGTAAAATAATTAATTATAACTATCCAGTAAACAATCTTCTAATACTTTGTTTTATTTCACACCCTTAGCAATGAGCCTCTCGAAAGGGGCTCAGTCCAAAGACCTGGCCTTGATACTTAGCCTGATCTTCTTTGTATCCCTGTAAGTGTCAACCAGATCTGGATACACAATGGCTATCATGATATAAGCGACGTACCTGATGAGATATCAGGCTTGATCGCCAACAGTTGACTTGGTATGGAAGAGAAATAGAGCCACCACAGGCTGGCTTATCTCAAACATAGATAAGGTCCTCATAAAAATTCGTTAATGTAATAGACAATATAATAAAACATCCTATAATACGCACATACTAGAAGATTTGTAACAGATTTATTGCGAATGAAAGGCTCCGTAAAAGAAAATACAAAGGTTTATAAATTGGAGGATTTGGCGGTTTCTAGCTCACGGTGAGAGTGAAGTCCTAGTGAGTCTTTCAGCGAGAACTTTATTTATAAATAAATTTTCTGTTAGCTTTGAGAGAAGGGGCCTCAGACCTAAGATTCAAATTTCTCGACGAAATAAATTAACAAAAACGTGCAAAAGGGCTCATCAGTTGTAGCAGCAAAGTGGTATTGTGGCTAGTATGATAGATAAAAATCAGAGCTGCGTTATACGGGGAGTTCAACTCTCCGGATAGTGTCAACATTTTCTGCAATTCTTTTACATCAACCATACACCACAGGTGTGGCGACGTTACACGAGTGTCAGTCAAGTTATCCTGGATGGCATGCCAGAAGGAAATGCAACATGAATACAACTGAATAACGAAGAATACAACAGTTAGCTCTTTTGAGTGCCATATCATTTCAATCTTTCAATTCTAATGTCTATCGATTTGTTACTAGTGGAAGGCATCCTTTTTGGTTTTATTTATTTAGAACCGGAGGCCATTTTCAGGGACGAAACGTGGGTTAGTCTTCTGCCCGGAGGAAGTTCAAGGTCTAAATCGAGCCCGTCAGTTGCCCTCTTATCCACCTGGAATGGGATCGTCCCAGAACCGGCAGTCTTGCGTTACTGCGCTAGATGTAGCGGATGCTCCTGTGCCGTTGATCATCAGCATTTGACCAACATTGACTCTGCCGTGAAAATATTCCGGACCCACCAACCATCAACTACCTATAATTGGTGAAAGGTACATTCAGACTATGGGAGACCGCGGATGATGAAGTGCTGTTGGATGTTATATTCCATGCTGGAATCATTTTCCGCGTCTGCCCGTCGGGTATTTTCCACTTCATGCACCAGAAGGCGTAAAGAATTGTCGGGACCGCGAACAAATATCGGGTCAGTCATTGTCTGCACTTAATGGAAAGTGTTTCTTCCACTGCTACAAGGTCTGTCTCAAAAGTAGCAGGACTATTTTTTCCAGGATAGATGGACGGACGGGCGGCGGATTCTCTGGCTGGGTGCAAGGAGTCTCAGGAAAGGCTGGATTTCGGTGGCAGTTGGGTCCCAGCCTTTGCGAAGTGCGGAACATTCTTTTGCAAAAGCTCTGTAACGTGACCTCTCTGCGCTCTGTCATGAATCAGGTATTAGAAAAGCGATACGCCATCAAATGTTGCGTGAAACTGGTCAAAACCGGGAATAATACTCATGACCTGCTCAAAGCAGCTTATGGTGATAACGCCATGGGTAGATTGGGGTGTTTTTTAGTGGCACAAGTTATTTCGGGAGGGTAGAGAAGACGTTGAAGACGCCAAATGTTCAGGACGCCCTTCGACCTCGAAAATTGACGAAACTGGGCGAAGACTGCAAGGATGAAGGCTTTGTCCATCAACAGTCGACAACATGGGCATGGGAAAGTTGTGTGCGAAGTTGGTGCCGCGAGTGCTATTGGACGAACAAAAGGAAACTCACATACGGGCCTGCAAAGAGTTTCTCGACCATCTGAGAGGGGGTCCAAATTTTTTAGAGAATGCACCACCAGGCTTCTTCCTCTTCCCCCGCCTCAAGTGCGTGCCGAAAGGACGTCACCACGGATTGGTGTAAGCGATACAACAGGCCGTAACGAGGGAGCTCAGCGGCGCCGCCTTCCAGGCGCCGCATTCCATAAAGCGTACGAGGCGTGGAAAACCCTCTAGCAGCGGTTATTGCGCTTGTATTGTTTCTGGAGTTAGGGAATAGCAAGTTGGCAATACTCCTTCCCATCATTGATACGATCGATGTTATATGGACTCCCTCAAGAGTAGTAAATATCTTATCCCTCGCCCGCGACTCTTTAGTTCGTCAAGAGTTTCGGTGCAAATTTGTAAAAACACAACTTCAATCCTCAATACTCTCCCCAGCGCAGTGCGGTGTTGGTCTGCACTGGAAACGTGAAGGTTATGGTCATCCATGCAAAACAACATATCCTATAGGACCCCAGACATTCATCCTATTCACTGTCCCATCAGGGAGAAGGGGCATAGGGAACAGAGGCAGGCTCGATATTGCTACTCGTATAAGAAACGCCATGGAGATACGTGAAACGAGATACCTGCCCACTAGGCCGACTGAAAGATCGGAGATGTTTTTTCAGAGCAGTACAGAAATTGCATGTAGGAGGCAATGTGAGGATTAACCTAAGCTAAGGAAGAACTTCAGCATGACAACGCATCTTGGGATATGACTCATAGGCAAGCAGGCTTACATTCTGAGATAAGCCTCTTAGCATGTACACGACTTCGAAGGCAACTTGATAAGAGCTAAGCTTGTGTATTGCAATGCAAATATCATATTTTAAGAGAACCTCTGACTTATACATTTCAGAAATAACGGGATGAGCAACGGTCAATTTTTGTTTCACTGGAAGAAGCATATTTCTCCCTGGACCTGTTTCAACGCGTGACTTACTTTTCGTCGTACAATTAGTCTCTCGGACATGGCTGCTCCATATACAGCCTGTAAATAACCTCGACCGATCATAAAACATTGGAGCTGAAGAATGATACTGGAAAAATGAAAGGTAATCAATTGATATTCCAATCGACTCCGACACGAAGCAAGAATGTAGTAAAGCAGGCAAGGAAAGAAGTTACACAGTGAACCGAGCAGCAGTTTTGCTTAAGGGGCGAGCAATGTAGTAAGAGACATAGGATAAGATGGAAAAAGTACGAAGTGGCGAGGAGAGAGAAAATCAATTGTAGCGGAAATTGCACTATTAATTATTACGCTAAATTTTGAGTTAACAAAAATCCTGGCTTGGTGAGAATCACCGAAGACACTTCGAGAGAAATGGACATAAAGAGTGAACCGTGAGAAGGAATGAGAAAGGAGAAGGGAAGGGGCTGGGAACGAACGAGACTGGCTTTGAAGGATTTCCCGTGATGCTGAGTTCGAGTCTATAAGACATAACCTTCGGTACCTTTCAGTGTCTGGACGCTTGGCCCGTCCTTGGTTGACGGCGATAGCAAGGGCACTGGAGGAGGACGGGAGGAGAGGGGAAGGCCCTCCTTGCATGGTGCAGACCCACTGTTCGCCCTCCGCCCATTCAAGATCACCCCTTACCTGCTCCCATACTCTAGTCATGATTCTAGCACCACCGCTATGAACTGACGTTTATTTTTTACTTCTAGTTTTATTGGCACTGAAGGAAGCCCATCCGTCAGTCTATGGACTACAAAAGCGACATGGACTTGGACGGGGAATCACAATAACAAGTTTTTCAAATTCCACACATGATTAAACTGTGGGATTCCATCAAAATGTATTCGGACACATCCCACCGGGGAAACAGATTTCTGGGATTACACGTAATAACAAGGTTTCATAGTTAAAAACACATGGCGAGTGAGGAATCGAATAGTTAAAACAATTGTGCGAACCAACAAAAGCTCTACAGAAGTGACGCGATTGCGTAAAACAGAAAGAGTGAGAGAGAGAGAGGGCCGGGAAAAATGTTAATACAGGGTGGTAGAGAAATGATTAAGATACTGGAAGTATATCAACTCAAAATTCACCGTTTCAGAAAAACATAAAATAAATGACACCATAAATGCACCTTAATGGAATAAATGCGTTGACTTTCCACAATGGAAAAACCTACACCACTAAGTGCCACCCAATATTTCATTATCAAATGACAAATCCATGATTTTCGTGCAAACCGTTATTCCTTTTTCTCATCCCCTTACTCATTAGGCTTAATACCTCCTATTGTCCTTTCAAGCCCTTTTCTTCTTCCTTCTACGCTGCTAAACACAGATTACACATAGAATACACACAGATTACACACAGATTACACACAGAATACACATAGCTGTGTATTACACCTGGTTTTGCCTTGTTTGTGGGCTATTTGGTCGTTGCAGATATGTTGTAGTGTAGTTTTTTTAACTGGTGATCGTGAGAAAAATTTCACAACCGAAATAATAAGTACTCCAACAATGTTCGATGCATTTTTAACGTCCCCATACTTCTCAATTTGCATTTCAGCGAATTTCGTTCGCCATATTTAACACGAGAGCATGATGTTTTTATTTTTACCGTAGAACTTAATCCAACTTTACATTGACTGACTGGCGCTTTATTCCGCCTCCTTATATCCTTTATCTCACCTGATTTGATAAATTTTAAATACTGCGAAACAGAAATTTGGGCGCTTATCTAAGTTTTTATTTCACTTGTCAATTTCATTGGAAGTATATCAATATTTTCTGGATCGGAATTGGCTCATCCGTTGACGCACCTACCAATAGTAAATCTTCTACTACGAGTTTTTCTATTATGATTGAGCCTAAAAGACCCTTTCATTTGTATTTGTAAAGTTTGGCTTTCAGTTGCTCGGACGCTGATTTATTGCAGAAAAAGGCACAGAATTTTTACATTAAATCATAAAGGGACTCTTGACACGACAAGAACATTAGATGAACGAACAACTTCTTTAGTCGGTAAGCGAATTTTCCTCTCATAAATGTACCTGATTGGGTAAGGGGAATCGGCAAAATCCATCAATAAATGTGAAATTTTGAAAAGTTATGTGATAGAATATTAGCAGATCTTATTTTAAGTGTCCCAATTGAACATATTTATTTATCTAATGCAATAAATTAAAGGATTTTGTCATATTTATGAAATTTTAACATACATTCACATCCACCGTGGCAGTAATCACTATACGTTAGTTTAAAATGTTACAGGTTAGTTCATAACAATAAGGTAGCAGATTTGAAGATCGTTTCGCGAATTAGGTTAACCTTATTAATGCCGAATTAAGGTGTTAACCTTCATAATTATACTTTGGTGACTTGCCTCGAAACATTTAATGGACCATTTTTAATGTGTAATCCATTGAATAATGTAATTGCTTCGTTACTGGATTTTATTTCCGAACAATTGAAAATTTATTTCAATTGGAAATTTAATACGAAATTGATAACCTAAAATTGGAAAGCAATACAGTGAATTTGACCTCAAAACACTGAACAGAGAAAACCTGACTCATTCAACTCTTTCGGCTTTATTTGTTTTTTTCTTTAAGAACCCTTTAATATAATCGTACGTACTTCAACAAGGTTCCATTAGAATAGACTCTAGCTGGAAAAGTATGACCACAGGGCAGCATAGGAAGCAGCACCTGCTTTACTAATGGAAAACAAGCGACAGTTATCCGATTGAAGGCTGTTTTTTCTGGGCTAGGATTTCGATTGAGCTAGCATGTTCAACTGGGCGTTAAATCACTTTTTCCCATTAAGGTAAGTTTATACATTTCTTGTGAAACCCATTTCCACGATAAATCTAACACAAAGGAAAACTTCATGAAATGGAGATTAGGTTGCCAGTCATCGAGGAACCAACGGCGAACCGCTGTAAACTCTAAACACTGGATAAACGCGCAATCGTTATGAAACACCTCATCAAAAGTGAATCAGCGATTTAAGTTTGCATGTTCAGCTATGAATCCCGTTTTGAACTTCTGGACACAATGTCATCCAATCTGAAAATAAAGATACTAATCTTCAGACTTAAAAACAAATAAATGGACTGTCCCCTGATTCGGAAACGATTACAAGAATCACGTTCTACGTTTTGGATAAAGCCGAGCGAATACATTTTTTGATAAATCCATCGCTGTCTTTGTGTCAACATTGTCATAAATTAGAGCAGCAGAGGGGGCCAATATATTGTTCATTTACTGAGGGTATCGTAGAACAGAAATATAAATATTCATGTCGCTCTACAATTGTTTCCCACATCTTTTTAAAATTTTAATTTCCATTTTGTATTTCCGAACAATAGCGCAATCAAATTACTTCTTCGCGTGTAAAAATTCATACAAGTTGGTAGAACGTTACTCTGGCCGTCGAATCGTTTGAAATGAATGCCCCAGGGTTTAAATTTTGTATTAGGAACTAGAGCATTCACACAAATCGTTGTAAATCGATTGCTGCTTTTTGTAAACGTGAGAAATGATTTCAAGACTTTTGCATGATAGCCGAAAGAGTATTTTACATAATGATTTCCAGGAAAACCTAAGTCACATTGTGCCTGACTTATTTAAGGCACATTAAAGTACATGTCATGGGTTTTGGTTTAAGTCCACCGTTCCGAATTGGCTCACGCAAAACTAGATATTAAGAGTAAGTTTTAATTTAAAAGAAATCAGGTTTTAACTCACATGGTCTTCCCCACTTTTGAGATATTACGTTTCTTATTACCTTTTTCTGGTCGGCTTCAATCATTCACATCCACCCATTCAGCTTTTGACCACTAGCTGGAATGAAGTCTCGCACACCTGCAGAGAAGAGAGACTCTTTTCAAATATCGACATACATGAGAGAATATGACTTTAGAGTGAAGAAAGATATAAAGCTGAGAACCTTCCTGCCTAAATGCATCCGAAGTAAACATGTGAAATCTCGGTATGGAACATAATGCTTTGGTGTAACTGTGAAGGAAATTGGAATGAAATACAACTGTGGAGAAATACCATTATAAACAGCATATGCCAATTGTCGAATGAATACAGGAGAGATGCTATATAGAAAAAATGGTCAAGAGCGAATATTATCGACGCTGTAGGTTGAATCACTAAAAAATACTAAAAATGACAAATGAATAATATGTTGTACAAGGTTTCAATAATTATCATGATGCAGTTTACGAACGACTTGAAAACGAAAAAAAAAGCCATAAGCAAAGAGTCATTTGCAATGGAAATGGCATCGCATGCAAATTTTAAAAACAAATGTAATTGAAAGCTGGAAGAGAAGAACAGAGATGATAAAAATAACTAGAAATACACTCTAACGACTAAAATAATTCTGTTTCCTATTACATAAGCCGAATCATCAGCAATGAGAAACAATTAGAATCGATTGAAGTGGTTGACGAAGAAGAATGATGAAAATCAAATACACATGGGGAAGAAATTCTCAAAAATGGGCTGTAGAAGAGATAGAGAGGTCTCCGCGAGAGACTGATAAAAAGGAAGAATATTCTTCGGATGAAGACAAAAGTAAAGTTGAATAAAGGAAGGTCAAGGACGAAAGGGCGAAATACGTAAGGGCGATACGTAAGATGGGGAACACGCAAGTAGTATGATAAGGAATAATTACGTAAGGTATCAAAACGACAGGAACTACGCAGAAATAACTGACAGAAAAAAAATGATACATAGTTGGAATTCACGAAATCAGCCCGAAAAACCTTAACGAATAAGGTGATGGCATCATTTGAGCATTACGCAAGTTTAAGTATTGTGAATTGTTAAATTACGGGAAAGTTGTCGTGTCACATTGTACATATGTCAATGCATGTGAAATGGTACATGTTTCCTTTTACAGCATATTTAACTTTTTTACTTTACAGGCACAATTAACTTTTATACTGTAATCAATGATCATGATTTCATCATTTGATTGGGCATACAATAGCGTATTACAATAAAGAATGCGTGAATTTAAACTTATATCTTACACTGAATGAAATAAAAGCACAAAGCTTTGATAAATGTAACCCCGTTTAATTAGTACTGGTCAGACGACACAAAATGAGCAGAACCAGAGGTGAAGGGTATGCTGCACATTAACATGAATGATTATGTATTAATTATTCTGGTACGATTGAATATTATTCTGGTCTGTTTTATTTTTTTGTCATTCTGGTGCTCGTCCTCCGTTACTGTCTAAGCCAAAAACGCACTGAGAAGTGAAAACGTTTCTAATGAATTTTTTTCCACTGGGTCCCAAAATAAAAGGATTTTGATGCAACAATTTCAGAGAGTAAAAATCATTCGCCTTGACCGGGATTCGAACCTGGATCCCTCGATATCCGGCCGAGTGCTTTAACCAATTAAGCTACCGAGACGTCCTCTTACACTTACACTCGGCCGGATATCGAGGGATCCGGGTTCGAATCCCGGTCAAGGCGAATGATTTTTACTCTCTGAAATTGTTGCATTATAATGCACACATAGCGGATGACTCCGTTAAAAGTTACTGTTGCGGCATCTCCCGCAGTTTCTTGAAAAGGATTTTGCACGTACATTCAAAGAAGAAGGTGGGGAGATTTTCTACCGTAAAGGCGTCATATACTTGTAAGACGGAGGAAATCGGGAGTGTCAATTCTGTAGATACGAACGCTAGGT
Organism: Hetaerina titia; assembly: GCA_037158775.1. Taxonomy (NCBI): domain Eukaryota; kingdom Metazoa; phylum Arthropoda; class Insecta; order Odonata; family Calopterygidae; genus Hetaerina; species Hetaerina titia. Next base: position 107,621,333 of record CM073768.1, on the reverse strand, counting down.
GAGACATTATAAGACGAACTAGGGAACGTAATATCGTAAGCCTGTTTGTGGTAACTTGATACAAAACATAGATTAATCGAAAGAGTAGGCGAACACTGTTCATCATAAAATAAGGGAATTGCATCGTTTTATTGAAAAATCCGTTCAAAATTAAGGAAAACATCAACAGTTGAATAACTATTTCATCGACAAAATACGTAAACCCAAAAACATTTGTGTTTTCTGAATACTCCCTAAGTTCAAACAATTTTCTATTTTATTTGCTTGCCTTGTAGTTGATCATTCTAGAGTAAAACTGATCTTTCAACACACATTGAAATTCCCTGTGACGCAACAATTTCTGAGCATCATTTATAAATAAATATAAATCTGTATTATATTGTATATTTTATCCAGAAAATTATGCACTTGAAATTCTGTACATGCATCCTAAATACTCTTTTATGAACGATTTTTATTGCATTTTTCAACGATCACATACTAGTGGAAGTCAAATGAAAATCGAACACCAGCCATTTCACACAGTCCGCTAAAAGATAGCTTTTTACATATCGATGTGGTAAGAGAACTGCATAGTGATAACTCACGGGCACACACAGTGGTTGGGCTATGTCCTAGTTGGTGCGCGGGCTGGTTCTTGTAGCGGGAGTTCAGTTTTCATTTGACAGCCCCTCGTAGCTCAGAAGTCAGAAATATACTGCCCAAAAAGAATTTCTACATCTTAAATGTAAAAGTGCTATTATGGACCACCCAAGAAATGTAATCTGTTCAATGAATCTAGTCAAAGACGACCTGAAGATGACATTAAGTGTTTGAAACCCGGGTCGTGAATAAATTCTATTCAAGTGAGATTTGCATAGTCTGTCTCCTTTCCATCTTAGTCAAAGACGGATCCAAAGCCCTCAGTCATAGACCTAAGGGCTGGTTTGATAAGTGAATAGTGATAACTCGTACTAAGGTGAGCCAGGCAAACGACGTGTGAAACTAGGATGTCGCCGTACATTTTTCCTAGAATTCAGCATGGATTACATTCAGAATCTTGATTAGAAATATTTTTGCTGTCGAGACCTTTTAATGTGACATATATTCATGAATGGATACAAATTGTAGTTCATGGCAACATAGAAAATTACATTCAGAAATAAATGTATTTGGGAACGAAAAGAACATCACCCGCGATGCCATTCAGAATGCAGTTTATCATGTAAAAAACTGAACCTTGATGATTAAATGTCAACGTGATCATTCACTAATAATTATAAAGAATTAGGAGAGAGACTCAGTTATGCCCCCCATTCATTAAAGTCGTCTCATTAATTACATTCGATGTAAATGTATGCATCATCTCAAAGTGAATGAATCTTTCGAATTTTTTCTCGAATCTAAAAATTCTGAAGCTTATAAATCTGTCAACTCCTATCTAAGCTTGTTGCGAATGAAAAAACCCACCTATTTTTTTCTAACTTTTCCGATTCTGTGTTGACTGTTGGTTTAATACAACATTAGTCGAGAACGGACATTTTATGAGCAATGGTATGATATGGGATTTTGAAGAATTTTTATGTGACCGATAATAATGTATACTTACAGAAATCAACATTTCCACCTTTGTAAATTAAGTACTTGTATTGTGTACAACATAATGATCGCATGGTAATGAACCATCACCCGTAAACTTAAGGTTATGAAAGGACTCTTCAACTGAGTCATTATTGGTCGCTCTTTAGTCATCAGTTGTGCGATGTAAAAAAAGGTTTACATAAAAAGTACTGGTAACAATATTTTCCTGATGTGCGCGTGAGGTGCTGAATTCAAACCGTCGCGTCGTTGAAGTGTGCGTATGATTGCAGATCGTATTGGCATTGATAAGATGACAGTTCACACCATTATCACTGAAAATTTGGCGACGCAAAAGTCCTGCCCTAAACTCGTCCCGAAGGTCTTAACGGACGACCAAGAGCAGAGTCGAGTGTCCAGCAACATCTTGATGATTTCCCAGCACCCATTAAGTCCCGAATTGGCACCAGCAGACTATATCCTATTCCCAAAGGTGAAATGCTCCCTCAAAGGACACCACCATGGGACCCTAAGTGCCGTCAAAGAAGCTTGCACGTATACCCTTAAGGACCTTCCGGAATCCGCCTACCTGGGAGCTTTCGAGTCGTGGAAAAACCGCTGGAAAAAGTGTGTCGACGCTCAAGGGATGTAATTTGAAGAATTTTGAGACATTGTAGCAATATCTGAAATAAATCCATTTTTCTGAAAATTTTCCCGATATTTTTTGTACCAAAAGTGAGCATATTCAAGCATGACATTAGGTGAATCTACTAGGTGTAGTCCAATGGGTGGAGCGTTGGGCTACTGACTAGGAGCCCGGGTAACGCCACTGGACATCCTCAGCTTCAGCCAAGCATCCAGCTGGTATTTTTCGGGTACCAGATCTTCCTGCAAAACCATGGCACAGGAAAAGAAACTGGCCCCCCTACCCTACTTTATGAATTTCACTCACCGTTGGGCTTAGAACTAGGCAAGCTCTACCGTCACTTATCGAACAACCTTCGGGTTGAGAACTGTAATGGCATGATATTATTCTGAAAATAGTTATTTTCCCGGTGTATTCGTCTAAATAATCACACAGTACAGGGCTGGCCGTTTACCTAGTATTTCTCAACAATGTCCCGTGGTACTGCTATTATTTCCTACGTGACAACCTAAAGCTTTCATGTCTTAATTTTGTCATTTCTTTAATATTGTTAACGCTCTATAATGACGTTGAAAGCATGCATTATTACATGTACACAACATAAATACACACAACATATTAGCGATGTATACAACACAAATCGAGATGAATTTGACGTGTTCATTATTTTCAATAATGGCATAAAAAGAATAAGCCCACAATGTAATTTCAACATAAAACATAAATGAAAGAACGTATTAAAATAATAATTCCGAAAACCACACGTTTTAGAATTAGGAAATTGGCGGGACTTTTCAAAAATATGCACCCACGAAAACGGATATTTTCAAACATACTCCCTTCAATTTGAGAAATCAATTGAAAGAGAGCACGTAAAGTTTCTCGGAGGGACTGACTATTACAAATGGTCTTAGCTATTCGGCAAATTCGTAGGACCACTTCTTTTATTCGGGCGGGATTCAATGCTAGCCTTCAAAGAAATATGACAAAACGTGTCTGGATTTAACAACCCCCTTTGGAAAATTGAATCTATGTTTATAAACGCCACGTTAATGCCTGAGGCGGGTCCTCACTCCACTTCCCAAGAAACCGATGGTTGGGCGAGGTCCCACAATCGGAATACTGCTTGCGTCACTGCCGCCCATTATTCAAGGGGATTGGTATCATGGGACTTTGAGAGAGGTCGCGGACGTGGACGAAAAAACAGCGAGGGGGAAAAAATCGAGTTTGTTTTAGGACTTGTAAAACCAATAAAAGAAGAAAACGTAATGAGCATTTATTTCCCAAGCAGACCCGAGATCGATGCGACGCGACGGAATCGATTGTTCAGGGCAGGCATTTTTTTGGTCTGCTTGTCCGTTCCGAAAATAAATAAGGCTGAGGTCACGGGTTCGTACCCCGCCTCGCCCCCGTCTTGTCAGTTGATGCATGTCACCAAAATGCTGGGGGGGGCTTCGGAGGAGGAGCGAGTTGTGGACTTGCGTGGGGCAGGAGCGGGGTGACTATTATTCAACTGCCCCAATATCCACTCCCCGTGACGGTTAATAAAAACGAAGTGGGAATATAAATGAACAAAAACAGGTCGTAAAACACTAATCGACGAGTCTTTCAACGATTCCAAAACCGAATGAATCAAGACTCCGAAACTAAACGATCAAAAATAAAAAAATCCACCGCCACCACCCCCATTCCCCCTCCGCACTCTATCCTTCGCCCCCTCTCGCGTCCTCGGCCCACCCGTCCGCTGCTATAGCAACGCCCTTGGGATCTGAGACAGACACCACACTAACGCTGTCTACGACTGGATAACCCCTCTCTCCTCTCAGAGTTCTCTCCCTCCGCCTCCTATACCTCCCTCCTTCTCTACCGGCACACGCGAAACCTTCTGGAGGCGGAGAGTGTCCAAGACGACGGCGGCGGCGTGGGGGGAAGGGGCGTAAGTGGCGGGGGAGGGGTGGATGTGTGGGGGGGAACTGTTTGGGAGAGGCGACCGAGGGCGGGTGGGTGGGTGGGTGTGGAGGGGAGGCGGACAGGGGAGTAGGAGGGGTGGTTGGGAACCGAGAACATGTCTGCCGCGCGGGAAGCGTGTGTGCGTTTGGGGGTGTGTGCACGTGGGTGTGTGTGTGTGTAAGGCGGAGAGAAGGGGCAACGCGCCCGCCGATGCGAGCTTTTTTTGCGCATCGATACCGCGGCTTCCGCCCCTCTCCGGGAGTGGAGGGTTGAAGCGGCGGTGGACGGAGAAGGGGGGGCGTCAGACTGAAATCCGGGCGGGAGGAGGAGTGGCGGGGCTAGGAGGGAGGGTGGATCTGGGGAAGGGGGGTGTGGAGAGAAAGAGAGAGGGAAATGGGGAGTTGGGAGGTGGTTTGGTGGCTGTCTCTCGTTCGCCCGGCGGTGCATGACCTCCGGGAAGCACACCAAGAAGACGGTTTCGATCGCCGAAACAGAACAATCGGGGTGTAGACGACAACGAGGACAGGAGAGATTGACGACGACGAAAAGGAGGAGGAATTGAAAAATTTTAAATGTTGGAATGAATATATATATATATAACAAAAAAATATTTATATATACACACACACACACACACTGACACACACACATACTCAAATAAAGACGGAGAGACAGAGGGGTAGATAGATAAGAAGTATACAGATAGATACTCCAAAAACACTGGCGAGCAGCACGAAAGCGCCGTGATCGCCGAAACGTTTTGCAACCCCCCCCCCCAATATGAATAGTAAATAGAGGTAAGAACCGGAAACAATATTTATGTACGAACACAAGAGTAAGAAATTTCGCGAGTAAAAATGTGATACCTAATGGATATGATCCAGGATATACCAATAAACTACCTATTCCGAAGACAAACCTTTTTCATCGATTACACAGGCCAACAGTGGTTTTGGTGCCGGAGCTCTTAATGCTGATTTAAAGAACAATTGGGGTGCTGAATCCAATTATGACACTAGTTTTTTCCTATCAGCTATAGTTTTCAAGATATAGATATGTTGTTACTTACGTAAAAAAATCTTCTACATGATGATATGGGAATATTATATTAATAATTATCTCATTGGCCTACAATATAGAAATATACATAAAACTTATTGACAGTTTATTGGAAATAAAAGGAACACCGTAGAGTGGTTATAAATTAGTATACTTATAGATTTATTTAACTTTGAAAATTATTTTCCGGAATATATCAAATATTAAAACAACTAATCGTAAGATGTGCCATATCTAAAAAAGTAGAGCTATTAAATAAAAACGGATTTCATATTTGAATTCAGCACTACAAATATAGTTAAAATCATCACAAAGGTTCCCGGCACCAAACAAAAATTTTTTTTGTAGGTCTGTGTTATCAAAGAGTTTGCTTCTAAAATATTTGGGTAACTTTTATGTATATTCTCGAGGAAGAAACATCAGGCAACAATAAAGCAATGTACTTTTGAAAACATTGCATTAAACAGAAACGTACATGTGAGTGTGTCTGTATAAGGAACTGTTCCTTCCTTCTCTTTCTTAAAATGGAATAAGGAAAAGGGATAGGAAGGTATATAAAAGACATACTAAGGAGTGGTGGGTAAGGCGGAATCGAGCAGATCACAAGTGCATAAATATTTCCTTGACCTGGGGTTGAACCACGGATTCTTCGACTTAACGGGCCGATACTCTAATATATATGTAACCATCAAACATGAAAATCCGTCGAATAGCGAACATATATTCATTCACATAGATATACATGTAGATATATGGAAAAGAGATAGGAATACACATAAAAGACAAACAAAGGAGTTGGTGGGGAAGGTGGAATCAAGCAGATCACAAGCCTAAAATAGTTTCCTAGAGTGGAACTTGAACCAACATCACAACAATTAGTTTATATGACGATACATGTTTCCATATGGAATATAATTAAATGAAGTGAACTGAGGATCATGACGGGGAACGAAAAACTATCTTGGTTTCTCCGATTTAGAAGATATTAATACAATATCCGAGATTTTTGCAAGAGAGGCGCCTCTTTATATCCTGTAATATGGATTTCATTTTATATTAATGACATCAGGGATCCTTTTTTTTACCTATAATCACAGTAAAACGAGGCACGGCCTTTTCTGAAAATACAAGTCCTTTCAGCAATCATAATTTTTTTCCTGTTTTTACTGATTCGGAATGGAAGAAAGTGCATTTGATATTTGAATGCCATCTTAAATTGTGTCGATTGAATTAGCGGGTGTCCATTGGTGTCATTAATCCCAAGTTATGGAATTGCTATACTCCGAGAGGGAAGATAATTATGCCCACCTTGGAAGGAAGATTTAACCAACTTCAACTTTCTAATCTTCAAACTAGAAATTTATTCCTGTGTTTACAATGCCCAAAAGACGATGGGCGTGTTAATTCGGTACATTCACAGAGGCGAAATTACATTAATGTTTTTGTGAATGCTGTCACTGAGTTTCAAAAGTAGCATATAGTTATCAGATTTCTATGGAGAAACTGTTTGTGAATTCACCATTTCATTAGAGATTGGGTGTATGACTGCATCATTCCATTTCCCCTTCAATTAAAAATAAAATAGACAAATGTTGCCTGTAGGGTGATGCCTAATTTATATTCCAGCACAAAATGCAATTACTTAGGGTTGGATATATCCTCATCTGGTAACAAAATATAATAGAACATGGATTCTAACAAATGCTGGCAAGCATTCTAACAATTGCTTGATTATGATATACATTGATTGTCCCGGTACAAGTATAAAATGTATAAAATTACAACCTGTAATCTATGGAGGCAATCAATATTCTCTATAAAAAATGAAATACATGTACTTTCCAAGCACCCAATTTCGCAAGATCATTTTAGATATTATTAAAAGAATTATAACCTATACGTTCTAATTGATAGATTGGTACTAAATATTCATGACAAGATTACTGAGAGAAATGCATACTTTCCATAGGAATGATTAATATTTTATTGCAACATGGAACACACTCCTTTCTTAAAAGGGGTTGTCTATCGAAAGTTCATTTCTACAGAAATTTAAGCATACGTAGGTAGCACTCTGTGTTTTTTAGGTGTGAATTAAGTCATGAACATCCATTTTATTAGGTATTTGTTTGTTCAAACGAAAGAATAGCAATAATTTAAATGTAAGTATATTTATTCAAATTTTTCTGGGCCCGAGGAAATAACACAAAGGATCATCAATTTATGGTACATTGAACTCACTTCTGCCATGATTTTCCGGTGAATCACAGCGAATTTTGAAAGTTAGAAAGTGTTTAATAAAGATGCCGAAGAAAGTCGTTATTATGATACAACTACGGAGCGTATTCGGAGTTCCACGAAAGTGAAGCCATAAATTGAATACCGGCTCTTGCTAGCGAAAAAGAAATACTAGATAAGAGAATTATTAGAAACAAAATCGTCTTTTGAAAAAAAATTCTCCACGATTGATGCAAGAGAATTAAGAGACAGCAATTGAAAGAATGAAGAGGTCAAAGTTGAAAGGTTCCGATTTTCAGTGGAGGGCATCAACGTACCATTAAACTATAAATAGATGAGAGAAATTAGGGATAAAAAAATACCCAAATTATCAAACATAATATAAAAATTCCAAAGACATTCCAAGAACTGACAATCTGACAGGTACCGGCGAAAAGTAATACTTAGCTTCAGGGACATTATTTTCATTCAATTGTTTCTCATATTAGTCATACAATCTCTGTTGAACTATATATGACATTACGCCACACAAAATCTAAGCTCATGAAAAAAATTAATATCTGAAGGAAAGAATTTTACAGCTACTTAAAAAAAGGACGAAGCGATGCTTTTTCCATTTCGTTTGCTCGTAGATCACGACAGAGGACCTTAAGACGCCGTTTCATTTTTGAAATAAGGTTAATGGGTATGCTTTGTAAGATTGCCATGTACTTTGAAGTGGACATACTCCAAAAATATGGCATATTGAACAAATTTTTCTCTTCGAATTTTATTTGAAAAAAATCCCCCATGCGTCAGAGAATCCACGTATATTTTGAATGGCATTCGGAGTTGTTTCCGGACTTGCTCCGAAATTGCTATTGATATTAAAAGTCAGTCGGACAGCGATGCACAGCAAACCACACCTGCTCGGAGTCTTGCAATGTCAATTTTCACCCCGAGAGCCAAATGTGGGAAATGAGCACCGCTCGATCCACTGAGTCAAGGTGTAAGGATCCCGGTCGTTGCGGCTTGGAAAGGAGGGATGGCCTGGGAATCGAACCACGACCGACGGTTTCAAGGGAGGCGGCGTATCAAAACCACCGAAAAACGTGCTCTCACCCCGTCGACCGCTCTTTCATTGGGGGAGCGGGAAGGGGTGGAGAGCGTTCCCCTCGCGAACGGTGGGAGGCCTGTAGGGAACGGCGTCGTAGCGGGGGTGGCCGGCTCGGGTGCGGTGGATTCTGGACGAGGGCTGGGAGAGGGTGGGCGGGGAGTTGGCATGCGGCAGGGTGAGGAAGGGAATGGGGTTTGACGAGGAAGGGTTGTGGGCGGTGTCTGCGGAGAGATGGGATAGACGAGGAGGAGGGGGTTTGGGAAGACGGGTCAGGAGGAGCAGTTAGATAGGGGTGTGGTGGAGGAGAGAGGTGGGCCCGAGTGGGTTTTTGCTGGGGAGGGGAGCAAGGTGGAAGGGGGGAGAGGAAAGAGAAAAGGCGGGATGGGAGTAGCTATCTATGGGTGACGGGAACGGGGGATGAGAGAGGGAACTGGTGGGGCTGTCGTCGAATGGGGTGAGCAATATCAAATCTAAAATCAAATAAAAATGTTTTCTCTGATCTAGGGCACGTTAGCGAAGGGCCAAGAAAATATAGTAAGCCCATTCAAAAAGGGACATGAACGAGATAAATTTATCATGAAGTGACCAAAGTGTATTGCAAATTAGCAGGCTCATATCTCGCTATGGTGAGACGAAAATATACTTAATTTTTTCGGACAGAAAGTATTGTGTGCAAAAAATAGAAATCTATTCCACTTCGCCATAGTTCCAGCTAGCAAGAATGGCACGGTAGATAACAGGCAAACATATTCAAGGCAGCGATAAAAAATAAAGTAAATTTTTAAAATATCAGTTCCTTTGAGGAATGTAAAAGGGCATTACATAATAACAGATGGAGGAACGCAAAAATGAAAATTCTCCTCCATAGTATTTTAAACAGCATAAAGGAGAAAAATTAAGCCCCAATCGGCGAAAACAAGAAAGAATTTGTATGTTTCGATAATTTTTTCAGGAAATACATCAAAATGAAGATGCACTGCAGTACTGCGGAGATGAAAAGTAATAGGTGACAAAACGGCTGAAGCAAGGATACGTTAGTGAGTCTGATATAAATATCACATTTGAACAAAAGCAAGCGAAACAGAAAGTAAGTGACTTTTAGATACACCAACATTTATTAGTTACATTAAAATGGCATCAGACTACACCAGTTTAATGTTGTTCCAACTACACGGTTAATTATTATTACTAACTCCAACAAGGGAATACCACCAAGGGATAAAATTCTAACCATCTGCTCATGCATACTAGGCATTTCACTGATTTAAAGTAAAGATTTAAAGACGATCCCCGAAATATTGCAGCTCGCAAAACCTGTCATTCATTAAGGACAACTATTCTGCGGGACAGTTGAGTTATACAGCTGTATATTATTGCAATCCTTAGCGTTGCCCAGCATGACTATTCTCATCCATCCTGCTTCAAACGTATCTACAATTCTCCCTTTTGGCTTTCTCTAACCTTCTAGCTCAATAAATTTTGAAAAACCCTCCATTTCTTTCTTTTTTTCGCATTAACTACGACGACTTTCTCTTTCTCCCAACCTCTTTGCCACTTCTTCATTTTTATCGAACTCACAAATATTGGAAAATAGCTCTACAGAGAGCAGAACCCTGGACCGTGGAATTAAAAATTCGGCAGTAACCATTCGACCTCTTCAATAAGCCCTTCGGAAGATGCGACTTCATTACCTCAAGTAATTGCGTCTAGTACTTGAGCATAGATTGAAGAATCGATGAAATTCACGGTATTTAATACAATTGGCCTCCACATTAAGAAAAACCTTCGGCGACGAAAAAGAGAGGGAGGGAACGGCTATGAATAGTGTAAAGACAGGATAAGGGGCGCAAAGAGTAAGTGGGGAAAGTTGGCTTTGATTGGGATTGAAGTTGAAACGAAATGTAGATAAAAATGTTTGCAGGGACTGGGGAATGAGGGGTCCGGCCTGGCGGGGTGGAGGATTGCAAACGAGAGTAGGGAGAGTGGGGTGGCGAAATCACCGAAGTAAGGCCGGCGTGGACATCAGCGGGGAAGGGAGGTGAGTGTGGGACGTTTACCGCAAGCACCAGTGTCTCTTTTATCCCGGGGATCGGATGGCAACCGAAGCGAGAAGGAAACAGCACCGTGAGAAGATTTGGAGAAATCTGTCGGCGGAATGATTGACAATGGTGTATAGGCTCTGTGTCGATTGGTAAACATCCCGACTACCAGGCGGTCGGTTGGGCCACTTCGATTTCGGAAGATTGGGGGGGGGGGAGGGTGTGAATATTGGGCGAGGGGAGAGAGCCCCTTGCGAATCAATAGAATTTTGAGAAGCTCTCTCTACTAGAAGAAGCACCGATTTTCACAAGTCCCTCTTGCGTCATATAACCACCACCATTGTCGTGAAAGTCCTTAAATCGTGGCTGGTTTTGGTGCCCTGAGCCAACTCGCTCCGACGCCAGAGCTCTAATCCCATTCATATATAATGCTGAAAACCTTTCCCTACTTTATTGCGGTCATAAAAAAGGCTGATTTTCATGCTAAAGAGTTGAATTTTAAATATAGAACTTCCCTCTGTTTTTTTTGTCGATTGATAGTGTTTTTTTCAACTTCGCTCTTCAATTCCTGGCGTTGTTGCTGCGAAAAACTCACTGGATCACGGAATTTAATCTAAAGCCAGCCTCTTGCTCGTGGGATGACGTTCGAAAGAAAACGACCTTAGCCATTTAAAAATCAATCGGCGACCTCCATAGGAGGCAAACCAAAAATAACTAAAAAGGCTTTCTGAGCGGAGAACATGAGAATTTGAGAAGGGATCATGTTTTATTAAGCGAAAGCTGTCACAAAATTCTGAATGCTAGATAAATAACTATTAATATTTATAAATATAAATTCATTTAAAATGTATCACAGGAAATGCATGTAAAAGGAAAATGAAACAAATCTCACGACTGGGGAATTTTAGAATGAAGGGCTCTAAAATTTTCGCAATAATGGACGGCTCCACTCCGGAGCCTCACTCAATGTTCCTAATAAATAAAAACACAAAAAAATATAGCCAAGTATGGGCAACTATTGAAGTCGAATAGCATTTTATCACTAAAAAGAACACAACGAAAACTGCATTGGCTATTAAAAAAGAAAACAATATTTGAAAGTACTTGATGAATAATAATATAGTCTTTCTTGATGTAAGATATAATACATAATAAAAAGATAAATAAAGTAATAAAACGAGAAATAAAAATTAATAAATCATAAAAAATAATTTTCATATTTTGGGAAATTCCCTGGCTCTCCCGAAATGACTCCACACCTCCAAGCATCCACCTACGCGTTGCGGATTACAATTTAATATGTGCACTAGTTCCTAACCTCTGGAGTGGTTTAAACCTAGGAGGGTTTTTGTAACCATGGCATATACAGGGTTCGTCCGGAAAGTGTACTGAGCTCAGGAAAAAAAATTATTACACTTTTACATATCTTAAGCTAATATTCCTCAAAATAGGACCCTTGTGAGTCGATACACTTGTTCCAGCGGCGTTCCCATTCCTGGAACGCACCCGCGAAGGCATCATCGGGAACCTCTCGAAGACACGTCGTCACGGCCTCTTTGATGGCGTCCAAAGTCCCGTATCGCGTTCCTTTCAAACTCCTCTATCTTCGGGAACAGAAAGAAGTCCGGTGGTGCCAAGTCCGGGCTGTAGGGCGGGTGTGGCAGCGTTGCCACGCCGTGCTTGGCCAAGAAGTCCGACACGACAAGCGCGGTGTGAGACGGCGCATTGTCGCTCAGGTTGTCAGTCATACGGTTGATCGCTGGCCGGACGCGGGCGACTCGTTTTCGAAGCCTGTCGAGCATTTGGACGTAAAATGCAGCATTTGCAGTTTGTCGTTCAGGTACAAATTCGTAGTGGACGACTCCCCTTTTGTCAAAAAATTTGATCTGATCAGTACACTTATTTTCCGGACGAACCCTGTACTGCTTGGCTTCAATTTAATTTAATTTAATTCTTGTATTGTGCATACCTAGAGGTGCTTGCTTGCGTTAAGGCCAAAAATCTTGTGATTTTCAACACCTTTATATGACACATTCAATAGCTGCTTGAAGTGGTTATTTCGAACGAAATATTGATTTCACAGTTTAGATACTGGCTAGATCTCGTCTGATAGACAATCCCAGAGAGACAGAGAGAGCGATTTAGTAAAATTATTGCCTGACATAAGTACATGGAACAATCAAAAATCACTAAAAAGAATATTTTCCCTCATGACAGAATGAATCGCTTATTATTTGTCAATCAATAATGTCAGTTCGGATAAGGGTAAGGAAACCATCATCCGGGAAAGTATGCAACTGATGATACATGTACGTTTCTTTTGTGTTCCGACGATTGTTTTCAAGACTTTAACTTCATGGCAAGAAATCTAAAATCAAATGCTGGATCAGTGTTTTTTCGTAGAACATTGGCGTACTGACGCAGAGTATGAATCTGAAATAGGTTGAAATAAAGACGGTGGATATAGGAGTCGCCAAAGGAGTCGACTGTGTCTTAATGCCTTGGAAGATGACAGAAAATTCGGATGCTGTAGTCTAGGCTTTAAGAAATCCTAAGCCACTGTCAAGCTATTAATTGCTCATGGTAAAATAATGATGAGCACGAACGTTTTCTTTTCCTAGTCTTACGCTAATAATGTAAAATATTCAAACATTCATCCGGAGAATCACTAATATATCTCCCACAAAGTATTCAATATCCTGATTCCCTTAATAATCGAAGTTCATCCTTTGAGTGTTAATAAGAAAAAATAAACTTGTATTTTGATAATTTTATGCGACAATTACTTCAAAATTTTCACGATCACGAAGCGATTGCTGCCTATTTCTTCTATCCTATCTACACGGGCATCAAGACTTTCGTGCCTCTTGTTTCCTTAAGCGATGATTTAGCAATATACTATTACAAAATTCTGATTCATGAAATATTTTCCCCGAAAGATTCGATTATGAAATCATTTAGAAGTGAGATTATCTTTTCAGGGCTTATGTAATGGACCTTAAATATGATATAGATTTTAAACTTAAAAAAAGTGATAACATAATCAAGTTAAAGTTTATTTCCACATGAGGATCGGTTTTATCCCTTTTCCGGGCTGACTGGCTAGGTTAAACGACGTTTCTACGATTTCTCCATAGTAAATAAATTCCACGATATAAAGTTCGGAAGGGACTCCGATCATGGCGGCAATAAAACGTTTATAAAAAACCGAATGTCCCATTTCCACGATGAAAGAAATGAGGCAGAGAAACATTTAACGACAAGAAAAGCCTTTAGAAACGATTAATAAATACTAAAAACTGGAATGAACATAAAACTGTTAAATGAATATGAGATTAACGAATCATCGGCGTTGTTTCGTAAATGATTTGTTCCGCTCATTACATTACAAGATGTATAGTATCATATCTTGCTCCTGGCTGATAGTATTTAGTATTTACTTTCTTAAAGGTTTCTCTTTCTATAATTATTTCAGTGAAAATACAGCTTTATCAGAGTTTGTTCTTTGAGGATGTTTCCATTATCTCATACTCACGGACGATCTACTTCTGTTTTCAAAGCACAACGGATATTTGTCGAAGACATTTCAATCGCCGTCTATAGGTAAAGTTTCGGTTTATAAGAATAAATTTATTTCGAATTCACTCATTTTCATCCATTAAACTTCATTAATAAACCATTAGACACGACTGGTTTAGTCATACGATGAATATAACGTTTTTATAATCCTATGTTTTAAGAGAATTGCTATGTTACAAAACTCATCGTTAATTCCACTTTCTCAAAAAATTTCCGATCACCAAACAGATATTTAATTTGAAATGGGTTGTCTGATATGCAATCAAAAAAGCAAAACTTTCCTTGGAATATTAATGTCAACAGATTCAATGCGTAGATATTACAAACTTGATAAAAAACACTTTTTTACAGCAATTAAATTTGTAAATTTAGCAGTGTAACAGACTTAGGGAGTTAACCAAGAAATTCAATAAACGCCAGGGTCATAGTAAAATCAAATTTTCACGGAGTCAGTCGATTTTGATGACATACAACGACATATAATGATGATATATAATCACTTATACTCTTTACAATTACGTAATATCACGATTATTATCAGTTTTTATATTAAAAATTGAGTTATCGTCGTCACAAAATCCATGCAATCGTACATACATAAATATGTACAAACAGATCGACATAATAGGTAAAATTGTTCAGATATTTTCAGGCACAAATCACACAGGTAACTAGTAAGTTCAATAGAATCCCGAATTAGATTTGTTTTCATGACTAAATAAAATAATTTCCGATGAAATACGCACAGAGAAAATTAAAATCGCTCTGCTTAAAGCCAATGAAGAAATACAGGTTGAAATTTACACAGTAGCGCCGCTTAGTCCACTATGATTAGTCGTCTGGGTGCAGATACATCAAAGACTGAAAAAGGGAGCTCGTATTTCTCCGCAATTTGGTGACAGTTTATAATACGTATACCACCTAAGGTTTTTCAAAACGGTTCATTATTCAGAAATCAGTAACTTACTTAGACATTTAGAGAAATTAACTGCACCAAAAACCAGGGGCTATTAAACTTCATAATTCAAACATAAACGCTCTTTCCACTAGATTGTTAAGTCAAACTGATTAATTATGGAGATTTCGTCCACTAAATTTTGTCTCGACATCCGAAAGCAACTCACATTCTTGTTGGTGCTATCAGTAACGCGGAAAAGCCTTAGCAAGCAGAAGAAGGATGATGAAAGGAATCGTCTTTCTTATTGTTTAAAAAAAAACATATTTTTGTTGCAGTGCATTATCCTAGAACATAAAATCACTCAAACATACTCTTAAGAATATTCCACAAAAACAAATACAGAATTTCAATTGCGAAGCTTAAACCATTACTTTTTATGTAAAAATTCCTTCAGAGCTACAAATTAACACCGTTGCAATTTGAACACGTGGGTCGCTATAAGCACTGTACCTACATCTGATTGTGAATGGCAAACCTACGATAAACAGTGTCATGAACAAACTTTATAAAAGGTTGATTATTTCCACGAGAGTAAATTACGCTTCACCAGCCAACGTTGGCAACACATGACTGTGAGTGGCGTAACTCCGACAGCCTTTTGGAGTATATGACGACAGACGGCCGACTCTTCTCATAGAGAAGTGATGGAAGAAAACGGCGAAGGTATTGTTTACTGGGTTGCATACACCAAAGGATAGATACTTAACTTTTAGGTGCACGAAAGTTTTACGCTGCTTGATAGGTATGCGTCAGATACATCATTATGACACACCAAAGGAATTTAAATCATGCATGAGGATTTATTACGCAACATTATAAGAGAAAGACAATGAAATTGCGGATATTACAGTGCGAAAATACAGTCGATGAAAGGGATTTTTTTCTCAATTGAGCATTTAAAACTAACAAATATAGATTCATTTCATGATTACTGAATTCGCATATTCAAAATTCTAAATTAGAATATCCAAGTCAGTTCATATATTTGAAGTTCACACCCTGGAGTAAACCAGACGTACTCGTATTTTGGAAAGACAATTTGAAGCAGTCATTAGTTGCACACTTATTCAGGTTTTGCCACAGCTATTGCGTTACCATAGATCGATTTATAGACTGAAAAGTATTATAATGACATCCAAGAAAATCAAATATATAGCAATCCCTATATTTTAGGAAAAAAGTGGGAGGATTTTAAGCTGCTGAGTATTGAAGAACTGTGCAGTCATTATTGAAGAACTCATGAATCTGGCCCAATAAAAGCTGCTTCCGGGAAGCTGCATGTTCCAACATCATGCGGCATTTCATGAGTACTGGGTAATTTGGATTTAAATATGAATGACTTGCACGGGCTATCGTGAGTGCCCTTCAAATATAATAACACGTAGGTAATCCTAATTGCCCACCTATGTGAACCCATCGGAGATTATCGATTGGAGAGAGATTGGCCAAACCACTGCTTGATTTCCCTATGCTCTCCCTCTCCTCCATAATGCCAAATTTTCCCTCATTATGCGCCCCAAATTGCACAAATTATCAAGGTACGCTGAGTCCTAACATCGTGGGCTCTTGGCAGTGATATTTATGTAAAGCGACTTGGGATTGGCGGGTCGGAAAAATGAAATGTTAGTCAAAAGAACGAAATAAAAATACTCAATGGATAACGAGAGCATTCACAAAATTACATCCCCGAAATAATTGAAAATTTTAAGTATTGCTTCATCGCTGACAGCGGAGATTGGAAATGACATCCGAATTAGTGACATTTTGAATAGCGAATTTCAAATTTGTAGTTTTCTCCCGATTAGCTCCCTTCTTCTGAATGCGTAGGATTTTATGGAACACTGTATCAATAAAGCATAGATCAATAACAAAAAATATAAGTGACATCTGTCTCTGATGGACCCTTTACATGAAGGCAAGTTGCCCATAATGGAAAAATAGTCATGGCTTGCGGTGCAGGATTTTCATAAATTCAAATTGGGATTCAAAATTAACTGCTTAGAAGGGAAACAGAAGAGTTTCTTGACCAAATTTTGGATGAACTAACTGTATATGACGAAATTAGTGTCCTATTATAGGATACTTAACTTTCTAAAGAAATCGACGGAGCTTTTCTGAATTACGCCTCGTCAGTTGCTCAACGGAACTCGCACGGAAATCAGATGAAACAATGAGTCGGTATATATTATTATTATGATAATCTACCGGTTGAGGTGGGTTTTTAGATGGACACAACCACCAAATAAATATTTGGTGACTCCTAACAAAACACAATCCAGCAACCTACTCAACATCAAGTCCTGCATCACTGAGTACTTCCTTCCTCCCTTCATCGCGTCCAACATCCTCCCCTTTCCTCGTAGAAATATGATTTCTTCGAAGTAACACGGAAGTGTTAAATACAAAACTTAGACAGCAACACACAATATGCGAACACATAAAAGGAACACTCACACATTATTTCTCACACGTTATTTATTAGTAAGGACTCTCAGTCCTTACTAACCTTCCGAGGAAGACGGAGCAAAATTCCGTCGAAATTATCAAGAAATAACGTGTGAGTGTTCCTTTTATGTGTTCTCATATTGTGTGTTGCTATCTAAGTTTGGTATTTTTTATACATAGTATCTGGGAGAAGTAGGAGAGCCTTGCCAGGTCACTTATAAAATGTTCTTGTTTCTCACCTGAGGTATGAGATAAGGAGCAGTATAACACTCCATAATGTAACAAAAGTTGAGATCAATCCTACGTAATTATACTCTCACTTCAAGGTAGCGTTTTTATGATAATTGTAGGATTTTCTCGATGCAATGTTTGCGCTGCCATAGATCCGTAAACAAGGGGTTTGGACCATATATCATTGTAGAAAAAAAATACTTAAAGTTTCATGACACAGCCTGAAATTATGCACTATCTTCGTGAATCGACCTGAAAATTGCTGTTACTACAGAAGACAAAAGTTATCTATTACTACCGGGACATCAATGGTATGACTAAAACTAAGAAACTATAACTAAGAAAGTCTTGTCCATAGGATTTGTTTCTGCTAGATGAATTTCTTTTTACATTTTCGCGTTACTTCAAGTATACGTTAGACGTCACACGAATATACACGCTAAACTCAGGTGATAAAAAACTCGTATCCAAGTCCAGGCATCGCACGAAAGTCACCCTAAATTTATAGTGTAATCAAGAAATTTCACAACGTGAAAATCATTCACTGTGACCAGGCCTCAAACCCGGATCCATTGATTTCCGACTAACTGCTTTAACCGGTTTCTAATCTTGGTCAAAATGAATGATTTTTTACGCTGTGAAATTTCTGCATTTCGGGTGCACATCAGCGGATTACTCCTTTGAAGTAACTTTCGCAGAATCTCCCGCTGTTCCTTGTATTCATAGTTCAAAACAACCTGTTGATAGATTAATATATTCGTTTCAAAATAATCAATAAAAGCGGTGGTCCTCATTGGATATATCTTGCACAAAGATAAGAGGCTTTGGTAGAGTGTGCTATTGAAGATTATATTAACGGGACTGAACACAACAGGAAGAAAGGAACGCGAGGGATAAATTAATTACCCGGCGAGCGGGGGCGTGAGACCGAGGTGATTCAAGAAGGTCACATGGGCACGATGGTCGAGAGCTGCGCATTAAAATAACGCGGGCAAGCCTAGACGACGCGCCGAAAGCGACGGTCGTTTTCAAAAACAGTGGCGCATGCGGGCGAAGTGCCTCGAGGGAGGAGGTGGACGCTCCCGAGGCCAAAGGGTGAGAAAAGGAAAAGGAGTTGCAATGCCAAAAGACCCATGGCGAAACAATGCGTCCGATTTAATTTCGTGCGTTTTCAAACTCATTTGCGCTTTTTGATATGATCGAGAATCCTCCCCTAAAAAATCGATTATACCTTTAAAGAACCTCATTACTCGGGCAAACTCACTCATGTTACCACAGACTTACATTCTTATTTCCAGCACATCTCGCGGCTCTGAGCCAATTCATAAGCGATGCGCCAAAACGAACAAAGAGGTCCCGAACAATGCGCTCCTGAAAGTTGGAGGAACCGAAGTTGGAACATGGGTGAGGTGCTTCCAAGGCAATTATCCATGCCAACAATTTACGTTGTTGTACAGGCAAAACTGTACATTGTATGTATGAAGCTGTTAACATGCAGTTATTTCAGCCACATGGCGGCGTTCCCTTTGGCATAAAAGACGCTGAAATGTTTATGCTTCCACGAGCATATTGTTACCGATACCATACTTTACAGAAAGAGCGACTTTTTTTTAAATTGAACAAATGTAGTAAGTAGTCGAGCCATGAGTCTCCCAATCATCATTTCCTAAATCAATTCATTTCCCTTGTCAATTTTGAATCTAAATTCGTGCGAAACGAAAAGGGTCCATTTATTTTTGATGGTATACCATCCCTTGCTCATTTTAACGCGAAGAAGATCCAACAAATACTCTAAACTTAAATTCGAGGCACTCGGAAGGACTTGGCATCACTCCCACAAAAACATATATCGGCCCGGGAGACTTAAGTTCGTGGAACCATTCTGTTAAAAAACATTCTTTGACACATTTTCAAACAAGAATGCGAAATGAAAGGTTTCAAAGTCGACTTTGTTTTGAATCTTGAATTGTCAGTGGGAGCATGATAAGATGCATACACGCACAAGTAACCATAAAAACACCAAAATTAGTTTTAAAGTGATAACTCCCCGAGTCTATACTACTCTTTAAGAAACATTTTAGTAGCTTGGAGAGCGATTGAGTATTTTTTATGTGTCCTTTGTGCCCGAATCATGTTAACACATAAAAAAATAGAAAAATCACGACAGAAAACCGTTAATGCTCGTGGTCACATTCGATGGCACCGTTTATAACATTTGTACAGCATGAATTTAAAAGGTATTCTAAGAAAAATAATTAATCTATATGTCAGCTAATTCAAAGTTTTTTTTTTTCAAGTTTTCTTTGCTCCAGAATTGGTCAAGGAAAATGCCCTGCTTTTTTGCGGCTAAAAGACTGAGGCAAGTCTTTTAAATTTTATCCAATGTAAAAACTGTTCATTTTGGCACAAAAACTATAAGATGCTTCAAATTAGTCACGTAAGGAAAATTGCAATTAAAACCTTATTTTTGTAATTCATCCTAGAAAGGTTTTAATTCAAATCAATGTATTTTTAGCAGTCTACCATTAAAAAAAATTAGAAATTGATAATTGGAAATTTAAATGTACGTACCTATTGGCTAACTTAAAGATTCCAGGGATGAATTTTTCTGGGTATAAACCTATAAAAAAGGTGACCTATTATATCTATATTTTATTCCACGTCACTGGGCTATTAAATCTCAAATTTAAGCACTAAGGAGGCATATATATTCCAATAATACCTGTATTTGTTCGAGGGTGACACATGTACAAATAAATTTTGTGTAAAAAAATCACTTTCGTAGATGGCTGAGATCCTGAGATAGATTCTTTTCCAAATACTGCGATTAAAATGCTGATATGCGGATGTGATTGAGATGAGAGTATGTGGCTAATAACTTTCAACCTCCAAGTTCCAAGGTTAAATTCTGGGAGAGTTCAAGAAAGGATTTCTTAATTGTAAAGTCAATTTTGGAGCTGGATTAATATTCTAACGTCCCCATCTTAAAATTACAATCACATTGCATGCATTTAACCTAAATGCATGGATAAAATCGCCTCAGTTGTTTCATGTGCTTCACAGTTACCAATAATTCTTCTATTACTACAACTGATAACCTAAAGTTTGTTGGATCAATTTACGAACTACAGATTCCAGAGTGATATGGGCTATTTAAGTTTTGCATTATTACGAGGCCTGCAGCAGTGCAAGTGAATTCTTTGGAAAGAAAGAAATTATTAACAAAAAATATTTTCTTAAAATTTTTCTCAAGCGGGGAAGGACAAATTTTTCCGCTCTCTAAACACACTTTCCTTTGACAAAATAAAATTTGATTCGATTCTCGGAGGCGGCGGAAATCGTTTTGCGGTAAACCGTGTCCCAACTGATTGTTGCGCTCAGGCCCACGCCATCCGCGGGGATGCTGGTCGGACTTCCTCGGTCGGTGTTCCTCCACCTCATCAATGGAACGTTGAACTTCCCATTACTCACAATGGATATCAGAAGATATATACTTGAAAATCATAGTATATCATTATCCGAGACCTTATTTATTCTATGCACTCCTTTTTTAGGAAAAATACGACAGAATTTATGAAATAAGATTTTAGCATGTTTATTTGAAGATTTTCAGTGGTGCTTCTCGAAGTAATGTTTAAGAAACGAGCCGAACCAGTGTTCGTGAGCAGATCATATAAGTGAGAAGAGCAGATCACGAACATGTATTTTTCCCTCAGTAGTTATGCTCATTCTGATCCTCTATCGCGCGTAGTTTCCTAAAAAGTTGTGATTAGAAGCAAGCACATGAAACTAGCGCCCTGCTAACAGTCACGACAGTGAAATTGAAGTTCGATTTCCCTTCTTGAAAAACAATCCAAATGGACTGTTTCGAGGATGCTTTTTAAATTCTTTTTTCTCTTCATCGGGCCCATTTATAAACCCTTTTTCAACCTTTATGAGTACAACACGGTAAAATCAAGCTGAATTCCGGATAAAAGGTGGAAATTTACCTCAATGTTTTTCTCTTTTATACACATTTTTCAGGCAAGGGTCAGTTCAACAAAAAGCCCAAATACAGAGTATTTCGTCAGTTTATGTATGATTTCTAAAGGATATGTCAATTTAGAAACCGACGCAGTAGAATGACTTCAGCTGATACATGTGCAATTGTTTCCAATTGAATGAATCGAAACGATTTATTATATTTTTGGTACTTAATTCCAAATTGCATTAAGGCACTGTGATAGATCATCGATACATGATGCCCGGTGTTTTTCTTAAAAGAGGTAATCATTTTACCCGCAAGGCACGTAAAGAAAAGTCGAAATTCGATGCTATGGGCGTAGTTACAAGTATAATGTTATTTTCCAAACTTTCCTCAAATGTGCTGAATAAATTTGTACTTAATATGGAACAACGCAGTCACAAAACCGCAGTTTTGTTTGCACCGAAGGTTAAGTTCATTCAAAGTGATACTACAGTTTTTGCACTTGACCTTAACTAATTTTTTATTACACGTTAATTGGGAAAAAGATTGGACTGACCAACATTCCTAAAATAATCACTGAACTGCCACGCGAGTCGTTTTTTATTCAATTATGAAACGGGATCATTTTGACGCGTACCGTAATTTACTAAGTACGTGAAAAATCCACGCTATTAAAACCGAAATCATCCTTTTTCGCCACTAACGGAACCCAATTGATGAAATAAACACTCCGTGGATAGCTCGGATAGAAAAAAGGAAACATTAAAAACCAGAAAGAGGAAAACATTCCGATGGAGAATAAAATGGAAACGGGAGAGGAATAAAAAATAGAAAAAAGTTTTTTACATAAAAAGTATCCCTTTTGAAAAGCTCCCAAACCATTGAAACGAGACGCAATTCTCACAACGCCCTCCCCTCCTAACCGTTCGCCTATATCCATGTAATAAAAAACGGCAAAGAAATAAAAAGAAAAGCGAGCAGCGACAGAAAGGGAGAAGAGATGGCGATTCAAACGCAACGAGAGTATTAAAAAACGTCTGCGTCCGTCGACGTCTCGGATGTTGGAGTTTCCAAGATCCGCCGTCTGGAGCGCCCCGCTCGTATGCATCTTCCCTCCCCCTCTCCTCTTATTTTTTCTCCTTTCCTTTTAATTTCTCACCTTTCCTCCCCTTCCTTCCTTTCCAACTATTGAGACCTCTCCCAGACAAACTCCTGCTCCCCAATCGTCCCCACTTCCTCCCTGAATCTATTCTTTACATTAATCCTTTTCCAATTACCCCTTTTAGGAACAGCGTTATGGGGATTGCATGAATAATGATATGACCCTTTCGAAAAGGAATAACAAAGAAACTCCACGCAATAGCTTGGAATAAATGGCAAGTTCGGAATTGTGTTCCACTGATGTAACTCGTGTATGATGAGAAATCGAATAATTTCATGCACCAATCACTCAAATTTCGCCGGTCGAGCTGGAATTTTGCATGCCGTCCTCGTAGTTTAAGCCATAGATTCGCGTTATCGATTAGGATTCCAACCACGCCGATGCCATGCCCAATGTTGCGATATATTTCCCATGTTACCTTTATAGTACGAAAAAAATATCCATCGACTCCTAGTCCACAAAATTTTCAATCCGTTCAGAGCCCCTATATACGTATCGTATTCGTCGCCTTTTTCATTTCCTTTACTTCCTTTTTTGTGTACCACTTCCTCACATCTCTTTACATCATACTTTCTCATTTTCCCACCACCGATTTTCCTCCTCCTGTATAACTAATTGTGCATTGCTTCCACTCCCTCCATGCCTCTTATCTTCCACTTCGTAGTTTCTTATCCTGTCGGCCCTCCATCTCCGGCTCTCTCTCTCTCTGTCACCATAAACCGGGCGTTGAAGTGATGTTGAAGATGACTAATAGAGAGATTTGGACTGACTTATAATCAATACTACTATAATGTTACTCTGATTCGGAAATATTGCGAAATAACTGTGAAGGAACCAATCTCAGGTACTTAATTTATTTCACATATCCTCACGCAGTTCCTTTTAATAGCACCGACTACATGTATATGGAAGCCAGTCATGAGCTGCTTAGCCTATGTGTGGTTGACGATCTCCATGAAGGCCTGACGTATTCTCAAATACCCATGAACGACGAATTAAATGTCTCCTGCGACGCTGATGTACCCAGGGCTAGTCCAGGGTAAAACGGAACTACAAAAGAATTGGACGGCAATCCGCTTTCAAGTTACTATTTTACAACTAGACTCTAGCAGGTTTTCAAGTGAAACTTTGATTGAATCAAGATTTCAAATTTTCAATATCGATCTGATGACTTTCTCTATTTCCAAAGAGGACTTTACATGCATGTTCCCAGTAAAGTTCACCGATCCCTTGATTTGCAGTTGAAAATCGGGAATGCATTAAAATAAAGAAATTTTTCATTTTCTTAATGTGTCAGGAGACAATTCTTCAGAGATCTATTCTTTGACTACATTTCGGGATCAGTTCCATCCTTCTTATTTCCAAGGGTCTCCACCAGCCTTCTCCGAGATGAAAAATCGTATTGAAGTTTGACACATGCTTCACACAGTTAAAAATCATTGGATAATCTCATTATTTCGTGAGTTGAAGGTTGATCACCTAAATGAATAATTTCCCCTTGGTCAGTGAATAATGAATATTTAAACCCTAACTCTAGGTCAAGAGATCTCACTCCCTTCAATGAGAATAGTTTCTATTTAAAAACCTAGTCTGTCTGGCTGATTATTGATCAGCATCCATTTTATGATACACAAGATATTCGATCGTTTTTAGTCAGGATTTTGTAAATGATTTCAGTATGCAGTCCCTAAACTTTAAATCAAATAAACCACTCTGTGATTCATAGAATAGGGATAAAACATTTCTTTTTGACTTTATTAAAACTTTTAGTCGGGTGAACCGTTCACGTACGCTCATCTAAATGAGTAGATACACTTTTGTCTACCCCGCATGTAATTGTTTCCACTCATATTTGACTGACCGACATCAACAAGTAAAGAACTTGTATGGTAACTTTTTTGGGTGGGTGTAATTATTCTGCACGGGGTTCCTCAAAGATCAATCTTCGGTCCTTCGCTATTTTTACAACTTGTCTCGTATGACAATATCTCTCGTATGAGAACTGTCAGCGCTAGCCAACGAGCTACAAATATTTCCACAGTCGTTCTCATGAGCTCGGTAATATTACATCGAAGTTATTTAAGGTGTATCCTATATCGCTGGTTGGTCAGACTACTTTCTTTTCAACAGCAGGAAAACTCAAAGAATAAAAATCGAGATTACAACCTTATGGACATCATTAACATCATCATGTTTTACCATTTCTTGTTGTCCTATTCAAAAACGGTACCACATAGGTACATGTTTTCCTGAACGATAATTTGCATGGAGCAATAAAATGTATCTTAATTCAATTCAAATCATTTTCAAAGCAGTACATCCTTAAGGCGAACAAATACTGCGTTTACGCAGCATCCCAATACATGCCAATCGCCCACATTATCACTAATACTTATAAATCTCAATAAATGAAATTACTAAATAACAGTCAACCTCAACCTACGATGTCTCCTATATGCAACGTTATATTTGGGTCTGAAAAGATAATTGGAATTTTTAAATTATTTAATTTTTTCAATCCAATAAACTATCTTACAGTTTATACCTAATAACTAATAAAATGTCTCACTTCCTCATTACGATTCCTAACTGTGGATCTCATTAGAAACATTAATGGGGAAAATTTATTTACAAAACAAAATTATAACTTCTGGTAAGAATGTAAGTTTATTATTTTTTTGTTGCACCCTAATGATACAATCTACCAATTTTGTATATCTGACATTATTCAATGTTTTGTAGAAATGAAAATATTCTAAAAATCCCAACAATTTGACAGGATACGTTTCATTACAATTAATGTTCATCAAAGTCATCGAAATTCTTTAAATTTTCAGATAATTAAAACTTGACATGTGACGCTATAGTGAACGGTTTCATCTTTCCTCGCATTTTTTGTGAATTTTCTCCCGATATGTTATTTCCATTTGCGATACAGGAGTACTTATGTCACATGATCCCTCCGCCCCCACCCGAAACCTCCCCCACCCCAAACCCTTTCCTTCTCTCGCCCCGAGCCAACCTCCTCCTCCCCCCCCACTCTTCCTCTCACGGGGGCAAAAGGGGCACTCACCCCTTCTGTTCGGTGCGTTCGAAAAGCAAGTCTCGAGACGTGGCCCGGGCTCGGAGGGTTGGAGGAGGGCGGGAGGGGGAGAGGAGAAACGAACCGACTCCACCTTCTTCTTGCCTCCTCCCCTTCCTACTGCCAACACTTCCATGGAACTCCTCCCACTTCGGAGGAGCAGCAGAAGCGTCTTGAAACGGACGCGCAGGAGAAAGAAGCGGGAGGGGGGGCGGGGAAGGGAGGGGGAGAAAGAAAGAAGTGGGGCTTACGCACGCACGCGCGCGAGACCTGGTCGCTCACTCACACGCACACCACACGCGAGACAGCCCTCTCCCCCTAAAACGTTCCCTCGCCGCCCGAACACATCCCGAATAATACTATTTTGGTATTCGACTTCTCTCCGTAAATAATAACAGTAGGGTTGGTATCGGTCGTCCAGCGCACTTGCACCCAGCATTGCAATGGTTAGCCGGTCGGCCAGACGTTCATAAGGATGACAACAGCGATCAGAATCAGTCGGACGCTAACATATTTTCTGACTCCAAGTTTTACTCGTGCAGTCAAAGTGAAAAAATATGATGCAAGAAAAAAGTTTGGCTTTTAAAGGTAAAAAAAACTTGCAGTTCCATCATTTCAATCATTTTCAGCACCGAGATGGGCTCCGCATACAGGATCTACTTTGTTTCTACGGACTATACAACGTTATGGCGATATCACAGAGTGTATGAAAATTATTATCAGATGAAATGAGAGCGGTGAATTCTTTGTTTCCTTCCACAGTGAACAACTCTCGAGGACAACTAATAATTCTTTTCAAAACAAGATTTTTCTAAATAATTCTGGAGTTCATAGTTATTCTGGAATCCTTAAGATCATTTTTCAAGACTTTTTCCTGTTCCCGGTATCCAAAATTGGTATCCGAGGCATCGATAACCAACCTGGTGACATTAAGTTGTTCTTGATCGGATAAATTGAAAAAAAATTAAAGGAAATTTAAACTATTATAGTTGGAGAAAATGATGCCACATTATATGAAAGTGCTCAGTGCATAGCAACACCATAAACACGAGATTTTATGATGGTTAAAAGTGCTCACAAGTAGGGAAATGAAATTCATCAATTGTATCTACCACACGCGCATAATATGCCATTAACGACACAAAATATGTCCTGTGCTAATAGGAAGAAACGTCGATTGGAGGTAGATATTATCATGAGTAATACAAGAATCCTTTCAAAATCGTTTTGCTCGTCACCTATTCTTCCTCCTCGTCACGATCATTTTGAATAATTTGTCTTCTTTCGACTCCCTTCCACCTCTCTCTACCAGTGTTACTCATCCTGCGAAACCCGGGTCTGCGACTAAATCGCAGAATAAAACTCCCATCACCGACCATTCAATGTTATATTTTCATCTTTCTACTAAACATAACCAATTTTTTCAAGCAATAAACCTGTTAGCTACGAGTATTATATACATATATTGATAAATAGTAAAATAATATTTAGCCACACCTGAAACACCCTTTCGAGAGAAGCTGTGGTCATTCGCATCATTATAATGAACAATATTCTACCGTCCGAGGTAGGTTTTTGATAGATCCAAAACCCTCCGACATATATTAGTCCCACCTGACACATCACTAAATTAACACTCTAAAACCTGAATTACATTATATCATTCCTCAACTTCAAGTAGTTTCTGATTACTTTCATTCCATCCGACATACCTATTCTTTTCTTCATCCGCACAACAATCTACCCTTAACCACAGTCTTCGCCAGTTACTTCATCGCCAATCATTATGCCCTTCATTCATTTTTCCCAACTTCTTTGAATTTCTCCCAGCAACCTTTTCGCCTGGCCCTAATCGCGAAAAATTCAATAGCTTTTCTTTCCAATCGCTTTCATCTCTACACCCTCATGTGTAAAAGTTTCCACTCCACTCTTATCCTGGTTTTGCAGCATTGTTTTGTTGAAACATTTTCGTTTTATTACACGTGTTTCACTTATTGATGGGTAACAGCTATAATTTTATTCATTTGTAATGTTGGAGAACTTTTCAAAATAATCTATTATATTTGCCACGATATTAGAATGATGCATCAGTGAAAGTGTTAATTATACTATTGAAATACAAAAAGAGGCATTTGTAAATTTCTCATGAACAATAGTCTCTATGTTAGGAATAGATATACTGGAATATAAAAGTGGTGCCCTTTGAGGGTACTACGTGTGTTTTTCACCAGAACCAAATTGACTGCATTTCGTACGCGATAATATGTAGTACACTTGTATATTAAACGCTATCAGATACGCGATATATACGTACATAATAGAGCGGTTGCTAAATGGCGTAAAATACATTAGCAAACGATTTCTTAGACTCATAAAACTTAACCTTTCCGAGGGGATTTATGAGCTGCCATTCACTTATCAAATTTTTTTAATCATAAAAGACGGCAATGACACTGTCAAATTCAACAAGATCCTCATAATATGGTTACCTTCGACGGTTGGGTTGCTGCTCATTGACATTGCTTCATTAACATTTTGAACAATAAGTCATTGCGACTTTTATAAAAATTCTTCACTCGATTTACGATAATGTTGAATTTTTTCAAAGTGTCATTATGTAGAATACAAGAAAACTGAACACCACGATAGAAATGGTTAATAAATTGCGACGAGCTAATTGACAGGAGGAATATTTTCTTGAATGAGAGTATTCTCAATTAACATCGAAATGCAAAATAAAAACTTCTAGCGGTGGAAAATGAAATAGTTGTAATTACAAAAATCTTATAACACATCGACACTTGAAAATTAAACAATTTGGCTTTTCCACTTAAAATCTAAACTTAAATTTTAAGTGGAAAAGCCAAGTTGTTTAATTTTCAAATGTCAATATGAAGATTTTTCACCAAGTTACGCCAGAAACTCTTTTATTTTACTTAAAACACAATTTTGTGTTGCAAACTTAAGTGAAAAGATAATAATGCTGTCTTGTACCACAATTACTAACGCCTCTGTCAGTTTTGAGGAATACCACCAACCTTAATGTTAATGGTAACAAATGAGTTACAGTGAGACGAAGGAATAATTTACAGCAAAAAACCATTCATTCGATCTTATGTTGTAAATACAATGAAGGGGTTCTTAATTATTTAGGATAATATCAGCAGATATAAGGAATAATGCCTATTAATTCACACCAATTTAGCATTGGTGAGTACCTGGTAGTTTCCTACCGCGTGTTTAGAATTTCACCACATGTTCGTTCCATGGTAAACATAAGGGAACATCTCAATCAATACAAAGATCAATAGCAATATCCAACCCTGGCTTCCGGAAAATTATGAAATTAGGAGAAACACGGCAGAGTCAAAAGAGTTTATTTCCGTAGTATTATTATAAATCTTAAAATACCTCACCGTCGTTTAAAATACACAGTTCGCTATCGTGTAATTTCTCATAATTTCAGGATGCTCCGTGGCATGTCTCCTCCACCCTATCATTTCGAAGAAATCGAATTTCCGTCTCGCCATCGCCAGCGGGGACTTAAATTTGGATCGTTTCAGACGTTTGACCGCAGCGCCTTGTCTCACTTGTTTTTCGCTTATCCCATGTGAACGTTCCCGAAATATATCAGCCAACGAAGGAGATTCTAACATATTTTACTTGAAGCATACATTTTAAACGAATAAAGGAAAATAATATTTAATTTCGAGTCACCACTACGTAAGAATATCCCAAACAATTTCATCACAAGATGGATCACTTCGAAACATTTACATGGATTGGGAAGCGGAGTCAATTGGGCGGGGTCTGGGCTGAGGATTAAAACTGTAATGGCTTTGGTATCGTTCAAAAATTGTGTGGCATTTTATAGAGGGAGGAGATGAAGTTCCAATATCTCGCTGGGTTTATTTAAGACGTATGGAAACCGGGTTATCGCATCTCGTCGCGTGAATATTTTTTTACAGGAGCACCAGATATGATGTTCTCAAAGGTTTCCAGTATGGTTTCCACCAAAATTCACTCAAGAATTCGACATTCCATTTTGAGAAGGATGTTGATTGTGCTTTGCATCCCTTACTCTTTCACGGGAAAAGGCAACCTTTCCTCATCCTGTCCGAAAGATGGATGAAATGATCCGACTTGAAGGGTCGAGAATCAGGTGGCGTTAGTGGAATGTAGAAGAAGGTCCATGGCCCCGTCACATCGGATGGGAAGAAAGAAAGAGAGACAAAAATCGCGACGAGTGGATTATCAACGGTCCCGTTGGAGATGTGCCAAAAGTTTCTACTACAACTTAACCAGCGAAGTCTCCAGAAGAGGTGTCTGATCTGAGAACGAAAAACATCGAACCTTTGGTGTCCCATAGAAGGGATTTTAATTCGTCTTTCGAAAAACTGACGTGAAAATTTCATCGAAAAATAATTTCTTTTCAAGAAAAATCAAGCTTACTTCTATTTATTAAATATTTAGAAACGATGCTTATTGTACTCCTTATCATCACTTTGTACTTATTTGTGATAATGCATGATATTATCTTGTGAAGAAACATTTTGATTTGTTTAGCGTTTGTTTGTTTTTCGGGGTAATCCCATTTATCCGACATGTGTTCTCATGTCGGATATAAACGTTTGGAGCCCTGTATCGCCGTCCAAGTTAAATCTGATTTTTATCCACTGATATGATGGGAATTCTTTCTCAAGAACTTGTGATAAACATAGCCTTTCTGGCTTTTCATAAACATTTGATGCAAAAAATACCTGCTCTTCTACTGTTTAGGATAGTTCTATACAAGTACGTTCTACATTTTTCAACAAAACTTCAACGTGATCCCATTTTCTGACGAATTAGACTTGCTATTTAAAAAATATTTTCCCCATTTAGAGTTGGGCGTAAATTTTTTACGGCTGCAAAAATAAAAAATAAACTAATTTAACGTCATTTTTATGACAACGTATACTTCACCCTATCAACAATCCAGCTTACGAAAAGAAATGGACATTGATAAACATAATACAGAGTAGTTGCCCACCTGCGTTTTATTCCTCTCGAACATAAAAAGTCTGTCTTGCACAGCGGGATTCCTATATTTTCATCCGCCTTAAATCTGCCCACTTGGCCACCGCCCGAGCCATATCAACCCTTTACGCCCTCCTAGCTTCCCGCTATCTTGCGAGGGGGAGTAAGAGCTTCGTAGAAGGGGAAGACGCCCCCTCCCCTTCAAACTCGAACACACCAAGCCCTCTGGCCCATCCTCGTCTCAGCCCGGCTTCCCTACCTCCGGCTACACCTCCACCTATTCCTTCTCCCGCACCACTCGATACCAAAATACTGCGTGCATTCGATAAGCATCTCTCGAGGGACTGTTTTGAAAGCAACTCTCACTAGCCTGGCATCACTGGGTGATGCCAGACTAGCGAGAGATGCGCGCGACCTACTCTTTTTCACTTCTTCGTGGAAAATAAGACATTACCTTGCGTCGCTTGTTTGTTCTTTCCCACCCGTTTGATGCAGAATGTGCTGCACGAAATTGGTGTGAGAAGCTGCTTTTTGATTTTTCCGGTCATGAATCAAACCAACATCAGCTGCAGAAAACCAATGATGACAAAAGTACACATAACTGAACGAATCAGCACCAGCACTGCCGAATTGTTCCATGATTAAAACAAAAGACATACTACGAATGAAATAAATGGAGAAAATCAAACCGAAGAAAATATGAATCGTGGAGATCGAAAAGTTTGTCTTTGTTTTAAGAGTTCGAATTTTTCTCGGGTGCGAGCAGTTTTAACGTGTAACGTGACATGGTAAAGTCTGTGATGGACCCTCGTTAAAAGCAGTTAAAGGTATTAACTGATGTACTAGTTATTGGTGGGTGGGTAAATACGGCACGGCTAAAATTTGGGGAGCGATGGTGTCGAAAAAAGAAGTGGAGTCAGCGTCAGACTCTTTTAAGAGGAAGGTGACAAGAATTCCAATGCCTGTCCTAGAGAGACAACACTACTTTTAAAATGCCTAAAGTAATAATAATAACATTATGTTGAATGCATGCAGAAAAATACCCCAATGGCATGCATTGCAATTAATGCCTAAATATAGATAGAACACAAAACAAAAATAACATATATTCATTGTAGAATAGCCCCGGACGAATAAGGCGTGTAAGATTAATTTTCATAGGAGGAATCAACATATAATAATTATAATAAAAATGTGTTCACACAAAGTTATATTCGCGGATTTGGTGATTATTATTATTGATTGATTGGGTTCATAGACATATCATGATCCTCCTGAGAGTTCACCATGCAGTGGATTATCCTATAACTTGACATTCGTAATGGCGCTCTAAAGACGATAGAACTTAGCGAATCACTGTACTAAATGATCACCGTAAATAGAACACTCTAAAGCGTTGCTAAAAAATAAACTATCCATCGTAAAACGTCTGACACGTTAACTAGCTACTTCATATCTGAAGTCAATATTTATAAAACTAACACCTACGATTTAAATTTCTCTTTTTTATCCAATGCCACTTTAAGAAGAGCAACGTACTTTGCCATTGGCATGGAAAGGGTTTTGTTTCTTCTAAACTACATCAGAGTGCTCTGATACAGCTCGAACGATAACAAAAAACGATTATTCTAGAGTTCGTCGAGCATTCTACGTATTTATATTTAACAAAACTCAAGGAAGTATTAATGCTTATAAACTAATGGTGACGATACAGTTCAATTGAGAATCGATACCTGATCCAAAATCAATTATTGGATCAACACGTTTCACAGAAATTCCGTGCAAGTAGTCAATTACGGATTTCCTTAATGGAAAAGGCACAATCCTAATCTTCAAGTGCTTTGAGTAATAATACCTACGTGTTGCGCAATTTATCTAGATTCATCCAATTACATATCACTTAGAAATTGAGAAATAATTGAGAAGTAATGTAATCTAAGTTAAGGAAATAACTAAGATTATAAATAGCTTTATATCGTACACACACGTATAAGTATCTAATTTCAATCACTATTGATTCAAAATGAGTCGTAAATAATGGCCCTAAACTAATAAAAATTAATTATTTAATGAATGGTTTCAATTTAGATCACATGGTCGAACAAATTACCATCCAGGTGACAGCCTTTCACAAAAATTGATTCATTATCGTTCACGAAAAGAATGGTCTTTAAAATCCAACGGTTACACGTGTTACACCTGAGTACTATGTAGTTTGACCTATGATTTTAACACCCTTAAAAAGATTCGTTCAGTAAGTCATTCTCCCCTAAGTTCTTAAAAAGGTAAATCAGGTTTTGTTTTCTTTAACAACGTTCTAGAAATATAGTTAATAATTGCTATCGATCCAATTCGAAAATCGAACCGATTTTACAAGCACCCCATATACCAGACGCGGATTTAAAGTGAGGCCTAACAATTAAAGGTAATATCGCTCTTTTAATATGACTTAAAATTTACCAAATCCTTTTTTTCTTAATCCAAATTTCCGGCAGCTTGTCAATATATCTCCCGTGTCTATTTCTTTCCAAGAGGGGGATTGAGTATACGCGTAAACCTATGTCTTCAAAAAAGTCTTTGCTTATTATTTCAGTTAGTTCGATAGCCTAAGGGTTACGGGTAGAACTACTCTTTATCAACACATTTATGGCAACACATTCTTAAAAAGTTAATTCTATTTTTCCAGTTTCGTAATGGCCTTGCATTCAATTCAGGTCTTCCGCCAGTACAACTGTAACTCAGCGACTGTGAATATCTCCTGATAATTCAGCGACGCGATGAAAGTTGGTGAATGTTAAAGGATATTTGTGAGATACAAAGTATCTTCGATTACTTCCATAATGAATAAATCCCATCAAGTGATACTAAATGGCATTAATTTTGTGCTTATCGCTTTCAAATATTGCGTTATCCTCTAAGTAGCGGAGCTTAAAATCAATCACGATATTTTAGATATTATGTAGCTGGGAGGGAACTGGTGACGTTTCTTTGGATAACACTCGATATGACTTCAATCTTATTACAGCTAAACCATCTGTGACGTACGTAATAAACTCGAAATCGTCTTCTTTAGAAAAAGATATGTTAATTAATCCCGTAAGAGATAAATCTGGTGAGTAACTTGCCCTGCGACAAAAACCCTCCCCACCTGACCGACCGACTGACGACACGGATCCATTTCTTGACCCTACGGTAATTGCAGGTACGTCCTCATTCTCTGCGCGAAAATAACATCAGCCCTAGCCGAGTTCGTTTGTTTCATGACTAAAACGCAGACCACTCGATGCTCTCCCTGAAGGCAGAACCACTTCCCTTATTTTTCTACCATACTTCCCCTTTTCCATTGAGAACTACAAGACACAAAGGATTGCAGTATTAGCTGGAAAAGATCAAAGGACAACTGAATAATGCAATGCAAATATTCAAATCTCGGTTCGGGGTGAGACTTGACTTCAGCGTCGGCACCATAGCCGACTGACCCATCGATTAATCGAGTGGAACATTAGAAAGCGTGTATACTCATCCTCTTTCATCATTACACAAGTGTCTCATTCAGTTTCTTTCACGTTCGTGTTACTGCGCTCGAAGCCGTCGTTACCAGAATAGTTGTCACTTCCCCCCCCCCCCTTTTCCCTCTTACGCCTATATCATTTGTTTGAGCCTCCAGGCCTGCATATGCTACAAATATTGAGTACATACAGGTAGTTCAGAAACTGTAGTTCAGTGTACACGTGAGGGAACACAGAGGAAAAAGACAAATTGAAAATCGCGTCATTACTGTCAACTGACCCACAATTGCGGTAGGACAGTCGTTAGGTAGTTATATTTGTGGCTCGTTTTTTGCGTTGTAGGGTGGAGATAATCCAATATGCGCATTTGCCTAATTAAGTGCCCAGGGGTGGACAGTTTGACGTCCAGCGTGGCGGATTATGTAATTCTCGAGAATTTTCCCTAAATGGGGATAACCCTAAGCAGGATTCGGAAATTTCATTAAATGATTCAAATTTGAAAAAGTCGTCAAAATATGGAACTGAACTGTGGGGTACGAATGCAGCAGCGAAGGTAGCAATCTCATCGCACTTATTTTATGAGAGCTGCATGCAGATAATAATCGCGTTACAACTTATTCGGAAATTAAACGATTTCTATTCTATGCAATTCCATATGATCCAACAAATTTAGAAAAAGATTCCAAATTTTGCAAACCTACGTATATAGCAATTTTCCAAAAGATCTTATGTTTTAATTTGGTGATTGGTCTCGAACTATACTAATACAATTTTATATACAGATCTATGCTCTATGCCGAGGAAAAAGAACTAAATATTGGGTGGTTTTTTCCCCCTACCCACTTCATTTAATGCTATTTTGGGCCACAGAAGGAAGTGTTTCAGAAAAAAGGTGGGTCAATTAGTAGTATTAAAAGAAGGATTGAGCTTGGTAAAGAAGCTTTTATTAAGAGGCTAGAGTTGATGACGGACACCTTGATGTAAAAAAAACTGGTGAAAACTTTAGTGTGGAGCGTAGTGCTATAAGGCTTGGAAAAATGGCCTATAGGCAGGTGGATAATCGAAAATTGGGGTCTTTGAAATGTGACTCCGGAGAAGATTGGAAAATACAAAGTCGACAGAAAAACAAGTTCAACAAAACAACTAGAAGTTCTAGTCATGGTAGGGGAAAGGGTTTTTGGGTGATATTGGAAGAAGGTAGGGGAAATGGATGAATAAGATAATGAGAGACATTGGAATTGGAATGGATCTACAAGACGTACATATGAGGGGAGAATGTTGGGTAAGCGAGATAGAGGAAGAAAAGCGCAGGCATCTTGGATGGAATTTAAGGAAGTAGATATACGAGGCATAGTATACAGATGTTAGGAGCGAGTTGTAGTGATGAGGAGTGTGGGCTTGAATGACGTTGTGTCGTGTTCGTTAAGGCTTAGAGTGAAGTAGTGTATAGTGCAAGGGTCCAACGAAAACCTTCCCTATCCTGGTAGAATTCCGTTAAAAAAGGAAAGAAAAAGAAGAACAGGAGAGACTGATTCCGATCCCACGCCGAATATGCAGACATTGCCGCAGCGGTGCCAAGCAGAATATTGTATACCACCTGTCGGTTATGCATATGTGCTGTGAGTTGCGCACCATCTCTCGGTTGGAACTAAGATATTTGTCGATGTGGCAATGGTCACCCAAAATACGTTGACTTCGATCTTTAAACAAGGGTGATCTAGATTCATGACAACGCATCAAAATTTCTTGTCGAGTGACCTTTAAACACGTACCTTTTCTTTAAATTTCCCCACTCGACGAAAGAAGTACTTCGAATTCAACATCCTGATGAGGCATTCGAGAATCATCAAATAGGGCTGGACAGAAACATATGTTAGAGCTAACCTTAAATACGCGCACACATCATCCCTTGCCAATTTCACTCCCTTATTCTCTCCTCTCTCATTATTTCCCGCACCCTCACCAAATGTTACCGTGCCCCTCCTTCCACCTCCCTCTTTATTCGACCTTCAATCGTAAAACTGGCGGCGACTGTTGGCGTACACGATTTTGGAAAAAATGGCGAATGCCATTCGCTCGCTCGAGCTTTTTTTGCGCCCCGAGAAATGTAGGAGAAGGTCGCTTATTTGGACGTGAATCATGAAGGTATTTCGTGAGAAGCCTGAAAGGGGATTTGTGATTTTCGCGTTTGAATAAAATTCTGACACTTGATGCCAAATGCCTCCTTTTTGCAAGGAAAATAATCACTAGAAAGAATAGCATGCCTTCCAACGAGCAGCATGCCAACATTTTTTCCTTGTTTCCTCGTTCGAATGAATCGGTGAGCAGCTCAGAGGTTACGTTTTTGACTTTGGTTTTGCATCGGCGTGAGAAGCTCTGAAAAAATACCGTGGCATTCATTTATGGTCTGAAATAACAAGCCCCTATTCATAGACAAGGACTTGACAATTTTTAGCAAGTTTAGCATAATGTTCTTGGAAATTTGAAAACAAGTACCTTAAACGCGATTTGAATTAATTGCGAGATTCAATGTGGAAAACTCTTAGTGAGAACTTCTGGAACTTATATCTCGACTCTCAATTTAATACAATTTCGAAAAAGAAATAAATGGAAATCATTTCTTTCTATACATTTACTTGGGTAGTATAAATAACATAGGAATAGCGTCTTTTCAGTACGGATACAATCATGATAAAACTCAATGCAATCTGAGGTTTTCCAAATAACCAATTTAAAAATTTTCTTCATCATTATGATACTTCGTATATGTACGAGAATACGCCTTTCTCGCCGTCCCCTTTCGGTGCAGAGAAAGATTAAAAGTCTGAATTTAGATTGTGAGAGGAGGCTTCCTTTTAATAAGTTTGTTATACTACATATTTGGGTCCTTCGATACTTTTTCCTTCTCTGTGAAACTCATTCATTGTTTCGCACATACTCATCTGTTCCTGATACTCCTAACATATTCCTAGCCTTGATAGTTTCTTCGAACGTATTAACTCATGCATTTCTAGGTCTAAACTTTCTCTCAAAACCGTATACTCTCGCATATGTACTCGCATTTGGTGGTTCATTCCCATTAATTTTCCTAGAAAGACCAAACCAGCGTAATACATTTCTTTCATGCTGTTATCTCATCCAAAATGTTTCCCACCCCACCCCGATTATTTCATAACCCTTTAACTTCTCGAACTAGAGGAAAATTAGTAATTCAATAGACGATCTGTCTGAATAGTTGTATCTACTAAATGCGGCGAAATATGAATTTATTTTGCGGTCATGGATAATAAATTCATGAATGACCCAGCTTATGTTTACTTCAGCTTGTACTTATGGATGAGACTATTCATTTAACAAACTAAGTTATGTGTTCTACGTTCTCCATTATTACCTGGACGTAGCAACGAGAACTAAGGTGTGATGAATGCATTAATTGCATTGGATGACGACAATTAACAGTGGACATGGACGCACGAACCACATAAAATGCACGCCATGTATCGATTAAAAAGATAACGGACGTGGTCAATTGGGAAACATCGGTCGTATAACAAGCAACCGATGGCTACACTACGTTGAGGTTTTTACCCCGTAAATTGTAATAATTAAGGTCTTGGTTTCCCCACCCCTACCACGCCAGCAGGAGAGTCATCAAGGATCTTTTAATTCTAAATAATGGTATTTCACGTTTTAAATAGTAACATATAAAATCTGATGGATCCACCAGTATGAAGGTATTTTTACTCAAAAACTAAGTAATCACCAGTTCACAAATATTAATAATTGCAGCACAACTACATAAAAAGTTTACTTTACGACCACATACAGGACTATATACTTGTATTCTAGTAATGACATCTAAGTGTTGGAACTTCTTGTTGCAATAGGACGCAAAGAGTAACGAACGATACATGGGTTAGGGTCACTATGATGTGACAAAGTTTAACGAAGTGGAAGATCTAAGCATGCGTGGTGATTATCCTTTATTGCTCAATTTCGTATAAATTTTTCCTCAGAATATAGCCTATATTATTATAACTATATCTGAATAATGTTAATGCATTTTTAACATATCCAGTTTTAAGGGGAAAATAATGGGAACAGCACTCGACTTGAGCACAGAGCCTTAACGCGATTTCAAGCCAAAGGCTAGGTAAAAAGATCCTTAAAACTCTTGCAAGGAAGACCTCTTTAAGGTAGGTAAAACATCTGAACAAATTTGTAATTGATTCAATCCGAAACAATCCTTTATGCCAGGTTTAACAGAGGTATTTTGTTAACCCCAGTGTAGCTGAACGTCATATAAACGCGCAAAACTGGAATCTTGGTTCTTGAGTGTAGGCTGATCACTTTCCTTTTTCGAGTGAAAGAATAAATGAAAATACGAAACAAACCTTTCACCTTGCTTAATTTTTCTAACTTCATGCCTTGCTTGATCTAAAAACGGTCAGAGTGGAGACATAAATTATACTACACTCCTCAAAGCCCATTTCTTTGGTTATCAAGTGGAGGAACATGTTTATATTAAGTTCTGCTTCTTTCGCGTTTGAAGAAACAGTTGGCAGAGGTGAAATAAAAGATGAAGACAATAATTGGAGACACATATTTACGAACTTTGGCATGTTACTGACACATTTAATAATTATTTTTTTAATGGAACAATTTTATACGGCGTCTGTATTAGAACCTTATAAAACTTTCAAGATGGAAGGCTGACACAAGCTAAGTTCCTGTAGAGTATAAATAAATACCCCGAGCGACATTCATAGAGACTTACAGAGATTTAGATAGATTTGCCCATGCTATCGCTAAAAATGAACATTTGGCGTCAATGATGTAGTAACGGCGATCATATATTATCCATAACCTCATAAATCATAATAATACATGATTATATGAGGGCTAACGTTATGATACCGTTCAGGATAAAAAATGAAGACTTTTTCTAGAGTATTACACTTATAAAATGGAAAACCACAATATTTAATGGTCTCATCGAATTTTTCAATTGGCATGAATGTTAACGACTTTTTAAATTATTTAAAAAGGTTTTTTGGTTGCTTGGATGTTAACAGATGATCATTTAAGCGTTTTTTTCAAGTAAGTTAATTTTTCATTACTCTCCCGTCCAGTTCAATAGGATTGGTTTCCTAACCTGTGGGTGAATACCCGCCTCTAAAGATGAGCTTTAATGACTTCCATTTACCTCAAGTGAATAAGAAATGTAACTGATCATTCCAAGGATACCAGTGTTAGGAAGAGGCAGTATGTACTGTCATCCTATGGATGTAGTCAACGGAAATCAAGGTGAATAATCCACAAGCGGAGAGAATTAACTCTAGCGTTATTGCCATCATGATGATTACCTGATATATCCGACAAATTACCTGATTTAGAGACAAATGACTCGGATATGTCCGCAAATTATACGGATATATTTGTGTAATTTGTCTCTGAATACAAGAAACTATATGGTATAGGGAAAAATTGCCCTTGGGCAAATATGCTTTACCCAAAATCAGTTTCGTCGAGAATAAAACCGAAGGTTACTATTTTTAAGCGGCATCGACTGTTTTGCCGTCTATTAAGAAGCGCGCTAACTGCGATAACACGATGAAATCCATATAAAATATACCTCCGTTTTGTAATCACACGGTGATGTACGTAACCACTAATGTACAAGAATAAATTTTTTATATTATCCTCTAAGAGTTGATAAAAACATAAAAAATGTTTATTTAAAGACCTGATCAATTAGACAACGTCGTCGCATAATATCCGACTGGAAGCCAATCTGA
This sequence comes from Hetaerina titia, assembly GCA_037158775.1. Classification (NCBI taxonomy): domain Eukaryota; kingdom Metazoa; phylum Arthropoda; class Insecta; order Odonata; family Calopterygidae; genus Hetaerina; species Hetaerina titia. Next base: position 107,580,998 of record CM073768.1, on the reverse strand, counting down.
TGAAATTCTAATCCTCTTTTCTCTCGAAGGAGAGAGAGAGATTCCCGATTATAATTATTAAATCAATCACCTGAATGGGGCGCTTATTTCGGAATTCGAGGCCTTGAGGTGAAGAGCCTTAGGTTTTCTGATAATAATAATGATTCTCTTGGATTGGGTATTTGTATTCAAACCATTATCCAGCAGCAGGACATTGTGAAGAAATCAGAGGGTACAAAACTGTAAGCTAAACCCAAATAACAAACATAATGAGCACCAGTACTATAATTAGAAATGGTGATAGACACATCCAAAAGCTACCTTAAACTATAGACTACGAAATAAAAAAGAGACAGCATAATGATAGATATTTCCACGTTTCTATTAACTTCTCACTCAAATGAGATACCCATGCTCAAAGTCTTAAAGGCATCTTTTCGGTTAAGTGACGGGTGCTTCAGTTTGTCTTGGCTATGAGAACCATTACTTCTCCAAGTTTGGCTATTAGAAATTTTATATTCTGCCAGGCTACCATAATATTCTATTTTCAAATATAAGTAAGCATTATTTCATCCATTGACACTGAAATAATAAATCTGGATTCTGAGTGAATACAACCAACCAATGGACGTAACACGAAAATTAATTACGCTTTGAAATAAATTCATTGCAAAATATAGCTTTCGATATTTTTTTAGTTAAGGAATTTAAATAAACTATAGGTCGCATCGTCCATTGGAACTCTGGTAATTTTTGAGGTCTGTATATGATCCGGCAAAGTGTTAGTCTTCCAAATACCGTTTATTGGTAACGCTTAATGGCGCAGTCGATTAGACATAACCCGAACATGATCTTGGCTAAGTATTAGTAATAAATGAGACAGGATATTAGTAATCGAGGCAATTTTGGAATATTTAGTTATATTAAACGACTACTGAGATTAATGTTTTGGGATTCCACGACTTTTAAGACAAAGAGACGGGCTTAGGCGGTAACCGGCGGGCAAAGCGATTACAGACATACATGGCCATTAAAAATGACAATTAATTGGGCGCCAAATTTCCCTCTGTCTTAGGCATACTCTTGGGACGCTCGAACTCACGAATTTGGAGATATACACGTGAACGAAATATGCTGGTAGAAATCGACGAGGACCCAAAAAATGACTCACTCTCTCCTCGTTGAGTTGGACATCAAGATAAGTTCCACAGGAATCGCGACAGCGCGAACTCGAGAGATGATTTCGTGTTGATATGCCGGACATCGAAGAACTTAACCTACTGAAATTTCACCATGATCACGCAAAGGACTTCCATTCCTCAGCTCTTTTCGTACGAAATGCAAAAGGGAGAATGGAATAACACTTTGTAATATTCCGCACACTTAAACAAAAAGAACCTGACCGGTTTCGATGCTGACACATCGTCAAAAGGTTACACTCAATTGTAACGAAATTAACCACGACATCCATTGAGTAGGTTCCACGTCGAAATTCCGCTAATTAAAAAAATGCTCCGTAACCTATACACGTCTCAGACTGCTCAAGTGCGAGTGGGGAGCGGAGAGTCTGGATAGGCAGTGTTAGGAAGAGGTGTAAGGCAGGGTTGCCCATTGTCACCAGTGCTGTTCAACGTATAAGTATGTGGAGGAAATGATTAAAGAGGCATGGGAAGAACTGGAGGTAGGAATGAAAGTCGGAGGGGAATTCGTAAAATCGGTTAGGTTTGCTGATGACCAAGCATTAGTTGCTCAGTCAGCCAAGGGGTTGCAAGCATTGCTGAGTGAATTGGAGGTTCAGTGCGATAGATATGGGATGAGAATCAATATTAATAAAACAAAGGTTATGCGATTTTCCAGAAAGAAAAAGGCTAAGCTAAACATTAAAATAGATGGGCAAAAAATAGAGCAGGTAGAACAGTTTACGTATCTCGGAAGTGTTTTGGACCAATACGGTCAAAGTAGTAGGGACGTAAGGAGAAGAATTGCGCTAGGCAAGGAGGCTTTCTCAAGGAGGAGGGAGTTGATGACGAGGACGTTGAGTAGGGAGCTTAAGACAAGACTCGTAAAAACTCTGATATGGAGCGTAGCTATGTACGGCGCGGAAATGTGGTCACTGAAGCAGGAGGATAGACGTAGATTGGAGGCTTTTGAAATGTGGGTGTGGAGAAGAATGGAGAAGGTGAAATGGACCGAAAGAAAAACAAATGAGGAAGTACTGGAGATGGTGGGTGAGTAGAGGGGTTTGTTGGGAGAAATCCTCTGGAGGCAGGAAAAATGGATGAAAGGCGTATTGAGCGGTAGTGGAATGTTGAAGAAGGTAATAGAGGGCAGGATGTTGGGCAAGCGAGAAAAGGCCAGGAACAGAATAGGGACGTTGGACGGGATGAAGGGAGGAAGGAAGTACACGGAGATGAAGAGGGACCTGATGTAGATTAGGTTGCTGGATTGGGTTTTGTTTGGAGTTACAAAATATTTATTTGATAGTTGTGTCCATCCAAAAACCTACCTTAACCGGAAGATTACCTTATAATAATAATTCAGAAGCGGGTGGTGGAGAAATGTAATGAGAGAGTAAAAACTAGTGTCATTTCACTCCAGTTACGCCTCATTTGGAATATTCCGCAATTATTTGGAATCCTCGAGAGAAAATTTGGCAAAAAGAATTAGCAAAGGTCAGAGATAATCCGCCAGATTCGTGAAAAATTGTCATAATAAGAAGACGAGTGTGACAGGCCTAGGGCAGGATTTGGGCTGGGAGCCACTTGAGATGCGAAGAGAACAAGTGAGACTGAGACTTTTAGAAAGATTCAGAACAAATTATCTTATCAATGGCACTAAAGGAATTACTGTGGCCCATATTATTTGGGTTGATCAGATGACAAAGATAAGGCAGGTGAATTCCAGCACAAATAGACACCGGTACTCGTTATTTCCCCACACAATGAGGAATCATAATAGTAAGAAACCAAAGTAACTATATAAATATTAAAGACATTTAATTTACAAATTAGGACAAGAGTAAACGTTTCGTACACAAAAGGTATATTCGTTGAAGCATGTGTATGTTTGTTGATAGTGTATGTACTTGCATACGTGTTAGTTATAAAGGCTTTTGCATGAATGTATACGCCTTTGTGGGTGTAGATTAGCATGAAATTGTGGGTTTTGCATTCGGTTTTATTCTCTTTTTCGGGTGGTGACCTAACAGCCCACGTCACATGTCCTTGCGGCGGCTTACGGGGTAGATGAAGATGTTCAATAGAAAAGCAAGGACATGCCGGGGGATGATAAGAAGGAAGTGTTTTTAGCTTCTGGCCCTTGTGCTCATAGGATATTGATAACCCACCTTGGCTTGTCATCATGTTTCCCAAAGATCGTCGTGAGTAAATTCACCCAACACCCATTCCCAAGGCGAAACTCGAACCCCTGATCACTTGGTTTGTAAGCGGGCGCATATACTCGTATTAACCAAAATGCCAACCCGGCCGGCCATGGATGGACAGAAGTGATACAGGAAAAAAATGAGAAACAGCTATAATATCCACTTACGCTCAAAAATGAAAACACTAACGGCAATTTTCATACTTCGAACTTAGCTTGGAAATCATGCAGATTAAGACTAGAATAGCACTCAGGCGGAAAAAAATTTACAACTGGATTATTTTTCATAAAATTCATGCTACTAATTGGGTACAGAGGCAAGTTGTGGTACATCATTCTTTTTATGCAGGTATTATTTTACTTAACAATTAGAAAACTCTCATTCCATTCCATTTTCCTATTCCTGGCCACAATTTTCGTCTTTTCACTGTTTTTCTCCGTAAATTGAGTGCTAAAGGTTATATATTTTGTCTGTGACTCTATTCTACCAGTGACTCGGGGTTTTTAACTAATAAAATAAGTTGCATCATTTTGGAACAGAAATGCGACCGTGAACATTTCTACCTCACAGCCCATGACGACCCCCAGGGTGACGGAAATAATTAAATAGGTTATTCCTTGAACTTCATAGTTACATACTAATGATTTAATATGAATCACTACGTCAACAGACAAATACTGCAGTTAAATCATCCCATATCATTCCCTAAAAATAAAAATATTTATTGAATATGCCCGATTTCCACGTTAAAACTTCATGTTTTATCATACCTGTAATGACCTATAAATTGTAATATTTCCAGTATGGTGCCTTCTTATCCCCTCCATATCGATAGATCATTTTAATAACTAACACTGAGGTTCAAACTGTCAATTAATTTTATAAATAATAATTAATTATTAATATAAATAATCTAAGTGGAATCAATCCCAAGCATTGAGGTCCGTTTATATCGGCTAATTATTATCATATTCACGATAAGCTGAGGCTGCATTTCAAACACAATAATAGAAGTGTTTTTCTCCTCTGAGCTCGAAATAATTAAATTTGATGTTAAGAGATTAAGGTATAGATAAGTTAGGAAATTTAATATTGCACATGGTATTTAAAGAAATTATATAAAAAAATATATATGGGTCGCGGTGGTCCAGTAGGTAGAGCATTGGACTACTGCCCGAAGGGTCCCGGGTTCGATTCCCGGGCGAGGCACCTGCAGCTCCACCCAAGCTAGTTGATTTTTTGGGTACCAGATCTTCCTGGGAAACCATAACCGGCACATGGAAAGGAACTGCCCCCCCTACCCTGATGTGTGAACATTCACACGCCGTCGGGCTTAGTACATGGGTGAGCTCTACCATCACCTACTAAACCGACCTTCGGGTTGATTACTGTGTTTATGGTCTATTTATATATTAAAGTTGAAGGAACATTTTAGTGAGAGAAATCTTATTTGGTGTGAGCTTGTATTAAGGGCTTGAGAATATAAAAAATATTCCCAACTGTTGGCTGTCATGAAAAGTAAAAGCTGAATGTTTGCTGTAGAAGAATAGGCCCATAAATATATATATATATATAACTTTTGGACGGCACAATAGAACACAGAATAAAACAGATAACACGTAAAAGGACACTCACACTGTAGATGATTTAAGCTTTCGGCCTACTCCGAGGCCTTCTTCAGGTCAGACTCTGACAGTCTGACCTGAAGAAGGCCTCGGAGTAGGCCGAAAGCTTAAATCATCTACAGTGTGAGTGTCCTTTTACGTGTTATCTGTTTTATTCTGTGTTCTATTGTGCCGTCCAAAAGTTATATTGCTCTCGTGAGTACTTCCGCATCATCTATACACACACACACACACACACATATATATATATATACTACGTAATCTACCGTTTAAGGTAGGTTTCTGGATGGACACAACTATCAAATAAACATTTTTGTGACTCCCCACCTAGCAAACTAATATATATCAGATCCCTCTTCATCTCGGTGTACTTCTTTCCTCCCTTCATCCCGTCCAACATCCCTATCCTGTTCCTGCCCTTACCTCGCTTGCCCAACATTCTCCCCTCTATTACCCTCTTCAACATTCCACTACCGCTCAATACGCCTTTCATCCATTTTTCCTGCCTCCATAGGATTTCTCTCAACAAACCCCTCTCCTCACCCACAATCTTCCTCATTTGTTTTCCTTTCGGTCCATTTCACCTTCTCCATTCTTCTCCACACCCACATTTCAAAAGCCTCCAATCTACGTCTATCCTCCTGCTTCAGTGACCACATTTCCGCGCCGTACATAGCTACGCTCCATATCAGAGTTTTTACGAGTCTTGTCTTAACATCCCTACTCAACGTCCCCGTCATCAACTCCCTCCTCTTTGAGAAAGCCTCCTTACCTAGCGCAATTCTTCTCCTTACGTCCCTACCACTTTGACCGTATTGGTCCAAAACACTTCCGAGATATGTAAACTGCTCTACCTGCACACACACACAAACACACACACACACCCACTCATATATATATATATTTCTGATTTTTTTAGTCTTTATTTAGAGGTCATGTACCGTAGAGTAACATGAGTTGTAACTGTTGAACGAAAGGACAGAACACAGTAAATTAATAAGCAACAAAATGAAAAAACAAACAATTTCAATAATTATTATAGCATTTGGAATGGGGCCTATTCTTCTACAGCAAACATTCAGCTTTTACTTTTCATGATAGCCAACAGTTGGGAATATCTTTTATATGCTCAGGCCCTTTATGCAAGCTAACACCAAATAAGATTTCTCTCACTAAAATGTTCCTTCAACCTACCACAAATTTATTAATTACCATGGGAGACATTGCCTCTAATTCTCTTACACACCAATTTCAAGCTGTGAAATGGCATTCTACACGCAATAGAGGGTGTTCTCCACCCATCATTAAAAAAAATCTTTTCCTAGATATGCAATGAAACATTAAATGCCATTCATATCCGACTCACGCCGAATTCATTCGTGACACCCTAAAACGTGGTAGTGTGAGGTACCGCTTTGTCCTTCTCCTCTGACTATAGTGAAAAACAGTCGAGTGTCCAACGACCAACGTCCTTCTCGCCACCCGCATCTCGAAAAAAAGCGCGCACCCCGGAAACGCGAGTTGCCATGCGGCAAGGAGCAAAAGCAAGCAAGCGGGCGGCCAACATGCAGCCCCAGGGAGACCCGGGCAGTTCAAGACTCCTTTTTCCTCGGCGTCGTCGTTTTCGTTTATTATTTTTTTCCGTAAGCTGGGATACCAGAGTGAAAAAAGGAAAATCGAGGTTGTTCATGGGAGGAGGGGGGGGTGTGGTGGTGGTGAACGGGAGGGATGTGGTGGTGTACAAGAGAAGAGAGAGAAGGCGAGAGAGAGAGAGAGCAGGCGAGAGAGAGAGCAGGCGAGAGAGAGACAGAGAAAGAGGGAGAGAGAGGGACGGAGGGAAGCTCGCTCCGAGCCGAGAAAGAGATGGAAGGGAAGAGGGAGGGAGTGAGAGCGAGCGAGAGAGAGCCACCCCAAAAATGCAGACGCGTAGAGAGGGAGGGAGAGCGAGGGAGAAAGAAGGGAGGCCTCGAAAGGCCGTGTGGAACGCGGCGGGGGAAAAACGAACCTGGCGTTAGGACAGGCCTTACCCCCTTCCCGCCCCAGAGGTCCACCCCCTCTCAACCCGTCCCCCTCCGCCGTTGCTCCTGGTGCGGCGGGGAGCGAAGGGAGGACCCGCGTGTATTCGGGGATGGGGAGATTTTCGGGAGTCGAGAGTGGGGAGGAGAGAAGAAAAAAAAAATAAAACGTACAAAAAATAAAATCGGAGGGGAGGATGGGGTGAGGTTGAGGTGGAAGATTAAAAAAAAATATACTTAAAAATAAAAAAAATGCGCCGCCGTCGGTTGCCGAGCAGCGGCGGTAGATGGCGGGACCGATGAAGTCACGGCGCCATGCGATATCGACACTAGGGAGCTTGAAAATCGATCCGAAGGGGCGAGGAGGGGGAGGAGAAGGGAGGTGGAGGAGGAGGAGTGAGAGAGAGGGGTAAATGGAGAGTGAGAGAGAGAAAAATGAGGGAGGGAGAGAAAAAGAGAAAAACGAGGAGCGGCAACAGCGCGGGGCGGTTGGAAGGGGTCGAGGTGGCGGCAACGTCGCCGGTGGCAGCCTCGACGCCGGACGGTGGTTGGAGGGGCGGAGGGGGAGGAAGAGAAAGAGAGAAGGAGAGAGACAGAGGGTGGAGGGAGGGGGAGAGAGAGGAGAAAATCGCCCGTCCGTCCCACCTCTCCGTCACATTTCAGACCCTGATATCCTTCCTTCTCCTCTCTCTCTCCCTCCCTTCTTCTAACTCTTTTTCTACCTCTCCCCTCTCTCTTTCACCTATTCCACTTCCACTCCTCCCACACTCGGACTGTCTGATCCCAGCGGCAGCGTAGTGGAGTGGAGGGGTGACCGTAGACGAGGCGGGATTTTGAAACGCTAAATATAGCACGCGCGCGCCGCGCGCCTACGCCGCATAATACTCTCGTTTGAGTGGACTCCCGCCTTTCATTAGCACGATTTTCAATCTTTTTGAGCAATTGTAACCGCGACAACTGGTACAAAGGCCGCGCTTGATGCGGCCACTTCGGAGGATCGGTTTTTCCCGGCAGCCGACCTTAGCGGATGCATCAGAACTTGCCGGTTCGCATGTCGCGAAAATTTTGCATCCATTTTTTGTTGTCTTCAAATTACATGATGTGACTTTAGTTAGATTTAACCGTCTTCTGAACTTAGGGACGCTGACTGTCAGTCGTATTGTGGGCCCGCACCGAATAACTCGTTAACACCCAGCCAGTATTATGTCGTACTCGGAGCGGGCAATTAGCTATTCACCGACTGCGATGGTGTGTGCATTAAAGTTGACCATTTTGAAAGGTTGTAAAAACGGTTACCACTATACAGTTTTGCCAAAGCATGCCCTTGAAGCTCCTATAAAACAGATCACTTTTCCAGTTAAGTTTTACTTTTAATAGTCATCTTGATGTTAAAAATTTTCTAAAGCTCAGTTTTTACTGGCCACAGGTGGTACGGTGGTGTAACTACAAAGCGTAAATTATTGTTCGATTCGGACACATTGATCACCAATGCCTTAAATATCTTTGAACTACACCTTATCAGATGTGGGTAGAACATCAGAAAAAAATATCCTCCTAGAATACTGGAAAGGATTTTTTGAATGCTTCAAACAGGAAAAGATTCAATTAGCCGAAAATCTGAACAAGAATGTGGAGTCTAATATTCTATGAATCACGACCTATGCTTGTCATCATCATCTGCATCATCATATGCATAGGCATAGGAGGCTATGCATTTCAGTAAAAATAAAATAAATTATGCAATTCGGCGAAAACAAAAAAAATCACCGTATTACGTTAGTCTGGCCCACTTCATATTTTTAATCAATATGACATCAATATGTACATATTCTAATTGCTAAAAAAATCAGTGAAATGTTGCAGAGGTCAGAAACACTTTTCATTGGCCTGAATTGGTATTTCTAAGAAATTATGCAGCTTAGTCCATTCTTTCTTATTATGTTAAGAGTGGAGCGAAGAAAATGCTTTTTAATGATGCGTGTAAGATATCTCCCTGAGAGTGACGACATTTTCGCTGTAGCTCCTTTCAAAATGATCTTCCTCGAAGACGACGAGATGTCTTCTAAAATTATGGGTGAAAGTGACCTTAGTCGACGAGGCACCAAAACATTAAATTATCGCTGCTTCTTGCCCGCTCAATGACAACATAAGTGCTGCGTACCTGTGTTTACGACACCAATGCCAACTAATTGTAAAAAAGCAGGTATTAACTTCCATACATTTTTAGCACAACTAGCGGACGATCATGGAATAGCAAACGGTCAAAATTAATTTCATGGAAATAAAAGGATTGCCAGTTTAAGTCAGGCCCTCCTTGGCGAAAAAATTCACACAAAAAGTCACACCGTCTTAAATGTCCTTATTGTTTTCACGCCTGGACACATAATGAATTTTATCCCGAGTAGGGAGCCAGCAGTCTTCTTCATTTTATAAAATTAACCTCAACCTGTTAAACGCCAACGTGAAAGTGCACTCAAAAAGGTACGTAAGGAACTATGGTACTAATAGCACACTCAATTTGTCTCGATTTAACCAAAACAAAAGAATCATTCCACGAGACCAAGCTCTCTCAGTTTATTTTCACATTCCAGCATTTTGTCGCATCTGATCAAAAGAATTTATTTTTCAAACCGATTTCGTGATCAAAGATGTCTGCGCTAGATTTAGAAAAGCCGGCGCAAAACGAAAGGACGTAAAAAAGACGATCGACCTTTTGTTGACGTCACAGAGATACTAATACCTATACACAAATAGATATTTTTTCGGAAATAATGGAGGTATGGGATGTGAGGAACGAGTCGAAAGGTATTGGTCGGTACCTGCCTACCATATTGGGTGTTTAGGCAACAGTGAGCAGCCACGGAAGAAACAAGTCAATGAAGTCGGAAATGCCAAAAAGGCTAAACAGAATGGCACGCGAGGGGAAGTGGGGAAGACAAAAAGGAAGGCCACATGGAGCGCAAACACATGCACGCGGAGTAAGGAAACAAGAACAAAGGGAAGCAAGGTAAACAACGCACACAAACAGTGGTCCACGCAAGGGAGGGACTACGTCGCAGCAGAGACGCCGAGGAGGAAGACGGAGAAGAGACCGCAGGGGCGGAAGAGAAGAAACTCGCCGAGAGACTGGGCGAGTCACCCCGGCAAGTCGGCCGACTTCTCCGGCCACCCCACCGTTTTGTATTTGCTCTAGAAGTCGGATTTCGCGGGGGTCGGGAAAGGAATTAGATAAACGCATGAGGGAAGAGAGGGATGGCAAGTGACTTGACGGGAAAGTGTTTCGCTTACGTGCATCTATGAGGGGGAGAGGGTAGGAGTGGGAGGAGAACAGGGTCTGGGGATGGGAAAGAGAACGGTGAGGCGACAGAAAAAAAAGATACGGTGGACAAAGGAGGCAGAGAGAGATGTGTGTGCAGTCTGGTCGCTCACTTTATTTTTACGTTTTACACGCCAATTGCCGCCGGAGTGCGGCAGGAGTCGGAATGGTTAAAAGAGGGAGACGGCCACCTTAATTTACTCACCTGATGGGCGTCGGCGGGAGGGAGGGTGCTTCTTCCCACTTTCCCGCCTTCCCCTCAGATTCGGAGTATAGCGACGGATGAAAGCCGCCTTGGCGGGGGAGGCGAGGAAGGAGGCGGTCGACGGGGATGGAGGTCGACGTTAAAAGAATAGAGGTGGTAGGGGTTCGGAGGGAGATAAAGGGAAGGATGAGAGTTGTTCCACCCTCGGACCACCCTACTATCTGCCATTACTACAGTCTCTCCCTTCTCCGACATCTCCCTGTGGTCTCCCTACCATCTTCCTTCACACACAGCTCGTCAGAACTCGTTGCCTCAAATATATATCTTTCAATTTCATACTATCTCCATAAACTTGTGACCCCATCGCATTTGTAAAAATGCCCACTGCACGGGGCCCGGGTTGTTACGGGCTTCCCACTCCCAGGGACTGGGTTCGAATTCCAGCGGAGGCGGATTTTCAGAGGTCTCCCGATCCCTATTTGGGTGTCATGAGGAGAGTACTTCAAGTATGTATGCCGTCCGTTGGTTGGAATGATGACTGTTGACCCCTTGGCGTGTTTCGTTTATAGAAAGTTAAGGACGACGCCAGGTTTCTCTCCAACCATTCCCTCAAAATCCTACCTCTACCAAATTTACCACCTATCCCTAATGGCGCAAACAACCTCAGATACCGGTCGCTTCCCACCATAATTACTACTAACCAGTACACGTAAACGTGCTCACTAACAGATAAGGGCTTTACACCGCAATACTGTGGCACATTTTGAAGTCGCTATGAGAATCAATGGCTAACATTTGGAAATTCTTGTTTCTGAAAAGATACTGCAAAATAATGGATGTTAACTGGCATTATTAAATTCAACCGGGACAAAAAGGTCTTACGTCAAACAAAAGACATGATGACAGTAGCTGTCTAGAAAATTGATGCATCAGACGTTTCCGAGAAGATTTAGTTCACGGCGAATCATCATTTCGAGGATGATTTTTTATGCTTACAGAATAAATCAAGAGGAGAGGTCGTTTATTTTCCCATTCCATTTTGAACGAATAATTTTAACAGCAGATGCTTAATGACTGAAGCCATTAGCTCACGAAGTCACAATGGGGCAAAGGTGATAACGCAAGGAAAGAAGTAAGACTCCGTCGTTAGATTTGAGCAATAAGGTGCCACAAATATAGGGCATAAATATTTCAAGTGAACGTAGTAAGTATGCATATGAATATACAATTTTTTAGTACGGTGTACATTTTGTCATCTTCGGGTGGGTAAAATTCAATCATAAAGTGTGACCGCACAGACTATCTTCCGGCGCTCATATTCTTATAATTTCCTCACTTTCTTTATTGATGCTAACGTACGGAACTCATATGCACACAAATTCAGGGTATGCATAATCATGCATATCATAGATTCTCCTCTATTCATAAGCATTAGATAATGAGTTAATTTCACACTTTCCGGACTTCTATGCTGGCGAGTCGTAACAAAGCGTTCCCATTTCAGCTCATGGATACGGAATATAAAAATAAGAATATAATTCAACGCTGCCAGCTCGAGGGGAAATTGTCTGCGCAAATATACGGGAAATAAACGAAATCTAAGACAGAAGTGATGTGCGAGGAGACGGGTTGAGAGACGGCGAATAAAGACGGCAGTGAAATATCTAGTACCAAAAAAGAGACGAGAACGTCTGGCGTATTTAAAGATCGGATCAAGATCGTTGTTGGAATCACTCCCCTCTCTTAAACTCTTCCTTATCTACCGGACCCTATCAGCGTCACTCGACCGCCCTCAAGTGCACGACGACTACCTTCCAACTTCGCCAACTATTATTACGGTTGATGGAATCAGCAAGTGCAGAAAGTAAGGCTAGAGCAAATCGTCCCCGTATTAATGTGTACGAAAAATGACAGGACGCGTAACTGCTTAATCTCGGGAGGAATAGTAGAAAAAGCCACGGAACTAGCACTAAACCGGACTCGAAGCCAAAGCACTTGAAAGAAAATTAAGGGATACTATGACTATACAGGTGATAATACAGAGAGTCACGAGAAGATACAGAACGATAGATACAGTAGAATACTGTAGATAGGTGCATTTCGCTACGCTATAAGTATAAAACGAACTATGATATGAAATAGATTTAACATTAGTGTAATTGTGGTAGTTTTCACCACGGCATCTAACAAACGTCTGACTTCGTAGATGGACGAGGCTATTACTGAATCTTGAAAACTGAACCTTTGTAAATGACATGAAATACAAGGTAGGTTGTAAAAATTATAAAGCAGTGATAAAAAAAACATTAGAGGGGACACTGAGAGGATACCTATGCACCCTGTTTAGAAATTAAGAGAAAGATTCGACAGAAGCAGAGTATTTGGAGCTTGACCGTCACCGTTTTAGAACAATAGTAAAATGATGGCATGGTAAAGACTACCTCTATATTGTTTAAATTATGTCCAACTTGCTCAAAAGAAAGCTCATTTTTTCATAGGCACCTTCACCTTTGTCACCTTTCACACCTTCTGTTTTGTCTGGTTGTCTCACAGATAGGTAGACGAAATTTTTCCGTCATCGTTTAAGAAATATTAAATCGTTGTATGTTTAAACAGACCAAAGCCGGAATGGCGAGGAAAAAGAGTATTTTTTACAGGTTTTTCAACAGTCACAGCCGCACCTCACCAAAATCCGAACTCTGTGTGGTGGCCGCGGCGTCATCGGTTGGACTGGTTCTGCTTCTCAAGCCGCATGTTCGGCAACATGGCAAGGTCTACTTGCGCGGACAAGTGAAGGGGAGTCGGCGAAACTCAATGTGTACGAGTGAGGGGAGTAAGGAAGGCAGTGATGGACTGAGAAGAGTTGGAGCAAGGAGGGCCAAGTAGGAAATAAAAATAGACAAAAAGGGAAGGAGAGACGGGGGAAGAATAAAGAGGGAGGGGTTAAGCTGGAGGACGGGAAGAAAACAAGGGAGTGAACTTTGTGAAAGATGATTTTTTTTAGGGTTCGGAATGTAATGGGGAGCCTACGGGTCCAAAATAAGCATAAGGCCTCAGATATGAAGCCAATTCTATTAGGAAGTACTCATGATTGGAATTGTTATCTCCTTATTTCACATAAAATCCTTCACTAGTAATTCTTATGACGACGGTTAGAATGTGACCAAACTGTTCAAACAAAGTTTCCTGATTCAATAGGAAAACAGGAAAGAAAAAATATAAATATATTCGTCAGATAAATGAAAAAAGAATAGGATGCAAGAAGTCTTGAATTAAACTAAAAGACAACGACCGTAGAGTTTAAAAATTAATTGACGTACCTCAAAGGGAGTCCGCAAAACCCAATATTAACAATTAACAGAATTAGCCGGGTACTGCTTGCACATATACGAGAGACAAAAAACTCGTACATAATATATTTTACGCTAGTTGATGGCTGGATACTTAAAAGGAGAATAAACAGACCGACTGTACCAGACAGAATTCACAAGTTCTCTCAGCGATGTGCTCATTTTTTACGAAAAATAAATCAGTTCTTAATATATATATATATAAATATATTTTTATATGTATATATACATATATATGCACACATATACATATTCGTAAAAAATAGACCTTCAACATTATATTTTACAAATCTAAAAAGAAGGAGAGATTGCATGTGACCGTTTTACTTCAGACACCGTAGCACGGTGTCAAACTTGTATCACGTCACCCAATATCACGTACTTACAAACTTAAAAAAAGATTTTATAACGGAAATGAAAACAGAATAATACACTTTTGGGCATCCTTTGAGGTTTACTTTAAGGTCTCTGAATAATCTAAGCAGATTTTTATCGGTTACTCAAAAGTACAAAGGTCCAAGTTATTCAGTATTCCTCTGGGTCCAAATACTGTTACAGGTGAGAAATTGCCCCACCCAAAAGGATTTCCTCAACCGACACCACTAATGGGTGAAAAATAAAATTACCTTGGATTGGATTAAACTGCGCGGTGAGTCGAAGACACACTATGCAATTTTCATGTTTGCAGGAAGATGAGTACCGCGGCATATTACTGAATGATATGAAATTTCTATTGCCATAATAATTCACAGAAAAAAGCGGGAATATTATTTCTTTTGGGGCATCTAATAAAAAGGTACAAAATATTAATATACAATCTGAGAAAGCATTAAATCTTTTTAATTTTGTTAATTTTCGATAACATTTTAAGGTAAGGGTGAAATTACCCAGAGGCAAATTATTGCTAGAAAGAAAATATGAGTGAAACTTTGAATCCAAAATTTCCTCAATAGAGAAAGAAAATAATGATGGAAAACGCGTTCTCCCGAAGCAACGAACGCGTTGTATTGGAATGCATACTGTGAGGGATTTATCCGATGGCGAATTTTCTTTCTGGTCCACCGAAAACAACGGCGATTCGTGTTCATCGCCTCTGAAGCGGAATGATATTGGGAAAACATTACAAGATTCACTCCTTTACGTTCTAAAAACATAGCCCAAAGTATCGATCCACATGCTCCAGACTGTTTAATTTTTGTGTATGCCACGGCGTGATTGTCTGCAACGCCCGAAGAAGTGCTTTCCGTTCTACAACTGCAGTCCTTTAAGAAAAAACGGTTTTAAAGCTGAGGTAAGAAGAGTTTTTGCGATGAAGTTGGCAATATGCTGTTGACATGGGAAATTTTCGGTGGTTTTGACCGATATAATTCATATCGTTAGACCCTGAACATTATGATCACAGAAAAGTTTTGGCAACATTTATATTAATTGTCACACTAGCTTGTGATTAGTACAATACAAAAATATTAAATCTTAGAAAATTAAATTATTGTGTTAACATGAGCTCCAAAATTGCACTTTGGGTAAGTAGTTATTGATTTGGAGTTTAAAATTCGTTTGGCAATTTGTCTAAGTTTTTAATTTGGCTCCATTGGACAGCTGCGGCTGAACCTTTTGCGATATACAAAACTACGGTTGCACGATATTGAACTTGAGTGAAGGTTATTAGATACAAGCAAAAAATTCAAGTTTACCTCAATGAAGAAGGTAGGATTTTATTGGAGTAATAATAACAATCCTTCCCTCTACTAAGTATGGTCAAAATGCTCCTAAACATATTTATCGCATGCACCGAAAATAATTGACATTTTAACTCCTCAGCTACACCGCGATTACCTATACTACTTTTACAAATTATCGATAATTTTTCAATTATGACATGAAACATGAAAAATATTTCGCAACAGAAAATTAACACACTAGCTACAATTTGCTACATCTACATTATTCCCCCCAAGCCCACGCAAGGGCGTGTGGCGGGGGCTGTTAGGTCACCACTTGTAAAAGGGAACAAAACCACAAGCAAAATACACACATCCATGAAAACCGATACCCACAGTGGCGTATACATTCATGCAAAAATCATATCAACTTATACGCCTGCAAATACGTGTACATATACTATCAACTGACAAACAATGGCACCTAAGGATGAAGTCAAAATGTATCCAATAGCGTGCAAGCTAGAATTTGACAAATAAGACGGGAAATTCCACTACCACATGGACATGCAACGTTCTCCTCCCCCAAATGTAGGGGGAATGTGGGAATGTAGGGGGAATGTAGGGGGAGGTAGGGAATGTGACCCAACGCTGAAGGTAGAGGGAGGGTCCCCCCACAAAGAGAGACGAGGGATGGCGCAATATCTCCTGTATATATTACATGCTTGTTTTAGCTTCCTCAGTTTTTCAATTCAAATTTTACGATACATTTATAATTCAATTCTCCCTGGCCTTCAGTTGCAAATTCTCATATTTATGTATTCCTGATAACAATACAATAAGTATTCTATCCAATTCAAGTTCATCCCTCCCCGCACTCCGGATTGTCATAATGCCAGATATCCAGCAATGTATCTATGGAAAAGTATTGGTTAAGTTAAAATTTGAGTTGACTCCCCAACCGCTAAAAAAGAACTTCGCATTTTATTTAGACTTTTTACGTTTCCACCTTTATGCTTGACTAAAGTCTTATCTCACAGTCGATGATTGATTGGTTAATTTCATTATGCTTCTACTCGGAACAATTTCCAGGTGTCAGTGTAAGTGCGAGTACGGTAAATAGGTCCCCGGCACGGGATTAAGTTATTTCCTCGCAAACCGCTTCGACTGTTTGTGACCTGTTATATGGCTGTGTCCTTCCCTGGCTGTGTGGCTCCCTGAGAAACCTCTATAAGATACTACCATTATAAAGGGCTTTGAAGCTCTTTGTTCATCCCTAACGAGAGAGCAATTTCCAGTTAACAGGACACATGACTGTTGCTCACCTAATCCGAGCCATTTGATTAATGACGCGTGGGTAAATGCATTCATCTTTTAACTATATATTCTTGTTTAATTTGGGAGTTTGCTGTCAAATTTAATCACAGATATACCCGCAGTTCTCCCTCCTCTAAAAGTTGTTCTATATTTTATATGCTATTCGCAAGTATGAAGATGTCAGTAGGAAAAAGCAGAATACTAAAACATTAGAGATAAAGCAGTGTTCTTAACCTTTTTCTAATACTAGCCTCATCCCCCCATTTGGTAATGTTTTCTTGTGATATTCCTATATTTCATGTAACTATGCAAAAGATTAATCTGTTGTTTCACAGATAGTAAATTCTTTATATTTTATAATTTAACCATGATATTTTAAAAATGAATACAAAATTATTTGGAGAGTTATTACGCTTTTCGCAATTTTAATAATATACGCAAAGAGCGTTACAGAGCAGCTCATAACTCCCTTTCACGGCACCCTAGATGTGTTATTATGACAACTTAGTGTAATGAGCCACCCCAGTTGTGCTGCACTAAGACATGGATATTTCACATAAAAAATTTCCAGTTCAAGATTTATTTGCGCAATTTAGTGCGGAAACTTATATTATCCCGCTAACATTCCGGTGTTCGTTCGGCGCGAGATCAGCGTTCAACTTGAACATTGTCACTCCATGAAAAGTATGGAATGGTATGTCTACTCAATCATATACGTTCGTAAATGTTTCCAATAACTTTTACATAGCCGCATACTTCAATTCTCGGCCGTTTAACTCATAATTTTTGAACGAATAATTCAGTCCAAACGTTTGTAGCATGCAACAATTCAAATGTTTGAAACTTGACAATCGAAAATCCTGTGATTTAGATTCGCGTTAGCGTAAAAAATCACCTTCAGAAACATACACGTAAATGCTAGCAAAGAAATAATTATTCATAATCAAATGTTCATTAAGTAGGAAACACTAACTAATTCATAAATAAATATATTTCTGCTATTACAATTACCACTTCGTGAATATGAGATATCGTGCGGTCTCCGTTTATACTTCATAATGGTTAGCGACTAATGATGATAATTATATTATATATATAATTATTATATATATATTATATTATTATAATTATATATATATTATTATATAATTATATATGTTATAAATTATAATTTATTTAAAACGGGTGGTGAAATCATAGAACTATTTCGATGTCTTCTGCAATCTATAGCATGTACAGCGTGAATAACGAAGTTATCGTTTTGTCCGCAAATCCAAAATCATGATATTTTTCCTTGATTCGTCAATTTCTCCATAATATTTAACACGGGCTTATTATTGTTGCAAGACCGTAAGATTTCATTGCAATGTCAAGTTGAGCAGTATCTATATGCCCATTAATTTGAAGTCATGCCATGAAAGAGTAATATCCTTTCAGGTATTGCTTGCCACTAATCCTCTCCTCAGCGACTATCTGTAGCCGGGGAGACGACGCGACTCCATGTTATTTGAACACATGAATGCCAATAATCATTATAGCCTAGGTCAATGAATTCTGCATGCAAACATGCTTGCATATGCCATCCCTCATGAGCATACAAGCATGTGTTAACTCTGACTGATTGATTTAAAATCGATAAAAATTAATGTAGCAAAACGAGATATTAAAGGGAAGGTGGACAGCTAAAATCTATCGCCCCCCATCGATTGATATACATTTTGTAAAGCCATTGATAGAGCGAATGTCGTCGACCAAGAATTATTGCAATAAATCTGAATTCTTTCCAAATGCAATCATTGAAGAGAACGATGCCAATTTCTACTTCAGTATCGGCCATTTCCACCTCATTCCAAGAATGACAAATTTCACACCCAGAAGTTCCACTGTGATCCCCATCTATAATCTAATTTCTGACGATTGGATTTTTGAAGACTTCAGTATGATAGTGAAATCATATAACAAAAGGTCTTAACAGCGAAAAATATTACATAAAATATAATTATTACCATACAATTATTAATTATATATACCTGTATCGATGCACTCGGATAAAAGAACGCCCGAAATGATACTACGGATGCTCTGGAAAGAATACTAAAACGAAAAATTCTGCTTTGAAAAGTAATGTGCTCCAGTTAGGGGCCCATTCAGAAAAGTGGTCGAAGAAGTAGTACTGGGGGTTTTAATTTATTAGATGCTCGCATAGCTATGCTTTTTTTCTTCATATGGTTTTTATTCATTCAGTTGATAAAATAAAAATAGCCATCACCCTAAAAGAGGATTGAAGAATCGCTACGAATAGTAACAGATTGTTATGAAGGGAACCTTATTGCTGCACCTAATACATCAATTTGGATCATTCGACTTGTGTCGATCGTTCTGTAATGCGATTGGACCCACAGTATTCATCAAAAACATTTGGACGCAATCGTTTGCAACTATAACGAGACCTATGAATTAGGATAGCAATTGATTGGCGTTATTTGGAATAAAAATTCTGTTGATCTAGTGCGAGTGGGATTCCTCTGTCATTGCTGCTGATGTACATATTCTTACGTGGTGTTTCCGAAACATGTATGTGTGTGTACATATATATATATATATATATATATATATATATATATATATATATATATATATATATATATATATAAATATATTTCCCTCCAATGGACTGCAACCTTGACGTGGTGGAAAGACTTGTGCGTTCCGATGACCCCAAGAACTCTCTACTGACTGAAACAATGATAATTGTTCCCGGCAGGGTCACCCATACTAGATATGTCGAAGGTTAGGAGCCAGACGTAAGGTAGTCCACGCAGCGTCTGTCCTCATTGAAGCGGTTGGGAAGGCGCCTGGCCCCAGTGGGGCGGCCATTAAGTGATGGTGTCACGTTAAAAACTCTATTGAGGAAAGCAATGGGAAACCACCTCAACTATTTATTCCTAAGAATATAATGATGGACAATAAAGAGAATATGGGTCCGGGGAACTACAGGACTGGGCCCAATCGGCCGAGTGTCGTGCCTGGTAGCGGAGAGGCAAGGCTTACGCGGTCATCTCACGAAACCCTTGCAAAGGAAAAGCGACAGTAGCAGGACAGGAGACGCAGAAGAAGATCAAATTAGTAAGAATAGGAACTTGAAATGTTAGGACAATGTTGAGGACAATGAAAATTAGAGAATATTAAGCGAGAGATGGAAAGAGGAAATATAGATATTTTAGGTTTATGCGAGGTGAGATGAAAGGATAGCGAGGATTACTGGAGTGATAGTTAAAGAATAATACATAGCGGCCGGAACGAGAGCCAACGAGGGGTTGCCGTAAGTTAAATAAAGAGGTAGGAAGTAGGGTAGTCAACATAGAGCAAGCAATGGATAGAATATTACTCTTAGAGATTAAAGGAGAACCGACGAATGCGGTCATTGTTCAGGTATGCATGCCACCGAGCAACCATAAGAAGGAAGAAGTCGATAGGATGTACGAAGAGTTAGAGGATATAATCGCGCGTATTCCTGCAGGTAAACATTTGATAGTGATGGGGGATTAGAATGCGAGGCACGAGGAATGACCGCGGGGAAAGGAATAGAGTTCTGCAGGAGACGGGTTAGTCATCAATAACACTTGGTTTAGACACCAGGAAAGGCGTAGGTATACATGGAAAATACCAAATGACTCAGAAAGGTATCAGTTAGATTATATTCTGGTTAAGCACAAATTCGGAAATAAAATGGAATTTAGAAACATTAATTGGAGTGACAATGAGAGGGTATCAGCATGCTGCAGAGAAAACCATGGATGACGGTGAAGATCTGAGTACTATCGAGGACAAGTGGGAATGCATCAAAAAAGGATATTCGAAAGCCGCAAAAGAAACTATAGGAACAGTTATCGGGAAAAGGACTAGGAAACCATGGATCACGGATGAGATGATTACAAAGATGGACGAGAGAAGAAAATGGAAGAATGTAAACACAGATTTAGGCAAAATGAAGTACAAAGAGGTAAATAACAAATTGAGACGAAAAACAAATAAAGTAAACACATCTTTCGGCACAGTCGCCTATACTCAGATGTTGGTGGAAATGAAGAAAGACTTATGCGACCAGTCAATGGGGTGAAGGGTGCTTTACGAGAATCCGAAGAACTTTGAATTATCACACCGTCATGTTATAATTAGGTGTGCCATGCACGTTCGAACGTGACCGACAAGAATTAATGAACTTAGAGACAAATTTTGCCACCAGGATCCACCCAAGACGACCTCATATCGTCAAGTGAGGCTGCTCACTCCGCCCTACCGAAGCTGGATCCTCGGGCTCACCAACGCACACCTCGTCTTCAACCTATCTTCAATCTTTCCCTAAATTAACTTTTTCTTTCCCCTTCCGCCCCTCACCCTTCCAATTTCTAACGCAAGTGTAGGTAAATACGCCATGCCGGGGGGGGAGGGGATTGGGGGACAAGAAGTGGAGGAGGATCACCCTCGGGGGGGGGGGGGATTGGTTGGTTGGGTTTTGGGGATGAGAGGAGGAATGTTATTGTGTCCCCTTCCCCATTCTATTTCACGCATGCGCGAAGCAATAAAAAATCAATATCATATTGCGAAGTGAGGGGAAAAAGAAGCACTCGTGTGAGCGCACGTACATCTGACGGGCCTTCTTCTTACGAAAATAAACAAAGGCATTCGAAATTATAAAAAAACACTGGTGGGAATTGGACGATGTAAAAGGGGACCGGGGTGTGTGTGTGAGGACAAGAGGGGGGGAGGAGGAGAGAGAGGAAGTAAAGGCGGCAGTGGACCACGGGAGTGCGAGGGGATGGGGATTGGGGACGGGCGGGTGGGGGGGGGGAGTGGATGGAGAGGCAGGGAGGTGGGAGGAGGACTGGAAATTGAGAGCTCCCGCGTAAAACGAACGTTGGGAAGGAAAAATAAACAGATCGGGGGGGATGGGGCGTGAGAGGTGTACGGGAAAAAGAGGGAATGGAGAAGGCGATGCTTGGGGGGGAAAGGTGGGGACGGCGGATCTACGGGGGGAGTGGGGGGGTGGGAGCAGGGGTATAGGATGTAGCATCGAAAGGACGAAGGGGTAGGTGGAGTTGGAAAAGGAGACTCCGTGGTCGGGGTGAGGAGGAAACCGGTGGGAGGGGGTATTGGGAGGGCCAGAGAGAGGTTGGGAGAAGAGGATATGGGGGTAGGGGAAGTGCGGCGGAAAGTGGCGAAAACTCATTGCCTGCTAGCACGGCTGGAAAAAAGGGAGGGAAAATGTTGTCATCCTCGCCTTTTGTTTATTTTTTTGTATCCGCTCCCTTCAACCGACGTGCAATTGTGGAGAATCCAAAGACACTAGCGCTCTCGAGACCGACGAGCTAAGAGAATATTTCGACGCGCTCGCGAAATCGACGCTGCTGAAAAAGTAAACGCCATGCCCCCCCCCCCACTGGTCTTAATGGTTTGAAGGCTTTAAGAGTCCAACAGCATTCACTTGCGTGTAATTTCCTCCATCCTCCGATCTGGTGACGCATCAAGAGTAAAACGGAACTCACAAGAGAGGTAATTGGATTCAATCATCTTTAATACCCAAAGGAGTCTGATGCTGAATTTACGAGAAATCACTTTATCTCATTCAGCTGCTGGAGGAAAAGAAGTTTTTACACTTCACAAGTTTTGTGGTGGTTATTCTGCCGATCCACGTGATATTCATCATTATTAATAGAACGACATTGTACACCGCTCCCAATTTCACTTTCATAGCCGCTGATATCGACTGTAACCCACATCAGTATAGATGCTTCACGTGCGTGTCTTGATGAAGCACAGAGTTCTTCTATATCCGTATATTTTGGCCTGTTAGTAGATTTTCAATCAATAAGAATGCCTCCCTCATTTGCACTACTTGCCTAACTATATCCTTGATTTTTCTGTTGCTGATGCTCCTGTTTTAAGAAATTACTCTTACTCTCCTTTTAGTTTTTAATTACGCGTGTATATATAAAACCATAACCGGCCCAGGGAAAGGAACTGGCCCCCCTACCCTGATGTGTGAATATTCACACGCCGTCGGGCTTAGTACATGGGTGAGATCTACAATACCTACTAAACCGACCTTCGGGTTGATTACTGTGTTTATGGTTTTATATATGTATTTTATATTTTTTTCCATATATATATATATTTATATATATATATATATATATTCATTCATTCAAACAGAAATAGGTATAAGGAAAGGGGATAGGAAAACACATAATAGGCGAAGACAGGACATGTGGGGAAGGCGGTTTTTGAGCAGATCACGAAAGTAAAAATATTTCCCTATCCGGGATAATATTTTTACTTTCGTGATCTGCTCAAAAACCGCCTTCCCCACATGTCCTGTCTTCGCCTATTATGTGTTTTCCTATCCCCTTTCCTTATACCTATTTCTGTTTGAATGAATGAATATTTGTGCGCCGTATGGCGGGAATTTCATGTTTGTATATATATATATATATATATATATATATATATATATATATATATATATATATATATATATGAAGCGGGTCGCGGTGGCCTAGTGGGTAGAGCGTTGGACTACTGACCGGAGGGTCCCGGGTTCGATTCCCGGGTAAGGCACTTTGGCAACCTGCAGCTCCACCCAAGCTAGTTGATTTTTCGGGTACCAGGTCTTCCTGGGAAACCATAACCGGCACAGGGAAAGGAACTTTACACACCAGGGTAGGGGGGCCATCACACGCCGTCGGGCTTGGTACATGGGTAAGCTCTACCATCACCTACTAAACCGACCTTCGGGTTGATTACTGAGTTTATGGTTTATATATATATATATATATATATATATATATATATATATATATATATATATATATATGCACACACACATTTTAGTGCATTCTTTTTATTGGTACATATTACTTATTAGTTTTGTTTAAATTTTATATATTTTTATCCAGACTGAACTTGAGCCTTTCTTCAAGGAAACAGGCGACCTTTTAAAAAATTATGCTTTATCTTCCACTTCTGTTACGCCATGGGTAAAGTTCACCATGCTGATTTTCCCCCGTGGATCAGCACTCTGCCAGTGTTTTCTTATATTTCATCAATTTCCCCCTCGATTAGACGCTGCTGAAATAAACAATGGGATGTGCCTCTCCACCTTTCCAGATTATTTTTCGTCACCACTGAATCTGGATTCAACCGATTTCAGGATCCTTGTTGAGAATTCAGGTCCTTCGCGATAACTATTTCAGTCTAATGCCTCCTCAACAATGTTTCGCTTCAACAATCTTTGAATTAAGTCCTTTTACTTTGTAAATTCGCTATACGTATTCGAATTCAACTGTTCCCTTTATCTTCATCTACATTTAGACATGTCCGTTCTCGACCTAAATTCATAAGACTACGTTGTTTCCCCGAACTTGTTTCTCACTACTGGCTACCTTAACTTTCCCACGTTCCGGGTTTTCTTACTTCTTCAATTTGAGTTTCTCCTTTCCATGGCTTTTGCCTTCTGGGAGTTTATCATTGTTATCCCCCTTTCTTACATTTTTGCGCTACTTCAGTCATCGAGTCATGGTGCTATTTTTCTCTTTATTCTTGTACATTTTCCAAAGACATATTACAATCACCATGCAATTTCAACACTTCCTCTGTGAGAAAGACGCCTCTTTACCTTTGACGACAGAGTTTCATTCCATTTTTCCTCTTCCTAAATATCATTCATTACAAATCTATGGTCACTTTACCAATATATATTAATGTTAAGTCGTGCACATAGCGGATATGTACTCTCGGCTAAATTTTGGTCGTTTTTACTTGGAACTGTTCACCAGTTCATGGTGTCTGTGGTCTTTGTTGCTATCGATGACATGACGATGAGTTCATTTCGCGAGAAGCTTGCCTCTACACAAGAATCTTCCGGAGTACTATTGCTGCGTTCACAAAGCTACGGTACATGATTTTGTAGCTGTCGCTCCATCATAACTGAATTGAAAGTGAGCTGCAGCCTTAACCTCTGGAAAATTTTAGCCAGTCGAGTTACCAAATCAAGGCACCTTAGTATTCTGCGTGATTTGGTCGGTCTATCTAATCCTACATCATCCAAGTTTTGCCTCCCAATGATTATTTATTGAATTCAGTTGACTACTTCACAAGTTACTTCTCTATCTACGACGCCCTTCATCCGAAATTCGGAGGACACACTCAGTAATTTTAAGGATGGACTAAAGAGAAATAATAGTTCAAACACAGAAATTACGTAAAATGACGATTAAAACCATTTAAACGTAGGGAACTAAAAACGATCATGAAATCAATTAAATAATGAAATGAATTAGGCTAAACACGGACATACGAAGTTATCTCACTCACGCTACACTTCCAAAAGGGTCTGTTATCAACATGTCTCATTTTCTGACTGATAAGTGCTCCTTTCTCACACTCTCTCCAAGTAATGCTATCCTTGATACTCAAAAACAATAAATAATGTCTAATTATTATGCTCTAAGGAATTCCTACGGAATATTACCTATCCCGGTCTTCTTTGGCAAAAGGAAAGTCTCCAATCAATGGCTTTCCGAGAAAAACCTTCCCATGGGAACTATTTTTGGGTTATTGACTTAAGAAAAATTTAACAGAGGATCCATGCTAATAATTTCCCAAGAAATATATTTTTACCTTCAGCTCCACTCTGTCCGGTTTGACCGGTGGAAAACGCTTTCGCAGAATAACCTGAAAGTTGTAATCGCATGTTGAAGGCATGACCCTTCTTCTCAAAAGGTTCAGGCATATTTAAATTGGATAAGAATCAACGACAAGACTTCGCTGATAATATTTAACATTTAAACAATGGTAAAACTAACATCAAATGTCGTGATTCAATGCTCTTTAATCGGCCGATTTCCAAAATTTCAAAATTATCCACTGTGAGTACGTCATTTATCGACAAACAAAATAGCAATTAAACAAAAAGAGATAAAATATTTGGGGACTACTAAATGGAAAATTAAAAAAAAAGCATTGGGTGTTTCTAAGCGTAACCATTGTTATCGTTGATAATAGTCAGATGTAAAGGCCACAATGTGCTGTTTTCGGACTAATGCTAAATAAATAAATTGAGATTCGAGAAGTACCTCTAGGGGATAAAATATAAAACTAAATGATTGACATAAGGTCATTCCCAGTTTTAATATAGGCTATAGTAACGGTTTTCACAAAATAGTGAAAATTTCCATTCATCTTATTAAACAGAAAAATGTGATAATTCAAATTACTCGGAATTTCAATCAGAAATCACCCGTTCAGTTAACCTAGAGCTCTATCCGCTGGGTGAGCACACCACCGAATCAGCGATTAGGTGACGCGTTTTTATACACGGATCACTGAGAAAAGAACTGATAGGCAATTATATAGTTTTTAAAATTAACTTCATAGAGGATTTTATTTTATGGAGAACTGTTACTCATAAGCAAAGATCAATACCAGATTTAAGGAGATAATGCTTCATAAAAAGTCAAAGCCGTACGAAGAATAATTCTCCAAGAAGATAAGCTCTTGGGGTAATACGCAATGAAGGAGCTGCCGTAAAACTGTATTTTCGGTTAATAAGTTCAATTTTATTCCAAAGTATGAAATTTCAAGAGAGACAACCGTTAAAAAAATCAAAATTACGCTATTTAAAATGTTATTTTCTATGAAGAGATGTTGGTCAGAAACTAATAAATTGTTCAATCCTCGACAAAGGTGTACTATGTTAGGATTTTGTTCCAGAGGTGTGTTTCTTCAGAAATTGTGCCCTCAAAATTCCAATCACATGCAGGCGTACATATCGGCGTACGTAAATACACATACGTACGCCGACTTTGGTCTTCGAAAAATCGAAGCGTGGTTACGGAGTCTCAAAATGTGTAGTTTTGTTTCAATTTCAAAGTCGATTTTTTCGATAAACACAATTCTCCCATTTTAGTTTAAAAAAATAAAATTTCGAGGAAGCGCAATACATAAAGGACAAATAACCATTTAGTCGGTAGAAGCAGTTTCCTGGCTTAGTACTCGTACCAGAATGCTTGTAGTAAAAGTAAAAAAGAACTCTGCCTAATTGTCAAAATTATGTATAGATCACAAAAAAAAAACGTCAAATAGGTGTAGAAAAGTATGTATGTACAGGGTCGCACCCTAAAGTGGTAAAACTGATTTTCTCTGGCGCGAACGGAGCGGTGGAGGTAGGTCTGCCTGGCAGGGTAAGGTGGAGGGGGCTATTAGCAACAGACCGACACCAACCTCAGTCACCTGCGGGCTGTCGTTGAGTGAGAACACCGTTTTTAGTGAAGCAAGGTTTTTGTCCGCGTCGAAAAACAAAATGAATCTGAATTTAGAGCAACGTTATTCCGTGAAGTTTTGTGCGAAACTCGGGAAGACGGCAACTGAGACCCTCGATATGATCAAGCAGGCTTATGGGGACACTGCCTTAGGCTGTTCCACAGTGGCACAAGTTGTTTAAAGAGGGTAGGGAGCTCGTTGAAGACGACTATCGCTCCGGACGGCCGTCGACGGCAAGAACCGACACGAATGTGGACAGAGTGAGGACACTGCTGAACACGAACCGACGCTTAACCAGTGAAGAAATTGCAGACCAGTTGGGTCTGTCTGCATCCAACGTCCAACGCATTATTTCACAGGATTTGGCCATGCGCAAGGTGTGCGCCAAGATGGTGCCGAAAATTCGTGCCATGGCGCGCTCGTCGTCAGACAGCTCCTGGCCAAATACGGCGTTGCCACGTTGCCGCACCCACCCTATTCTCCCGATCTGGCACCACCGGTTCTTCTTCTTCCCCGTGATGAAAAGACAGCTCAAGGGACGACGTTTTGATTCGATAAAGGCCGTTCAAGAGGCTTCGACGAGGGTCATCCACGGCATCCCCAAAAAAAATTTCCAGCGGGCGTACGGGGAATGGGAGCAACGTTATACTAAGTGCGTAGTAGCTCAAGGAGCATACTTTGAAGATTATTAAGTCGATTTAAGTATATCGTCAATAAAATTCTTGTAAAAAAATCAGTCCTACCAGTTTTGGGTGCGTCCCTGTATAGCAAATAGAGTACTAGTTACTTCACCGTCACCGACGTAAAGCAAATGTTACAGAGGCGTTCGGAAATGTCCCATAAGAATAATGGTAGACTGCATCCCAATTAAATTTGAAAAAAGAAAAACTAAAAGAGTCCAAATGAACCAACAACCCCCGAGAAACGGCATGACACCTATTTGTTCTTTAGTTTATAACAGAGAAGAACTGATTAAATCTCATAAATCCCGGTCGCCAGTTACTAAAAGAAGGTTAACCATTGGTCTTTTCTTCAAAAAATCTCTTTCTTCTCTGTCCTTAGGTATCTTTATTGCCCGGTCCAGATTTTTTACACCCTGAATTTATGGAGGGAGCCATAATATTTCTGCATTCGCCCTCCCTCACTTCCTTTACAGTAGCGTTTCCTTCTATATGGGTTACTTACCTATCCTCAAAGTAAGAACAAAAACGAATCACTAATCGTTTTACAATCGAACTAAAAAATGAGAAAAAATCCGTCTCCGCCGTTGACTTTTTTTTGTGCTCAGCTCTATAGCGATTAGCTTCTCGTCCAGAAAGGCCTCACGAAGGATGCATCGTAAAATGGTTTATTTGACTTAGAAGATCTAAAGACTTTTGAAAAGAGTGTTAGTCAATAATACTTCAATCAAACGCCCGGGTTAAAAAAATTAAAGCACAGTAGGCCGTCATCATTCGAAAAAAGATACCATTTCAACGGGGAGAGGTGCGAAAGGGGGAAAGGTGGCCTAAAATGAAACCAGCTTTGATACTCATATCAGGTGTGGGGAGAAGTTAAACGATCAAACTTCCAATTGTAAGGCAGTTCCATTTATGCGATCAAACAATAACACGAATGAGAATGCTGAGTACGGTAGCTCATCTGTTGGGGAGCCTCAACTATGTAATGGACTCGTCGGAAACACTTCTCCGAAGCAGGGTAAAAAAAATCTCATTGGCTTGATGCTTTGAGCTGGGATGTATCCACAGGTTTAAAGATGATGGATCGATCATCTCCTGACATTTAACGCTTGTTTCATCTAGCTAATTTCCAATAATAGTGGCTAGACGACTTAATAATGGAGCTAAATCAAGTGAGCTCGGTCATTGGATTTGTAACTAAGACAAGCTCTGCTCATTCCATAAAATCACCTATGAAATGGAAATATTTCGTTTAGATCGTCAACTAGGAGATCTTCATTAAGAATAGTTTTGAGACAAAAAAGAATATCGATCATAGAACGGTTATTTTCAAGAGCATGGGAATATTAATTAACATGCATTCACGGATTAAAGAGGTGAAAAGGCATGATCAAATATGTAGTGGGCTGTCTTTGGATGGAGGGATATAACAGAGAATAACCAATATGAATAAAAATAATCTAATGGTTCCGGCGATTGATTTCATTCAGAGTATTGCAGTCAACAACCAAACACCTCAACACGCAGTTTATTTTAGCTATACATGTATATGTACCCGTTTCATGTAAAATTATATATTTAACTCCTTGCTGTTGGTGAAAATATTTTGAAAACCGGTTTCATAAAATTTTTAAGAGGGCATACCGCAAAAGGTATAATTCAAGTATATACAGGTATACACCGAAAATTTACGAAATGTCATGTCAAAGCTGCCATGCGAATGTTATTAAAAAATGCTTGCTGAAAACATATCACCCACTAGGGCTGTGAATTTAAAACATTATCCCGGTATTATAATTTGATAATTTTGCTGTCAAGTTTCTCTAGACATGAAATTAGAATTCGAATTTCTAAACTGTGGTTTCGCAAGTACCTCATGCAAAGAACTGAGAAAAAGATTGGAAACAAAATTCTAAGTTTTAACAGCATATATGAATGTATTTTATATCCACATTGACTTTAAAAATAGGTGTAATTAAATAAGCCCTTTTTGAAAAATTTTACAGAACAAGATATTATTAAAATTAGGTAATCCACCGGTTAAGGTAGGTTTTTGGATGGACACAACTATCAAATAAACATTTTGTAACTCCAAACAAAACCCATTTTCAGCAACTTACTCTACATCAGGTCCCTCTTCATCTCTGTGTACTTCTTTCCTCCCTTCATCCCGTCCAACATCCCTATCCTGTTCCTGCCCTTTCCTCGTTTGCCTAACATTCTCCCCTCTATGACCTTCTTCAACATCCCACTGCAGCTCAATACGCCTTTCATCCATTTTTCCTGCCTCCATAGGATTTCTCTCAACAAACCTCTCTCCTCACCCACTATCTCCCGTACTTCCTCATTTGTTTTCCTTTCGGTCCATTTCACCTTCTCCATTCTTCTCCACACCCACATTTCAAAAGCCTCCAATCTATCTATCCAGTCTATCCTCCTGCTTCAGCGACCACGTTTCCGTGCCGTACATACGCTCCATATCAGAGTTTTTACGAGTCTTGTCTTAACCTCCCTACTCGACGTCCCCGTCATCAACTCCCTCCTCCTTGAGGAGGGAGTTGACACCTGTGACAATGAACCACCCTGCCTGACCCCTCTTCCTAACAAGATATTATTATTAGGAAATCTACCGTTTAAGGTAGGTTTTTCGATGGACACAATTATCAAATAAATATTTTGTGACTCCCCACCTATCAAACTAATATATATCAGGTCCCTCTTCATCTCTGTGTACTTCTTTCCTCCCTTCATCCCGTCCAACATCCCTATCCTGTTCCTGCCCTTACCTCGCTTGCCCTTCCGTGCCGTACATACGCTCCATATCAGAGTTTTTACGAGTTTTGTCTTAACATCCCTACTCAACGTCCACGTCATCAACTCCCTCCTCTTTGAGAAAGCCTCCTTGCCTAGCGCAATTCTTCTCCTTACGTCCCTACCACTTGGACCGTATTGGTCCAAAACACTTCCGAGATATGTAAACTGCTCTACCTGCTCTATTCTTTCACCGCCTATTTTAATATTTAGCTTAGCCTTTTTCTTTCTGGAAAATCGCATAACCTTTGTTTTATTAATATTGATTCTCATCCCATATTTATCGCACTGGACCTCCAATTCACTCAGCAATGCTTGGAACCCCTTGGCTGACAGAGCAACTGGTCATCAGCAAACCTAACCGATTTTACGAATTCCCCTCCGACTTCCATTCCTACCTCCAGTTCTTCCCATGCCTCTTTAATCATTTCCTCCACATATACGTTGAACAGCACCGGTGACAATGGGCAACCCTGCCTTACTCCTCTTCCTAACACTGCCCATCCGGACTCTCCGTTCCCCACTCGCACCTGAGCAGTCTGAGACATGTACTGGTTGCGGATCAGTCTCATGTCCCTCCAATCCATTCCTATTTTCTGCAATACACGCATTATTTTTTCCCAATTCACTCTATCAAACGCTTTTTCGAAATCTACAAAACAGGCAAAAACGTCCTGGTTGTATTCTATATTCCTCTCAATTAGTGATCTCATTACTGCAATGGCATCACGCGTACCTCTTCCCTTCCTAAACCCAAACTGATCATCCCCTAAGTAATCATTTGCCTTCCTCTCTATCCTTTTGTTGATGATCCTGAGATAACTTAAGCTGCGTGGGATATCAAACTTATTGTTCTGTAATCCTCATATGATATAGACTTTGCCTTTTTTGGAATAGGAACTAACACCGATCTCACAAAATCTTCCGGCCAGATTCCTTCTTCATAGATACTACGAATCAGTCCATATAGGGCCTTCTTCCCGCATTTTCCTAAACATTTCAACAGTTCTACAGGTATGTTGTCCACCCCCACGGCCTTATTTGCTTTCATCTCCTTTAATGCCCTTTCTATTTCATCGTCGAGTATGCCTGGACCTAAGCTATCTTCTTCTACGTCATGTTTCTTTTCTATGTCTAACCTTGTCGGCCTAAGTTCTTTACCATACAGTGTTTCTATATATTCCTTCCATCTCTCTTGGATTTTCCTGGTTCAACTATTATCTTACTCCACTTATCTTTAACTGTTAGCATAGATCTTGCCTTCTTACTTCCCGATAATAACTTAACCTTGCTGTATAGAGCACCAATTTCACCCTTCTTCTGTAAACTTTCCATATCCTCGCATTGCGTTTTCCACCATTCTTCTTTGGTTTTATTTGTGGCCCTTCTCAATTTATTGTTTAACTCTTTGTACTTCATTTGCCTAACTCTGTGTTTACATTCTTCCATCTTCTTCTCTCATCCATCTTTGCAATCATCTCATCCGTCACCCATGGTTTCCTTATTCTTTTCCCCTTAACGGTTCCTATAGTGTCTTTTGCTGCTTCCGATATCCCTTGCTTGATACATTCCCATTTTTCTTCGATTGTACTCAGTTCTTTACCGTCATCCATTATTTTCTCGACAGCCTGCTGATACTCCTTCGTAGTTAATCCATTTAATGCTTCTACGTTCCATTTCCTAATCCGCCGCCCTTGTCTTATCTTCTTGAAACGGACGTTACATTTCATAACAACTAATTGTGGTCCATAACAACTAAAAGTTGAGTCCGCATCCGCTCCTGGGAAACTGTGCGAATTTATCACACTGTTCCTAACCCTGTGCCTAACCATAATATAATCTAGCTGATACCATTCTGAGTCACCTGACATTTTCCATGTATACTACGCCTTTTGTGGTGTCTAAACCATGTGTTGGTGATGACTAACCCCTGTCTCCTGCAGAATTCAATTGCTTTCTCCCCGCGTTCATTCCTCGTGCCTAACCCATAGTCCCCCACCTCACCACCCTCTCTTCCTTCGCCTACCGTCGCATTCCAATCCCCCATCACTATCAAATGTTTCCCTGCAGGAACACTCGCGATGATATCCTCTAACTCATCGTACATCCTATCGACTTAATCCTCCTTGTGGTTGCTCGGTGGCATGTATACCTGAACAATGACCAAGTTCGTCGGCTCTGCTTTAATCTCTACAAGTAAAATTCTATCTGTCGCTTGCTTTATGTTGACTACGCGTCTTCCTACCCCTTTATTATTTAATATTATGGCAACCCCTCGTTGGGTCTCGTCCCCGCTGCTGTAGATCACTCTATAATTGTCACTCCAGTAATCCCCGCTATCCTTCCATCTCACCTCGCAGAGACCTAAAATATCTATATTACCTCTTTCCATCTCTCGCTTAATATTTTCTAATTTTCCTGTCCTCAACATTGTCCTGACGTTCCATGTTCCTATTCTAACTACTTTCGTCTTTTCTGCAACAAGATATTATGTATTGATAAATTGTAAGATGGAAAAAATAACTTTAAATATTGTAAATGAAAACGGGAAGCAAGACTTGAAAAAAATTCAATTTTTCGATTTTCTCAACTTACCAAACTAATTTCACCAGGCACAATAAAAACTGTTTCTTCTGAGAAATGATAACCTAATCAAAACTCATTTGCTGGAATTTGAGAACATCATTTAAAGCATTTATGGAAAAGTACGGTATCATGTCTACAATCTCTTGAAATAATTTTTCAAAATCTTATTCACCTGAAGTAACTCCTGAAAACATAGTTATCGATTTGGTAAATGTTTTGGAGAATTCATTATGTCGCATTAAAATCCAGTTAGTGCCTGTATACTTCTAAGAATATACGAACGATATTGTGTCGTTGGATTGTTCAGGAAAAAAAATTGAGTGGAAATGACTTTTTTTACTGTATTCATGTAAAACGTTTGGCAGCGAATGATGAAACTTGATAAAATTTGGAAAACAAAAAATTCTGGCTTAAAAAGATGTTTCTTTTGATTTGAATATGGCCAAGTTAAATACTCGCATTAGTGAAGGCAATAGAAAAGGGAAGGTAATGACGCTCCATGTATGCATATTTTCATATGACATATTTAGGAGGCGAGTTCGATCAAAATAACCTACTGAAGAAAAGGATGTTAAAATATCTCAAATTAAAATCAATTTAAAAAGGAAGCCATTCGCCTCCTAATAAATGCCATGTAATGAATTTCTAGTTCCCTCATGTTCTATTCTAAATAGTGCTCCTTTACGATGACAGACACAGACAATCATGACCGGGCATTCATTTTTCCTCAATCACGTAGCAGATTGATTGAAGCTGTAGATCAAATTAGATCACCAGTTTTTCAATTGACTGCAAAGTAATCACTAGATTCTTACGAAGAAAGAGGGTGAGTTGGAGATATTCAGTCGAAAGGAATGAGCATTAGAATTGAGCAATTGACGGCTAAAATCCTCAATCATAGCCTTCAAGTAAGAAACCGATGATTTAGTTTTCATAGCAAACTGATCGGCGTGGGGTGGTATGGAACCTTATTCGGTGGAACGGTATTATCAGAGGATTCCGGTTTCTAATCCGAACCAAGCACCTGACCACACTCAGCAGTATCCTGACAAACTACCAACGATGCAGGGAACCGAAAACATGAGCACCGACAGAATGAAACATTGACGGAAGCCACTGGCAAACGAAATGCTTCAAACGATGATAATCATTATATTTATCGTCCCTAATACTAAAACAAGGACGTTATTTCCTTCCGGGACATGGCTTTGGACCATTTTGAATAGCAAACAGACAGACAAAATAAACTAGAGAGAATCCGAAACTTATAGAAACACTGAAAATCCCGAGAGGGAGAGGAGAAGCATAAACCTCCCTTCCTAGTCTTTACTACTCTGTCACATTCTTGGCGCTCATACCTTAATTTTCTCCATAAGGAGTCCGTCATGCGATGCGAGATCTACGCTTAGCCATCAAGCCAACCTTCGGGCTGATCGCTGTGGAAGCGTGCTGATGAACATGATGCAATGGGAACGATTGCTCACGAGAGTATGAAATAAAATGGGAGGGAACCAAGCCTCCCGAACAAAATTCCGTGAATGCACTGGATTGAGCGGGATGGGCTAACCTTCCACGATTAAGAATCCGTGTTCCATTCCTCAGAGGCAGAAATTCCAACATTGTATTTCAATAAGGTACTTATCAAGATCCGTGGAGATATCAAAAGCCTGATAGCCCACTGTCGCACTAAACATGCATCAGATTTCAAGCAGGAATTAAATCAGAAATGCACTCCCGTTTCCCGAAATCTTTCCATCTCGAGATGAGAAATGAATTCGTAGGCTTAGTTAACTGGATAATTATTATATTATATGAGTACCTTATTGTTTCGGGAGTTGTAGGTTAGCCGAATATACACGTAATAATGATTATGATCTTCATCTCCGTGGGTTTCAAATAGCCATTCGGCTAGCCTTTGATTTCCCTCTCCAACATTTCATTATAGTTGGGCTCCTAACGTAGGCATGTTATCTCTTATCTATCCAACGAAGTAGGATATTGGGTTTTAACGGATGTAGAATATAGGGTTTTTTGCGCTTTATTTGGTGGAATTTGGAGAGTAATTTGATTGTGATTCGTTTATGATAGTAGGTTTTCGTTGTAAGAAACTTAGGACTGAAGTTAGCA
The DNA here is from genome assembly GCA_037158775.1 of Hetaerina titia. Lineage (NCBI taxonomy): Eukaryota > Metazoa > Arthropoda > Insecta > Odonata > Calopterygidae > Hetaerina > Hetaerina titia. Next base: position 107,545,624 of record CM073768.1, on the reverse strand, counting down.
CGCTAACTCGAATCGGGTGGAAGGTAATAAAGTGAAATTTTGTTATGACTGGTAGCGTTTTTCAAAAGAAAATGGCGAAGTAGGTGAAAAGGATGAAGGGAATCGGTGAACAAGTCCCTGGAGCATATAAATATCTAATGCATCACTTTAAACGATATATTATGCTTTTAACAGTTCATGAGTCAAAAAAGAATCTTGCTGTGTCATGACACATATGTAATGTTCAATTGTCAATGAAATACTTTTGTTGGAGTGACGCGGTATGCGAGTAACTGATGAAAAAGAAAGGTAACTATGTTCTTAAGAGTTCACGGTCAAATAATAAGTTTGCATTCACGAGTTACATAATTACTGAAATCTTGGTACTGAGTAAGTGGCCAGTGTCTGCAAGTCATTCTGTTTGGCCCTTATGATATATCGTTGAAAATTTTTCGATCCGCATATTTGGTAAATGGTTATTCGAAGGAAATTTACTATTAGAACCTATAACCGGGCGTATGACCATCCTCGTGTTAAAAAATGGTCACAGAGTTTATGCTAATTCAGTCATCAAAGTGATTAAGCTGTATTTTCTGATAATCACTGAACATGTTCATGATCAAAACTTGTATAATAAAATATAGCTTACCGTAGGTTATGTAATGCTTTCTCTGATGGTCATAATTTAATTAATAATCACCATATTTGCGACACAAGCGATTTCCGTTCCCCTTCATGCACTGTAAAGTATAAATATTTAATCATAAAAAAGTTTCTAAAGACAGCTGAGATGAGAGCCAATGTGATAAATACACTATCAATAGATATGATGGGGAGCATAGGTTATGTTATCAAACTCGTTATCCAACACTGTATATCACGTGTCGTGCGTCGGGTGAAGATCCGGAGGGCCTTCGGTCGTTTGGCTGTAGATTCTTTTGACTCGTCTACACGTCCTTATCTTCTCGCGGGGCTGTTCCGCAATTTTTTCTCTTGCTTACATCATATATAGTGACTCCGCATGCTAAACTGATTCTTCATATCATGAATATGTTCTCCACGCAGCAAAATGCTTTAAGATGAACGATGAACACCCCTGATTCTTTCTGTATTCTCGTTAGTCGTCGTGTCTTCCCATTTTTATAACAATCCAGCAACGAAAATAACAGGACCTTAATAAATTTCTCGTTTAAAGGAATTACAAACACAGAAATTCCTCTTTTCAAACTTCATATTACGTCTAACGATTGTACCATAGAGTTTAATATTGAACGCTAAACAGACATCTGAAAGGCAATTAGTAGCACCATATAAGACAGGCCCATTATTTAGGATCCACAGGGATTAAAATGAGGACGAAGGTTGGTGGTAAGTCTGGTGTGGACGAATGTAGACAGACAAAACTCTAATGCAGTTGACAACTGTGGTAATTTCCGACTGACGACACATGTATTTCAAAATTACTCTTAATAGTGTTTTTGGTTGGAGACAAATTATTTTTATGTTAATCCACCATTTAGGGTAGGTTTTGGATAGACACGCTAGTCTAGCAATCGCTACATTTCTAACCCCCACCTAACATTATGTAGAGGTTAATTGGAAAAAGGAATTACAAAGTCTCAAATATGGCCCCTATAAATCGTTAAATAAATAAACACGACACAGCGTGGTACCCTAAAATACAATAAACCCTTTTTTATTCCGCATACATTCTACCTTCCTTCTACATATACACAATACCCAGCATGTAAAACGTGTGGGGAGTATTAGGGCACCAGCCATCTACATGTACTCGTAATACAACACCCAGCAAGCCGACGCAAGGGCATGCGGGGGCTCCAGATCCAGGGGATATTAGGGCACCAGCCATATATGTAGAAGTATTTGTTCATACATACACTTGAATACATTTTGGCTCTTATACAACTCCTGTGCACATACGATACATGCCTCATACACACGAGTACGTCATACAATAATTGTTGCGCTAGACAAATTTATCATAACCCTAATTTTCAAGTTAATTTAATTTTTTCAAGTCCTTTGGTTCCCCTCTTTCCGGACTACAGGCCTGTAGTCCCCTCTATCTCTCCTATTCAAAGTTGTCCCCTCTATCACAGTCTTCAGCTATCACAAATGAAAATGCTGTGCATCCACTCTCACCACCTGCTATCCATTTCTCCTTACAACTCCCTCTCCTTGCCCACCATGCCTAGTACTTTTTCCTTTGTTTTCTGAATAAACTCCATATTCTCAGGATCTAATGCCTTAAAGCAGATTGATATTATTTATGGGCATTTACATAGTACTTAATGCGCATTTAGAGTAGAGTAACTGTTACTGCCATAAATGATTCAGTCTAAAGGGACGGCAAATAAAAATCCATAGCTTACTGGTATGTTAGCAGTTTCAGGCGAAACTTTGTGGAATTCCTTCATGGTGAGGGTAAAAATAAAGGGAAACTTTACCCTTCCACACACTTTTAATATTCTACGACCATGGTTTCGATGCTGCGCAGCACTTCACCAAAAACTTGATGTTGATTCGTTGCTCCGTGATTTCGTCAATTTCCATTTTTGACAAACAGTAAAAATAAGGACAACAGAAACTAACATAACTGACACCATACGGACAGCTCGACGATCCGCCAAGCACAGACGGCTCATTGGATCTCAGACATCTAGCGCCGCTAGCGGGCGGGGCTATAGTCCGCGTCATGGCCGCCAGATTGAACCAGTTCGGACATTTGCTGCACAAACCACGTAAGAATTAAGTCAGAAATGAAGATAGCGAAATATTTCATCTATTAAACAAAACTAGATGCCTTTCAGAGAGACATTGCGTTCAGTTATTCCCACAAATCGAGTTTATTCTACTAATAGCGCATGGGAAACACCTTAGAAACTTAGCCGTGGTAATTAAGACAGCGATATGGTAATTGTTTTTATTAAATAGTGTTATATCTACAAAGTGTTTCAAATAAAATGCATTTTACTAGAAAAATTTCTGGAAATCTATTAATACCTTATTACTATGTATTTTTACTTTTTGCTTCTTAAACACAGTAATCAACCCGAAGGTCGGTTTAGTAGGTGATGGTAGAGCTCACCCATGTACCAAGCCCTATACGACGTGTGAATATTCACACATCAGGGTAGGGGGGCCATTTCCTTTCCCTGTGCCGGTTATGGTTTCCCAGGAAGATCTGGTACCCGAAAAATCAACTAGCTTGGGTGGAGCTGCAGGTGCCCAAAGTGACTTGCCCGGGAATTGAACCCGGGACCCTCCGGTCAGCAGTCCAACGCTCTACCCGCTAAACCACCGCGACCCGCTTTTGCTTCTTATGTATGCATAAATAAAACATTAAAATTATCTGTTGTTCATGGAACGAAAATTATTTTCATTGGGGTAAAAAAAAATAACAGTGCAAACATTATGAAAGCATTTTCTTAAAACATGTGGAATGTAAACATTAGAGAAGAAAAAAACGCTGAGGATCATCGAAAAGTCTCGACGCTCTGTGCACGTTCACGCAGGAATTTGTTTTCTTCTGTGAGGCCAAATACACTGAAATCTACAAAATTTAAATCGTGTAGTGTATTTTTTCCACTTTAAGGTAAATGTCATCCTTTCATATTTTAAATTTCCTTAGTAAACTAAGAACTATCAGTACGCTGGTTATTCGGGTGTTGAAAGCTGACGGTAACTCCAGTGGCAAAGAAGAATTTACTAATATTTTTGAATAAATAATTTGAGATAAATGTAAAATTGGCATCCTATCATCGGCAAAATGGCCTAAAGCTTCCGTAGAAATGTTATGTTTATCTAGCGAATAGTGATAACGGCGAATGATTTTGTTTATCGAGGTGGATATTTTTAATATGCTTAGTAAAATTATTTGCAGTTGGTCTCTTGTGGCGAAATTCTTAAGAGTATTTTCAGGACTTACGTACTCTTTGGGAAATACTTTTTTCTAATCATTAAATTTCTCTACTCGGATAAATAAAAGAGGTAAATAATCCTTATTATTTGCTGACCTAATTAGCATGTGATTCAACAAGGAGGAAAAGTGTAAATAACGTCACTTTGCGAAAATTAGTTTCGAAAATTCTTGATAAGAAATGTGAAATTTTCAAACAAAACCGACCAATTGTTATTTAGACAATTTGTGCCATTATCAAGATCCTAATAATAGCACACATTGTCCAAACCATGATGCGGCTTTGAAAATCAGGGTGAAAAGTTACATATATATTTATTCCATCATTATAGGCAGCTTATAAAATTTTGCAAAGTTTAAACTCGATACAAATATTGCTTATTCCACAAAGGAAATTACTTCTTTCTTTATTAAGGAGATAAGAGGAATTGAGAAGTTTAGCATTGGAGTAAGGAACTAATTATATGAATTTGTTCTGAAGTTTCTCGATAAGGACAACAACATCCCTGAAACTTCATTAATGTATTCTGCAGTTGTTTAGTCATATCCAACCTACCCTGAGTTAGTATATAAACGAGTGGATTCCTGAATGGGTGGACGGTAAATTTGACATTTTTGAAACTGCAACACTCTACTCCATAAATAGTTTCCTTTCACGGATTCAGATGCTCATGCAAAGTAATTTGAAAATAATTAGAGAGGGCACACTTCCATATTCAGTTTTTGAACAAGAACCGTTTGAACACTATCTCCAGCCCTAGGTGTCGTCCTCCATGACGACATGGTCCCTGGGGGGCCCCGTACACATCTTGAGTGAAATTTTCACCACCGGTAATCTTGAAAACATTTAATTTGGCTCGCAAATTAACAATTCTACTTAAAAATTCTAATGGGCATCAACCCATCTTCCTACATAATACACTCTTACTAATAAATATCACCTAGGATGACACAGGTAAAGTTTTGTAAATAGCTGTCTGCATTTGTCTCGTCTCATTCCACTGAATACCCGAACTAAGGCCCTCAGTGACTGAGTAAGAGTAATAGCGAGCCCCTGAGCCGGATCGGACAGAGTAGTAGAGGGTGAAGGGGAATTCGAGATTACAGCTTCACTTGCACTCGTGAGGGACACCTATGTTCTGGGGACACTAGGTGCTGGGACTCGACGAGCCACATCCAAATAGGGAGGGGGGGGGGGAGGAACCTCAATATGTCGCCAGCAGAAACATAATGAGGTTCACGAAAGTTGGCCTTAACAATGTGTATTATATATAGAGAAATAAATTCATACGAGATCAAAGAATACGTACATTTCTTTCCGTGGGAAATATTTTTACAACACAGCGGACTGCTCTTTTCTATTCAAATTTCAGTGGCCATAGACTTCCCAAACGCATTGGAAAAGTATCATAAATTTCAAAGTATTTCCTGCCAAGATTTGCCTAAATACATAAATTGAGATGTGAACTTTTATTCTACAGCTACACCAGTTAAAAATGGTGGTGTAAGACATGATCATTTTGGACGGGACGTGGGGTGAGTAGTGATTGCGAAATTACAATAGTGCGAATCCCTAAGTATTCTAAAATAGATTTGTGCGATCGGTAAATGGGAGCAAGAATTCATAAAACTCCACGTGCATGTCATTCTAGGTTATATTTATACATATAGTGTGTAGCAGGACGAGTTGGACCCAATTTGGAGATTCCTATTCAAATATTTATTCATGCGCAAAATTAAAAAAAAGCAAATATCACTGAAGGGAATAGATGTCACCCACGATGAGTACGGAGCTATTTGTAAGGAGAATGGAGAAACAATTAGACAGTGCTGCTGCCGCTGGGGCTACATTCAGATGGTGTCCAAACTTTTGACCCTGTTCACAAAATTTGAATGCGCGACCTCAAAAATTATTTTCTAATCGGGCCATAACTTTTCAAGAGCACCTCTAAAAGAAAAGGGCATAAGGGGAATTACTTGAAATTTCAATAGCTATAAAAATGTGTTCTACTTTAATGAATATACACTATTTTGTATGAAATCTCTATATCAACATTGACAGTTGTGGAAAAAATGAATTAAATCATTTGAATCCCCTTAATATTTTTATGCAATAAAAATTAGAGAAATTTTGCTTAATTTCCTAAAGAAGTTCCAAATCTTACAAAATTATGACGATGATTGTATTAATAATAATAGAACTATAATTGCAGAAATTGGCATGCCATTGCAATCAAGGACTCACCCAAGGACAGTCAATATAGTTATATATAAAATGGAGTAACATAAAAAACAGTGGGATATGTGATTGAGAAAGAAAAAGTCAGTAAAAAATAACGATCAATCACTCGTTCAGGCGGAGTAATGAATACTTCGAAAGGTCAAGGAGTCGAAGGTCCTGCACTCACCTACTCGGTCATAATTTGAGGATGTATCTCGTGGGGTAATTACGTCGAGTTTGTTGGCCCATTGAAGGCTGATCAGTTTAATAAAAAATAACTCGCCTCGTCGAGAAGTATTAATATGGGATGTAAGTAAGTTATATTTATTAGAGGACATGAATAAATTAACTTCCGAATTCCTTCTCGAAAGAAATATAATTAAAACTGACAAGACATGGGTCCTACTAGGCCCATCTAGCGGATGATGATACACCTTCAAAACTGAGACGCTTATTTGTCCTTTGTTAGATATTAGCTGACTATTTTATGTGTGGTTATTGAGATAAATATTGAATTTTGTTGAATAATTTTTGTTGTACCTCCATAATAATTTTATTTTCTTGGATATTTTCGGTTGGCAGTAAACTCTTTTTATCCCCCTTCACACTTTTATTCAAATGCTTACACTGAGGCATTATTTATTGGGTAATCTACCGGTTAGGGTAAGTTTTGCATGCACACGACTATCAAATAAATATTTTGTTTCTCCTAACAAAACACAGCCCAACATCCCGCTTTAAAATCATCGGCGTTCGTTAAGATACTCTTATCACAAAGAGCCCTTGTACCCAAAGAACCTATTTATATTCTGAAGAAGCCTGAAGGTTAGTGGTATTACTTGGGTGCATACGCTTCGGATAAGGAACAGAGGGCTGCAAGCCCTTCAGGGTTCATAATGAGGCGTCCAATTTGGGATGAAGCTGTTACTCTCATCTATCCTTTCAATTGTACTGTAAAAAGTTATTCCCAAAAGTAAGGGTATCTTTTTGGTAAACATTTAACATCTTTACACATTTAAAAGTGTATATTAACAACCGAAATTCTATTCTTGACCCGGTCAGAATTTATTTCTGGGTATGTACATATCCGCATCGTAATTGCCTATATAGAATCAATGTAACACGTGTATACTTGTGTATTTTTAATTGAACAGTGGCTCATCATTTAACATTAAAAAAAACACAACATAAAGTACAGCTGCTCATTAGGTTACTTATAAAGGGAAGGGCAGCAGAAGATCAGACCCAACAAAGACTTCCTCGCCAGGGACAGACAATATTAACGCGTTATTTTGAAGACATATAGATCAGAGAGGCAATATTATTCCTATGAATTTTCTGAGAGCATGATGAGTTCTTTTATTTTACACAATTTCCAGGCTAACTAAACAATTATCGCCAATGAGAGACGAAGAGAAGATAACTGGTTGGTTGGCAAAGATTTACCGTTATCTGAAGTGTTTTATTTAGAAAAATAAGAATATGGGGCCCGAAATCAAAATAAAAGAAGGCTACGCTAAGTATAGTAATTGATAGGAATAGTCAAAATATATCGCGGTATTGGAAGACAATTTTGAGCGGCCAAAACTGAGTTTTGAATAGGGAGAACATATATTAGCTAGAGACAACAGTGGAGAAGGAAAAAAAAAGTTCGCACCAAACAAAATTTTGTATTACCTAAAATACGTTAACTTTTAAATTTAAATGTTGGTATATAAGAAGCTTATCTAATTTAAGAAGTCTATTAAAATAAGAATACATCATTAAACCCTCTTTTGTTTTAAGAGAATTTTCTGGGCAAGAAGGTTAAATTTCTGAAAATGAATTTCTATTAAGCTTTTACAAATTTTTCCACAAATATTTATGGTCGTTTTTCAAATAATCAATGGATCTGAAACTTCAATGGATCAATTTCAGAAATTCATGACAACAATACGTTTTTAGTTCACTTTGTTTGCTTGAATATTTCAACTGCGTTTATGGAAGGTACAGTCGAAATATTTCTGTCCAACGTAAAAAATATTTCCTTCGCACACTACTACTTTTAGTTTAGTGTATGCATTTGAAACAACATCAGGAAAAATGAAATGTGGAAGAGAGAGCAGTTTTTAAGAAGCTTAAGCATCCGAAAAGTCCCTACTTTTCATAACCATCCACCTGCATTCAGTTTTAGGAATATTTTCTAAAAATTCCAAAATAGGGCAACACAGCCGTCAATTCTGTGAATTATGAAAATATAATCCCAAATTTTTGAATGCCCATTATCACTGTGATTATTTTTTCATTCAACTTCAATTTCACTTTCCCCCAAAAATAAATTAAACCCAATATTCCAGTTGGAAACAAGTGGAAATAGCGACATAAACAAAGAACCAGAACCGTGAATGAAGTAATCGGCAGCCATGCCATTTCTTTTCAAGACTGAGCGCGCATTAATCAGTGGGATTCTCACGCGTGACAGGAAGTCCGTCGAACAAATCAAGACGTTTGCCCGTCAGAGGGGACGGAAGGAGTATTCCGAGGCGACGAAAGGAGAGTGTGGCTCATAAAAACATTCCCGTACCCGCTTCCCTCCCCCTCCATTGACCACACCATCCCATCCCTGCCCAAGAAGATCATACTCCCCCAGCCATCGGGAATCGAGACCGCGGTCTCCATCGATCCATAGGCATTCGATGGAATGCAGTTAAGAGCTCTCTCATCCGTGCGAAAGCTTGTTTTTTTTTCAATCCGCCATCACCTTATAATTCCAGCCCCGACATTCCCCCTCTCCTAATTAATCGGACACGATAATCGGGGGATGTAATGTGCTTGTGAGTGACGACGGGATGTTGAAAGAATGGGGACAGCGAAAGAGAGGGAGGGCTGACAGAGAGCGGCGGGGCGTGTGGGTGAGGACTTATTGTATTGAGTGTGCTCGAATTCAAGGCATGTGTTCCCCACCCTGGACTCTCTCGCTCTCTGCTGGACCTGAACCTGGATGATTGCGACTTCCAAGTAGCCACCGCCACCACCTTCCAATTCATCTTACCAACAGGATTCCTTACCGTCGCCTAATGCTTGCGGAATCTTATAGATTTTGGATGGACACAACTACCAAATAAACATCTTGTGACTTCTAAAAAACAAGACCCAACATTCTACTCTATAACAAGCCTTTCTTCATCTCTGTACCTTCCTCCCTTCATCCTGTCCACCATCCCTATCCTGTTTCTGCCCTTTCCTCGTTTGCCTAACATTCTCCCCTCAATAACAGTCTTCAACATCCCACTGCCGTTCAAGCCTATCAAGTCCCAGCCTATTTAGAATTACTTCCAAACTCCCCTCTCCTCGCCCATCATACCAAGAACTTCATTTGTTTTCCTTTCCGTCCATTTCACCTTCTCCATTCTTCTACACACCCACATTTCAAAAGCCTCCAATGTACGTCTATCCTCCTGCTTCAGCGGCCACGTTTCCGCGCCGTACATAGCTACGCTCCATATCAGAGTTTTTACGAGTCTTGTCTTAATCTCCCTGCTCAACGTCCCCGTCATCAACTCCCTCCTCCTTGAGAAAGCCTCCTTGCCTAGCGCAATTCTTCTCCTTACGTCCCTACTACTTTGACCGTATTGGTCCAAAACACTTCCGAGATACGTAAACTGCTCAATTTTTTGCCCGCCTATTTTAATGTTTAGCTTAGCCTTTTTCTTTCTGGAAAATCGCATAGCCTTTGTTTTATTAATATTGATTCTCATCCAATATCTATCGCACTGAACCTCTAATTCACTCAGCAATGCTTGAAATCCCATGGCTGACTGAGCAACTAACGCTTGGTCATCAGCAAACCTAACCGATTTTACGAATTCCTCTCCGACTTTCATTCTTACCTCCAGTTCTTCCCATGCCTCTTTAATCATTTCCTCCACATATACGTGAACACCACCGGTGATCATGGGCAACCCTACCTCACACTGCCCATCCGGGCTCTCTGTTCCTCACTCGCACCTGAGCAGGCTGAGAGATATATAGGTTGCGGATTAGTAACCTCCTGTCCCACCAATCTATTCTTATTTTTTGCAATATGCTCATTAGGTTTTCACAATTTACTCTATCGAACGTCTTTTCGAAATCTGCGAAATAGGCAAATACGTCCAGATTGCATTCTATATTCCTCTCGATTAGCGATCTCGTTACTAAAATGGTATCACGCGTACCTCTCCCCTTCCTAAATCCAAACTGATCATCCCCTAAGTAATCATTTGCCCTTCTCTCTATCCTATGTTAATGATCCTGAGAACAACTCAAGTAGCGTGGGATACCAAAGTTATTGTTGTGTAGTCCTCACATGATGTAACCTTTACTTTGTTCGGGATGAAAACTAACACTGATCTCACCAAATCTTCAGGCCACATTCCTTCCTCATAGATACTACGAATTTGTCCATAGAGACTCTTCCTCCCACATTTTCCTAAACCTTTTACGAGTGTAGGCTGAACACTAATGCACACATGCTTGTAGGTCATAGACAAAAGGACCTTCAGAAGCACTCCTGGTGGCATGTGGAAGTAACATTTCCCCTCGACATGCATGCACAGGTTTGAGGTCTTTTCACTCATACAGCGTATTTCGAGAATCGGAAGTATGAAGATGTTCTAGAGCAATGTCAACGCGACTTAAACAGCGTGCCGTATTGGAATACTTAACTGTTAAAAATGTGACTCCTACAGAGGCAGCAGAGCGGATTCAATGTTATTAAAAGGCTGTTTATGGTGACGACGCTATTGATAGGTCTACTGTAAATCGATGGATAGTCAAATTTCGTGATTGCGAGCCTGGGAAAGCCATAATTGTTGATGAAACCTCTTTTGACTATGTTTTGGGATGCTCACCGAGTTTATTCTGGAACGAGGGTCTACAGTAAATTCTTCTAGGTGCATGCAGACTCTAAGAACCTTCGACGTCGAATTTGTCGTGTTGAAGGTAGCCTGGCGCCAATAATCTTGCAACATGACAACGCTCGTCCACACAACTCGCGCGCAGCAGGAGAGGCTCTGGGAAACCTGTAATCCACACATTCCTTATTCCCCCGATCTTACGCCTTGCCATTTTTATTTTTTCCTCAAATCAAGAGACACCTCAAAGGTAACCATTACACCTCGGCCGATGAGGTGAAGGCAGCTGCAAAGTCCTGGATTCAAGAAAAGTCGGAAGAGTTTTTTAGAGATGGAATGAAAAACTTGTTACACGTTGGGAAAAATGTGTTATCCTTAACGGTGACTATGTTGAAAAATAAAGATTGATTTGAAACCTAAGAATTGCTCTTTTTTGTACTTTTTTCCCGATCTTGCTACTTGTTTTTGTTCGCGCTCTCAAGCATTTGTGCATTACTTTTCAGCGTATTCTTGTAGTAGTATAGTAGTTCCGCAGGAATGTTGTCTACCCCCACGGGCTCATTTGATTTCATCTCCCTTAATGCCCTTTTTATCTGTTTTTAAAGGATTTTGTCCCAATTATTGAATCTGTTAAGTACACCCAAGAGTAGTAGTCCTTTACATGTTCAAAGCCTGGACTCCAAGCTCATAACTCCTTTGAAGCCTTTTTGAAATAAAATACTCGTTGCCAGGATGAATGATGCCTCAGATAGCCTTAAAATTCAAAATAAAATACATTGTAAACAATGAATCTTTGTCGGGGGAATTTTTTGTTTTCTTCTCGTATCGTCGCCCACATCAGGGATAATTTGTTGTTGAAGAGCTGCAAACGAACGCGGTTTCATTTCTGGAAAGTCGTCACCATGAATTTACTCAGGTTGTTCGTTATGAGTTACGGTGGCACTCTCGTCTAAGCTGATATCGCAGGTATTTAAGCTAAGATTTCGATTTTTTTGAAGGCAAAACTGAATTACATTGTTTTTCATTGGGGGTATTACATTAGTAATACTTGGCGTTAAGTTCAACACAGATGATGAATTTACATGACGATAATCTAATGCATAGCCGAAACCCTTTCAGTCAAATAAGCATTCATTACGGAAAAAAATTACTTTTTCAGCTTTGATTCAGCTTAATGCTCAGATCAGACAAATTTGGAAGCCAGTACATAAAAAAGAAAGGAAAAGGCCACGATATCGCTTCCTACCCTGGATATGGGCATTTTTTGCCCAGGCCGTTTTTACAGGGAATCCTGACGACAAGACTTCTCTGTAGAAGAGCGGGCCTAAGGCGGAGAATGGGTCACTCAGAGAGAAAAAAGTGGGGAGGAGCCGCAAGCACCAATTTATATCAGATGAATTGTGGGAAGATCGAAGAGAGATCTAAAACAAACCTTCAAACTTCTCAAGTATTCACCCAAATTATAACAAAATATTTGTCTGATCAATGTGAATTTCCAACTCCAAATACATACTTATAAATTTCAATTAATTATTAAAAAATAAGCAAAAACATAAACACAGTAATTAACCGAAATGTCGGTTTGGTGGGTGATGGTGAAGTTCACCAAGTACTAAGCCCGACGGCGTGTGATATTCGCTCTTCAGGGTAGCGGGGCCAGATCCTTTCCCTGTGCCGGGTATGTTTTCCTTAGGAAGATCTGTTACCCGAAAAATCACACATGGTTTTACTTTAATAGTAGAGTAGGTTGCTCGATTGGGTTTAGTTTGGAGTTACAAAATATTTATTTTATAGTTGTGTCCATCCAAAAACCTACCTTAACCGGTAGAATACCAAATAATAATATGAAATAGCTACAAAAAAGGGTGAGAACTGAATAAGTTTTATTCAGTTTTAGCTCCATGGAGGAGATTTTATAATTAGAGGAATGCTCGTTAATCATTACTTTCCCAATTAATAACGATGGTCAACCTTAATGATTTTCTATTTTACAAAACAGATCTCTATTATAGCAGGAATACACAAATCATTCTTCGGTTACATTAAAACATAATCATTCTTCAATTGCTTTTGGGTTTAAAAATTCATGTTCATCACTGGCAAAATATAATTACAATTCTTTTTCTGATTTCTCCAGTTGCATCTGGCGCAAACATACAAATACACGGCCACTACTCTGCCATTTACAGAATTTACATTCTATACAGATTTTGAATTAAGCCTAAACCTAGGTCAATTTATGAATCGTTTGAGCAGGATAGAGGAGGGAAAAACATCCATCCTTGTTGAATTGAACAAATATTACCTGTTAAGTATTACATAGATTTCTATTGTACATGTCGTTGATACGCAGGAATGAGGGACATGTTGACAACACAACTTACCAGATCTGCGCTCGCCAAAGATCTGACTAAGATTATCAGGCAAGTAGACGAATGAAACCAACAAATCATGGTAAAAAATGAACATAATAGTATCCCGTAACAAGGCTCCATTGCGCCACATACGTTAATGTGCCGCAATCGCGCCGTGACATCACGGCCACCTACTCCATTGAAGCACGCGAGGGGAGCGGAAGAAGAGCCGGAATATTTTCGGAAGGATATCCCTTCCTATTATCCGCCCGCGCGTGGAATTTTCGCTCGCCGCCGAAACATGAACAGCAAAAACGAAAATTGGAGAAAACAATAAAAAAAACTTGAGTTACGAAGCAACGGAGGAGGGCGTCGTTCATCCCCTTTTTTTCGCTGGGCCTGGTGGGTCGGCTACGTGGGAGTGGTGGTGCTCTGAGTGATAGTGGAGGGGGCGGGAGAGAAAAGGATGAGAGCAAGAGAGAGAGAGAGACAACCTCTTAAGAAGCGGGATTTGTTGTGTACGGCGACGGACGAGTAGCGAAGGGGGGGAGGTGAGGGGAAGAGAGAGAGAGCTAGAGTGAGTGGGTAGAGTAGGAGGGAAGGGAAGAAGGTGGGATCTTCCGCGGGGCCAACGTGTGTGCGTGTGTTGAGAATGGTTAGTGAGTGGCTGAAGGATGATAAAAAAGAAAGAAAAACGGTCAACAGCGCGGGAACAATAAAACAGTGGCGGGTGAGCGTGAGGAGGGTGAGGTGGGTAGGGGGAGAGAGGGGGGAGGGGAAATAAGAGAGAAAGAGCGGTCGGGAAAAGGGAATAAAAGATTTTGAAGACGAGTGAGAGGGGGGAAAAGTGGAAGGGGTATCTCATACGATGAACGAGGGGAAAGTGGGAGGATGAGATATGAAGGGTACCGGCAGGATGGGAGGGAGGAGGGGAAAATGAGGCAATAATACTGCCTTTTACTTTTTTTTAACTTTGGTGTTAAAATTCGTTACTGACCCTTACTGCACACACAATTGGCAATCGGTACGTGGTATAGACTATCTTTTATGTATCCAGTAATTGCTTCAGGAATATGATGGCCCGTTATGGACAATGTTACAAAGTTATTATTTTATTGAATATTTAAAGCTTCATTCTTCCATTATCAATGGATTTTTAATTGGAGTAGTATCCGAGGGGACATCTTAATCCGCAAATATTTTCGCATATTTCAGTCCAGCAGTGGTTCTCGTTTATCAAAAATGTCTCATCGATTTTATTTTGCTTCTTCAGTGCATTGCTACTGAACAGTAACCTTCAGCGTAATGTCATAAACACACAGCAGAAAAATATTACACTTTCAGATATTTCACTAAGCTTGATAGTTTTATCAACAAAGGCTGGATATTTTAACTTTCATATTCGATTCCCGGGCAAGGCACTCTGGGCACCTGCAGCTCCACCCAAGCTAGTTGATTTTTCGGGTACCAGATCTTCCTGGGAAACCATACCGGCACAGGGAAAGGAACTGGCCCCCCTATTCTGGAGTGTGAATATTCACATACCGTCGGGCTTAGTACATGGGTGAGCTCTACCATCACCTGCTAAACCGACCTTCAGGTTGATTACTGTGTTTATGGTTTTTTAATATGTCCATTGTTCTTACGTGAAATTGACATAATGCAGATAATTGGCGCAAAATATTACAAAGTAGTGAGTTCAAAAGACATCGTTGCGCTATTTCTAATTAGAGTAAAAGGAATTGATGTTTGCAGGTTCAGAGCATAGTGAATGAATTATTATTATTATTAATTGGTAGTCTACCGTTTAAGGTAAGTTTTGGATGGACCCAACCTAACACCCCAGGAAGGGGCGAAAACGTTACACCCCTTCTATGAAAAGAATAATACATGATTAATTTTAAATGTACTAGCGTGCAGTATCATATTATATACTAATAATTCATTTTAGATAATCTAACGGTTGGTAAAATGCCGAATCTAAAACTCTTACCAATATCGACATACAAATAGCATGGGTGCCGGTATCTTGAATTCTAATAAAAGAGCGTGGAAAAACACCTTTTCTCTTTTCTTCAGTACTTCCCAAAAATAGAAATATGAGGCTGAACTCCAAACTGAGAAAAGAAATTTAACTAGAGTGAATGTGAAATTTATAGTGGATGCAAAATCAATAAAAGATAGGGCATGGTCAACATGAACTACCTTGTTCCTGTTTTCAATGTTATGTTTAGGGGTTTGGTAAAAAAGGGACTAAAGCGTCTCAATCTCCACCCAATAAACACCTTAAATTAATAAATAAAATAACCCTGTCGCTACCATAAAAATAAAACATATAAACAACCAGTTATGTCATTAGCGCAAAATCTGGTGCTAAATTAAAACGATTATCGTATAGCATTCCGGGAGACATTAAAAAATAATATCATCACTGAATAATTACAGGTACCTCTTTTACATTTCATTTTTCTCAATGGCCTCACCCGATCACTAATGTGATGTAAGTCATCGAATGTAAAATGAATATTGGTGGTTGAATTTTGAAACAAATCGGGTAGTTAAGATGAAACCTATTGACGCAAATGTTTCCACTAACAGTCCTAATTGTATTGCCAGTGAACCACTAAAAATTAACAATTTACCCACACGAGAACCTTTCACAAACTGCGACGAACTGGGAGAGGTTGAGTGGAGAAGGTAGCCAAGGGCAGACGACAAGAGAGGCCTGTTGGGCGAGGAAGAAGATTAAGACTCGTGGAAGAAGTAAGGATAGAGCCGACGACGACGAAGGAGGAAGAGAAGGCGGAAGGGGAAGTAGTGGGCGGTATCGGGGAGGTGTGGAGGGAGTAAAGAAAACGGTACGGCATCGAAAAACGAGAGGAACGAAAGGAGATAAAAAAAACAAAATGAAAACAAAAGAAAGCAAACGGGGCGCGCGCGCACAAACGAACCAACGGCGCAAGATGGAAAAAAAGTAAAAGTGGGAAGTGCGCGGGAAGGAGGAGAGGTGGTAGGGAGGGTAGGAGAGAGAGAGAGAGAGGGTGATTCATAAAACGATGCAAAAACAATAAAAACGGAGGAAAAAATGGGGGCTTTTCCCGAAGGGGGTAAAACACACACACACATATAGATTTTTTACAATATATATCGTATGTGTGTGTGTGTGTGTGTGTGCGTGTGCATGTATATAATGCGATAGGAGGGAGAGGTCTCCCTCAAAGCGATGAAGAGGCGGCGAGTGAGGTAAGAGAGGGAGTGAAGGGAAAGAGAGAAGGAGAAACCTTGCTTTTTTTGTTCTGGCGGAAAAAGGAAGAATTGGATTTTGAAAGGGGGGAGAAAACAGGAATTCTAACGTAAGAATATCAACGCGTGGCGAGGGAGCTTTCCCGCCAACGGCGGATAGAGCGAGAGGATGGGGGTGCGGTGGGGGGGGGAGTGAGCGAACACGCTAGCGAGCGGGCACGGGTCGCGGAGGAGCGAGGGGGGATGGGCATTTGCGCCGGGAGAGGCGAGGAAAGGGGAAGAGAGGGGGGGAGGGGAGAGAGAGAGAGAGAGTAAAGATCCGAGTGAGACGTGGGAGGAAGCATTTCGCTGCTCTTTCCACCCTCGCCCTCCTCCCACACCATCCCATCTTCCCCCAACTCGCCTTGTTGCTCTTGTTGCTAAGGAGTGCGCCAGTCTCCCGAGGAGGATGAATGGAATACATAAGCTCGCCGCGCACGTGCCCGTTCATTGTCTCCCTCATCTCGCTCCTCTTTTTGGGAAGGGGAGGGACGAGTGGAACGGCGGACGCGTGAGGGGCGGGTCGCAGTCGCGATCGGTGGAAGGGCTCTGCCGACCGCGGAAACAGATCGTCCCGGATGGTGGAAACGCATAATTAGGTCCGGTCCGTGCCTCAGAAGTCGCGATAGGGGAACGGAAGCGGTATCGAGACCGCTGCTGTTCTCCCTTAAATGTCTCTGGCGTGCAAATGAAAAAAACAAACCCAAAGGAATCAACCCGAATGCCCATTTGATAGATGAGGGAAGAGCTCAGCCAGTACTAAGCATGCGAAATTGAAACATCAGGGAAGAGTTGCCTGTTTCCCTTCCTTATGTAGCATGTGATTTCTGAGGAGGAAGCATTTCGCATTTGAGGAAGCATTTGAGGAAGGAGAGGTGCCTGGTAAATCACACAGGTTAGGGAAATGTGAGGGTGCACCGTCACTTGTCCAGGACTCTACCCACTGGACCGTCACAACCCTCTCAATTTGAACATGAATTGTAAATTCAGTCGGGGGTTCCGACCAAAGATTCATCGACGGACTAATTCTCAATATTTATCCCTGTAACAGCCCTCAGCCGACTTTCTTTCCATTATCATTCCACTTATCTTCCCACTTTCACGAATAAGCGATCTTAGTAGTGGCTGGTTGGTTGTCGCTTCGTTAAGAAATGACTTCCGGTGATTCTACCAGATAAAATCTTACCGACCTATCTGAAATAGTGACGGAGAGGAAAATCCGATAATATTAATTTTTTCGAGCTGCACATCAATTTAGGAATGTTTTCCTCATTGCATACCTAGGCGGATAGGTAAATCTTTTATGTTCAGTTTAGAGTAGCTATTTCCTAAACCCAAGGAAGATTTCCGAATATTTGTCTTTCTCACAAAAATTGGTTAGAAAAGTTATTAAACACTCAAGACTTATGAACTAAATACTTGTCATTAATTCAATACTCAAGAAATCATGTACAGTTACACTTGTTTCCTCGAATAAAAGACACAATTTTTCTATCTTCCGTAGGGTATGCGTCTGAGGGATATATATGATTTCATTTATCACTAAAATCTATAAGACAATAAATAATGTCACTTGAAATACATGACCCACTTATTCATGGCACCCAGGGCCACTGACTAGTATCTCTCTCTATTTGTGACAGCAGTACTAATAATCCATGTGGGGTGTGCTACGGTCATTCGGATGCATTGAAGTTACAAATCGGATGGCTCTTTTATTATTAAATTGATATTTAATGTAATCGGTTCATCGATCTAATCAATGCATATTTAGCATGATAAAATTCGTGACAATAACAATGCAGGGGATTTTTGTATGAAGAATTCCAGGATTATAGTAATAGGATATTCCCTCAAACTCCCTAGTTTCTCGAACCCACCGTCACAATACTTTAATAACGGGACAAAGCAAATATTCAGCTATTTAACTGTCATTACCTAACGATGAATTTTAATGACACTAGAACAAACACAATATTTCTCATAAAATGATTTAATTCAGTTATCACTCTGCGGAGATTATCACCATTCGTAATCACAACAAGGAAATTGCGGTTCTTACAAGTTTGAGATAGTGAAGACTAGAAAGTTTGGGAATGTTTCAATTATGGACCTTACTAGGCTTCGAGTTTCTTTAAATACATCTAAATTTTCCCCTTGCACTCTATATTTTCATAACTTGAGCATTACGGGTGATGAATTAACTTCAAGAAGAGAAATACTCATTTTTCATCGCAACCGCTGAACAAGTTTTGAGTAAAGAAATATTTCAATTGTTCACTGCTTGATAATTATTAATTTAATTAGGTTCGATGACAACAATTTGGATGGCTCATTTCGGGGAAATTTGAAAATGTTGTGACCGTAATGTAGATAAAATCTTTAACTTTTAAATGACAAATTTCAGACCAATTTCGATTAATTAGCCACGAGTAGGTCTTATCGGTTATTCCTTGACTTTCAGTATCAAAGCGTATCTTATCAGTTATTAACAATACTCTTTGTCAAAATGAGATATTGGAAGAATATATGATTAAATACTTGGTTCCTTTCGAAAACCTTAGAGGGCGGGAGTATTCAGAACGAACATTGACATCGACCGACATCAACGGCGTGAATCAAAATCTTGCCAAGGGAGAAAACATACCTTTGGTCTCCCAATTTTACCATCGAAAGAATGTATAATTTTTGTTAGAACTATGCACTAAGTAACAGATAGGGTTTTTGCAAGAGATAGTTCTTTTACGTGTACATGAATACAAATATGGATAAATATACCATTTTATTTACACTTTCGGAAATTAAAACCTTTGGAATGAATGCAGTTTGTGTCTACATTCTTTGAAGTATGCAAGCCCATGGAATTCCCGTGGTTGCGAGTGGTGGGCGATACTTTGAAAATGAAACTATGTAACCAAGTCCGTAAACGATGGTCTCGTTATTAATGTAACGCGTACATAGTGTAAGCCTAAATCGATCAGTTTTCAAATTATTTAGGGTAAGTCACTATAGGCGTTATTGAAAACTGAGTCACAAGGCAAAAACCAAAATTGTAAATTGTTACTCACTTTGAAACTAATTTTTCCAAAGAAACTTACTTAGGAGTGATAAAAATATCACAAAATAAATTTGTGAATTGCATTAATTACAATGAAAATTATCGCGGAAAATATCTAACCAAAGTCTCCACTTATATAAGTGCACACCTCCAAGGTATTTTACACCGTTTTCGTGGGCGATGAAAACGATAAAGGTACTTTTTTTTAACCAGTATATTAAGATAGACTGAGTGTTTGAGATCAAACAGATATTAATGCTTATGAATGAATTTACATTTTTGATTGATATTATCATTATGTTGGTAGCCTACCATTTATGGTAGATTTTGGATGAACACAGCCTGGACACTAATACACTTCCTAGCCTCTCCTAACACACACCCTATACAGAAATAAGCCTTTCTTTGACTGTGAATAATTGCTATCTCCTTTCATTTAGTCCAACAACCCTCTTCCTCCCCCTACCTCACTTGCCCGCACTTTCCTAACAGACTTCCCTTAACACAATCATCAACTTCCCATCACCTACAAAAATTTTCAGCAGCCATTTTTTCCCCTCCTTTGGATTTCCTTCAACAGCCATCTCTTCTCCCCTACCATTCCTAGTGCTTCTTCGTTTTATTTCCTTTCCGTCCAATATCTTTTCCATTTTTCTCCACGCCCACATCTAAAAAAACCTCCAACCTACACCTGCCATCTTGTTTCATAGACCAAGTTTCCCACCGCACAGAACCACGCATCAACTAATATTATACAAAATTAAAATGCTCACAAATTTTTATACCATATTACTATAATGTGGGTCGCGGTAGTCCAGGGGTAGAGCGTTCGACAACTGACCGGAGGGTCTGGGTTTGATTCCGGGCAAGCCTCTCTGGGAACCTGCGGCTCCACCCAAGTTGTGATTTTTCGGGTACCAGATCTTCCTGGTAAACCATAACCGGCACAGGGAAAGGAACTGGGCCCCCTACCTTGATGTATGAATTTCACACGGCGTATAGGGCTTAGTACTGGGTGACCTCTACCATCACCTACCAAACCGATCTTCGGGTTGATTAGTGTTTATGGTTTATATATAAAATAAATATCATAGTAGATATAGAATAAATCATACCTATAGCAATTAATTTTCATGATAAAATCTAAAATGTATCCAGACATATATGAAATTTAATTATTCATGCACGTGATGACCCATGATACATGGTTTTCGATACCTATGCGTATGTGAAACGAACATGCGTTCACTGCAACACACGCTTCATCAAGACTTCTAATTTATAGAATCTTCCGAGGCGATACTACGTGAATTAAATTCAAGCTAGGTCAGCTAGATCCATTTTCTGAAAACAAACATCCGTAACGACTGGGCTATGGTATCATGCACGAAAATTGACCAGTGATAAATATTAAACAAAGTTAAAATTCCTCAAAATGCTATATGTTAGACGCTAGCCCAATGACGCAATCAGTTGATACCATGCACGTCAGGCTAGAGCGAAATGTCATCTTCCACGGGAGCGTAAAGCGATCTTTGATATACTGATCTGGTCATTGACAACTGCTTCAAAACCCAACGAATCAAGTTCTCACCAATGGGTTAGGTTAAATTGGAGAACACTTGCTAACTATAGAGACATGGATTGATGATGAACTTTCTCTCCAAACATTTTACCTGGGTCATGATACTCAAAAGAGTTCATGGTCTACATCGATAAGAATTGTAATGAGTCTTAAGTGAGGTTTTATGTTTTTAGGAGTTTGACGAGTTCCTTAACTTTCGAAATAACTTACTTGATTCAGGGACGACAGCAATGCACTTTTCGACGAGATAAAACTGATTTATCTAGCTCCCTTTGCATGAAAACCAAAAGAATTGGCCGACAATTTTCAGTCAACACAGTCATGCCAGCGAGTCAATGAGATTCCGCGTAATGTAACGGAAAGGCTGTGAACTTAAGAAAAGCCATAGGCGAGTCCCGTGATTTTGGGTTTCTGAGGCAAAATTCGCCTTCCGGCGGGCATCTACATATATGTTCTTGTAAATACCTAACAGTTAACACACTTGTGTCATGAAATGATAATTCACGTTTAAATTACCTTAATAATCTTAACCTTTCAGTATTTATCAATTTATTTTCAGAGTGAAAATCGTAAAACGAACCCGCAGAGCCTTAAATTGACATTTTAAAATTCCAATGATTAAATAGACGACAACGGTTGTAAGATTTCATAGAAGAATCTGTGGAAAAGTACAATTCTTTCTTTTTATTATGGATATTAAATACTTCCACGAAAAGAAGCCTAAAACAATAGAATGTATTTCATAGAAGAATTAATGGCACATCATATTTCAATAGACTTTTAGATAGAGCTGATAGTTAAGGAAACTTGCCATAGTCCACGATTATCGCCACTTCTGACAGTTTGGCTTCATGAGGTGCAAATTAGATATTGTACATCAATACATAATACTATGTGAGCATGTAGCATTCTCGGGTAGACACCAATGATGACACGGCAACCAATTTCTTGATATTAAACTGTTCTGTTACGCACAAGTTTTACATTATTTATTCATTAAACTGTCGTTAGAAATCAAATGTTTAAATAAATTTTACTGGTGAACATCTATGATTTCATGCTGCCCACATTCTACGGGATACAGGACAATAAACTTAATAAAAATAATCATAGAGGAAGAAGGATTCGTGAACTAGATAAAATTGTATACCTTAACAGGCCTTTCAACTCCATACCTGATCTAAAAGGAAAACATAAACCATGGGGAAACAACCATAAATACCTAGTCAAGCTGATGGTTGGATATGAGTTCTAATTGCTGATAACTATATTCCTATAAAAAAGGCAATTGTCTTAATATTAATTCAATTGTGACCTAAAAATGTCATGGCAATAGCCAAAAATGAACTTGAACAAGTTCACAGCTCGAACAGTTCAAGTTCAACATGAATCTCGACTCCAAACTTTTAATTGTGAATATATATTAAACGACCCTTTAATGCAGCGGCGCTTTAAGTGTTAACAGAAGTACTCAATAACCCAGCTGTCTCTCGTCTTCGCCCAGCAACCGAAACCGGGAAGATAAGACGCAAGTTTCGGCAGCGAAGAGATAAGGGCGTAAGTGTCTCTAAGTTTCGGATGAGGTTGTGCTGTTTACAAGGTCATCAAATGGAGCTCATTCCCTTGGAATCATTGACTTTCCATTCTTATGAAGCCAATTAATCTTTAATTAAAATAGTATTTGTTCGCTTTGGAGATGCTGCCAAATATACTGGGTTTATCCCAAGAGGAAGGTCTATAATTATTTTAGAAATAAAAGACAGTTTTATTTTCAATTGTTTACACAGCATTTTAAAGCTTGAAAATACCTCTACTTTTCTACGTAACTGTCATTTCAGTCGATGTATTAAAAGAACACATTTGTCCGAAAGTCACAACAACGACGATGACGAGGTGAAAGATGTGGTCGAAAGCTTCCCCAACGAAATGGTGGCGAGCTATTATGACATGGGCACACAAAAACTGTGCCAACGTTAACAAAAATGCATTGGCAAAAATGAATTTGCACCCTCTCTCACAAGGTCAAGAAACTCTTTGCAAATCCGCATGCGAATTTCCTTATGTTCGTCCGATAGCACTCACGGCACCAACTTCGCACACACCTTTCCCATGCCAATGTTTTCGGCCACAAGACGATGTCATGCGAAGACTTAATCTGTGATCCCTGTCCAACAAAGCCTTTACTTTGCAAGATTTTCGTCACTTTTTGAGGTCGAAGGGCATCCTGAACATTTGGCGTCTTCTACATCTTCTCTACTCTACCGAAACCACTTGTGCCGCTCAAAAACACCCAATCTACCCATGACGTTATCACCATAAGCTTCCTTGAGCATGCCATGAGTCTCTTTCTCGGTTTCTTCCAGTTTCACGCAACATTTGATGGCGCAGTGCTGTTCTAATAACCGGTTCAAGATGGAACGTAACAATGTCAAGTTATAGAGGTTTTGCAAACGAACGATCCGCATTCCGCAAAGGCTGGGAGCCAACTTCCACCAGGCTCCAACCTTTCCTGGGACTACCCTTCCTCGAACCCAGCCAGAGAACCCGCCCGTCCGTCCATCCATCTGTTCGGGAAAGTCCTACTACCTTAGGGACAGATCTTGTACATGTAGAGCAGCTGAAGACTACTACTACCAACATACAACATTAGCCATCAACATAATTGGCAAGTCCCTAGCAGCTATTGCGTTTCGCGTTGACTCCCTCTTGTTTGCCGTTTAATTTAAATTTATGTTGGCAAACTTTAATTTTTGCTGGTTTCATTACTTTTTGGCTTTTTTTCCATGTGGTGAAGTGGTGTTTGAACTAGAAAACGACCAATGATTACACACATGAATGTAAACGGTGGTATTTTTACTGAGAGCATTGAAATTTTTGAGTGGCAATGTGGCGTATTTAGGATACACTTCTTGTCCTTAAACCAGGGGCTGAAATTAGGCGCCTAAATGAAACTAACTAACTGAAAAGCTGCCTAACGAGCATCGACATCCTTCAAGATAGCGTCCTCTCTAAATTTGATTGATTCAGCGCCTAACTGATGAGTTTGGACTAAGCTAGTGTGGAATACTTATCGTCGGACCCCTACCCTACGACCCATTTAAAATTACCATTTCATACAAATTTAAACTTTTAAAATGTAAACAAATTAAATACGATTTTATACAAATGAAATTTATACACCTTATTTATTCAATAGGCACCTGAGACCGAAGTTATCAAAATTCAACCTTGTTAAGTTGAGAAAACCAAGAAAAAAATTAAAAATTACATTCAATAAGCTATGCCTAAGCTAAGAAGCTTTTGTTCCAGAATTTTTCTCTCTAGGGTTCTACATTTTCCCTCAAAGTTCATTAAACAGAAAATTAATTGGAGAATAGCACCTGCAGGAAATACTACTTATTTATTTATGTATTTTTTAAAACATAATTTTTGATGAGATTCCATGACATTTTCGAAATTTAACTCATCAAGGAGATAGCAGGGTCATCACGAGTAGGGTCACCGGATTACTCGGATAATGATTGAATATTGTCATATTTCGTAAGATTGCTATATAAATATTAACTTAGGTGAATGAAATAATAATATTAATTTATTCATTGAAAAAAAATCCGCGCCTCGAAATTATCTCAAAATTGAATCCACTGGTTTCTATCATGACACAAATTCGACGTTTTCAGCTTGCCAAATTTCGTTCACAAATATTCTTACCTTCCGACAAAAGTAAATTATGCTTGAGATTTCCATTCTACGGTGCAGTAATCTGAATTCGAAAAAGCCACCAAATCATGTGGATTACTTTAGACCGTCTGGTGGGAATGTCCTACTTTTGCTATCTTGATTCACATTTTCTACCCAGAAAGTTCTAACGCATTAATGAGAGAAACGAAGCCATTAGCTATTGTGTCTCAAAGGATCGTCGAATTTTTAAAATGGTGTCCAACTAATGCGGAATAACACCATCATCTAAATTTTTAATCAAACAAAACCAAAAGTTTTACTTTTGGTTTTGTTTGATTTAGAGATTTACAGTATCTACATTTGAACCTCAATATTCTGTAGGCGAGTGATTGGTGTGAGAAAGAAGTAATAAAGGTTGTTCATCGCAAGGTTTAAAATAAGTAAGCGGAACAAGTGGAAGTAATTAATTCAAATTTTTCTCAGAACTCTGGCTCTAGATGACCTTGTCCTGAGTTTCGATTCTGTGACTTCAAACGCAGAAATGTCGCGAGTCACGTGCTCTACGATTTCTCTCGTCACCTTGTAAATGGTGCACTAGGATCCACGCATAGTTGCCTTTCTTTGTTACTGTAAGTACTTGTGCGGGAGAATTTTTTCAGGAGTAAAGTAACGACATTCGCGACCTTTCATTCCGTTCCGTGGCATCCGCTCAAGATGAAATTGTGGAAAACGTATTTTGAAAATGACACCCGCAGTCCAGCTCCAGAAAAAATGGACGTGATTTTCGTCCATCGTCCACTTCATGCTCTCCCTGGGGACGAAGAGAGAATTTAAGGCGGCCGGCGCCGAAGAACCGAGTTTGACTCCTTTCTCGCGAGGACCCGAAATACGAGGAAAAAAAAGAAGTACCGTTAACATTTTCGCTCGCGAAAGAAGGAAAAAAAATAGAAGTGTTCATGTCGGTTGCGAGGCCGAATTAACCGGTGTTGCCAGTTTTCCCGCGTATGTTCCTCGGTGACTGGATGCAATCGGCTGACATGTTTTACGACCGGACCTCGGCGAGATGGTGGCGTTCCCGTATTTTAGCCCTCTCTCTGTTTCCATAAATTTTCCTCCAGATATAACGTGCATTCCCCCTCCGCCCTCTCTTCCCCAAGTACCTGTCGTCTCATTCGCCCTCCTTGACCCAACTCTTTCCCGGCTCTCCTCTCGCGCAAGCGGCCCTCACCGCCGGAGAGTCTTGCAGCGGCCCTCCACCCTCCCTACTTTTCGCTCATTTCCAAATTTGCGCCGTGCGTCCCCGGCCAAGTCCGCACCGGGTTTCCGGGGTTTCCTAGCCTCTTAGGCGACGACGATGTCTGTCAGCATTCCGTCGCCGTCCGCTTCTCCCCCGACCGACGTGGTGTGGATCCGAGTTGTGGGATGAGAGAAGAGAGGTTGGTCGGGCTGCCGGCCAGGTAGATTCGGGGGAGGCGCGATAAGGGAGGGAGAGAGGTGATTCTGGATCCGGTCCCGGGAGAAAGAATGCATTTTCGTGTCCGTGCGAGTACATAAGGTAAACGTGTATACGCGGGTTTATGTTCTTCGATAGCCTCAACATCGACTCGGCCCTCGATGTCTCGGACGTTCGGGGATTTCATCCGTATGCTCCGCGGGCTGGGCGAACGGCGGGGTATTCAGCCATTCGGGATTTCCATTCCTTTCTCTCGTGGTCATTCTCAAGACTTTTCGCCAGCTTTCCGTACGACCGGCTCTTCGTTTCCAGTCGGGCAGAGCCTGGTACGTGGTGATTATTCTCACGCTGGCGCAACGCACTGAGAAATGTGAACTTTTTTCATTAAACCGCAACTGTATTCGGTATCTTTGACTTCATTGGTTGCCTAAATGCAACGTCATGGTCGCAATAGATATACTATCATTGACGCTAGCAAGACGTTGTTGACACCTGGTACCTCTTTCTATAACAATACTCAAAATCTCCAACTATCACAGAATTAAAGGCGATTGACCTATAACCCTCCTGATCGCTAATTTGGATGAAATGGCAAAGTGACGCAAACCCTTCAGTGTAAACTGAAGTCCTAATCGTTATCACTGCATATGTCCTAGGTTTGGTTCGATGCAGCTCAAACAATTCCTTTATCAGTTAGGGTTTTCATGAATTCATTTTAATACTACGCCTTGCTGAATGACTCTTATTCCCGGACTTCATTTATGATTATTTCCGTTCCCTTATCCTTGGTCGAATGTCATATTCGTCTTAAAATTTTCGTGATGAGGTAATCTCTTCTTCTTGTAAGGAACTCCATTGGAATTTAACTCTTCTCCTAAATATTCTTGGATCCTCCTTGTTAGATATTAGATCCCGAAATTCAATAATCATCATTCTCATTAAGCACCACTTTCATTGATCATTACTGCTAGAGCTATTTATTGTCCATGCAGCACCACCCTTAACAACCACGCTTCAGATGTATATTCGAGTATTAGCGATGGATATATTATCGACGTGGTTTCCTACTTCAAGGCCACTAGAAGTCTTTTCTTTTGAAAAAAACCCTCTACATTCGTTGGGCTTTCTACCAACTATATTCGTGTTCTTTCTCCAATTGTTGATTATTCTGCTTCGCAAACAACAATTATCATCCACTTTTATTTTTGGATTCTCCAGTTTTCCACTTTTCCGGCTTATGATTTTCTGACACAAAATTATTTGCTTTGATTTTTGATTGAAAATTTTTGTGTTGTTTTAGTTTACCTTCTGGCTATATACTCCTTAATCAACTTCTCCAAGTGGAGTTTACTTACCCCAATTATCTTTCATATGTATAAATTACAACATCAGTCCTCTTCATTTTCTCTCGTGACAACTACAGCAAATTTGTATGGCATACTTAATTAAATCAGACTATTATGGAGTATTCACAACTTTAGTTTTCATGGACTGCATCACCTATAGCGGTTTCACATGTAGTTGTTCTTTTTTTCTTTTCTTTAGGGCTGTTCATTATATTCATTCCTGCAGTACAGGTAATTTTTTCGCAAGAAAAAAGGGGTCCATTTACGGTTCAGATTTTCCACTTGAAGTAATCAAACGTCCGGGGATTTTCCCAGAGATCAAGAAAGTGCTTTCTTCTCCTGTGAACCAAAAATTCTTTGCTGTGGAAAACATTGTATTTGATAAATACATGTACACGGAGCAAGAATTTAAAAAAATGTCTTTGACATTATTTTAGATAAGCCATCGATTGAGATCACTGCAAACCGCTAACCAAACTCGAAGAATAGAAGAGTACTGTCGTAAAAATAAAATATTCATTCCCAACGAGAGATTTGAACCAGTTCTAGCTACAAGCGAAGTGCCTTAAATGGGTCTGTGAATGTATTCTTCCGGAAGGATGGAGGGATTTAAATGGGAGAATTTGTGTCACACTATAAAGATTGCGGATCTACGAGAAGCAACAGAGTTTGTAGACGAATATTAATTTAAATATACACCCCTTTGATTTTTCCTTTTCTCGCGTATTCAACAAGCAGTGAATGGCAGTAAAGAACCCTTTGAACCCATGTTGACTATAAAAATAATCTTCATTCATGACACCTATGTGGTATCTTGCAAGCCACCGCTTAGGTGAGGGACAACAGGTGATCCAATTACCTAGCAGAAGATAAGTTATGCTGCAGGCCCCCATATTATTCTCTTCCCTACTTGACTTCATTTTTTCATTCATACCGTAAGTCACATTTGTAATTACAATATGTCAAAAAACTTCATAAAAATTAAATTATAACGTGCTTCCTATTCCTATTGAATTTTCAGTAAAGGTGTGGGTTAATTGCTAGGTGGACGGATCTTTGACGGCCGCTAAAAGACACAAAGGTATTTGATGCCGTCTAAAAATAACGCTGTCACCACTGGATAGAAGAAACAGTAACTCAACAGCTATTCATTATAAAAATACATTTAATTTCTCAACAAGTCTACTTGTGGAGGAATTGTGTAGTAGAAAGAAGTAATGATTAAAATGGTCAATTTAGTAAATGAAATGTATTTTTTCTAGAATTCGCTAAAAATATAGCGAGTGGACTGACTACACTAGACTGATGTTCATCAAGAATACCCGGTAAGTTGTTTTGGGTGAGATTAAAGTTTTAAAGATTAAGTTTTAAGTTTTTTAAACCACAAGAAGATGATGTAGTTACATTGAAACCAGTCGTATTCAAAAAAATTTTATTTTTGTGGAAAATTGCCAATTTTAATTAATCATGATATTCCACCATATCACGCCTGAAACATCTCTTTTTATAAGATTAAAGTTATTTATTCACAAAATATTTAAATTATAACTTAAAATTCTATAGGTATACTGTATATAGGACTATAAGATACTCTCAGAACTTCAGCAATATAATTAGGCAAGAAGTCACTAATACCTTATCAGTTTCACCTTGATCTAATGCTAAGGTTAGATTAGAAGCTCATTGACCGTAACGAATAGCCCTTACACTTACCGACAGCGTAATACACCTTTGAACGAGAATCATACTAATGCCTTAGATAACTAATTGAATACACTTAAATTGGCAAAAGGGCGTTAATAGACGAATAAAAGAAGAATACTAAGTATTTTACACCAAAAATTTCTTATCTGGTACAACTAGTTTCAACGAATTGGCGTCGTCCTCAAGTACCTAACGATTTCCACGTACCCAAACCTGATACCATAGCGTATATTAGAACTTTGATATGCCGATTTGCATTCAGAGGAATGAATTTAATCAGATTTTTATGCATCAGATATGCTCAGTTTATCTGCCCATAGGAAAAAGGGCAATTTCCTTGCACTAATAAATTTAAAATTCTACTATATTCGAAATCAAATGAAACTAAATGGTCTGAATGAGGCATTAGTGAACACTGCACGAACGCAGCGGTATTTAGGAATACATGTGAACGTTCTGAGACCAGGGAAGCCTTTTCGAAAGAGGAATAGGGAGAGAATTATAGACAGCTTCCTATTTCAATTAGCTAAGTGATAGATCTTTGTATACTTTCTAAACTCATTATTACCACCAGAATATCGGTACTATCAACAATTCGCTACGATGGGCTGAGGAATTATCTTTAGAAAACGAATGGCAGGTGCTCCCACTGATGTTGTAACGGATTGATCCGCAATAGACAACTATTTCCTTCACGTGGGGGCCCATAATGACACTGCATATTTTTACGGCCTCCCATCCATAAACTTAAAATTCACTCAAACGATTCCATCACTCATGCAGTGAAATTCATCGACAATTAATCCATAATTAATCTAATACCCTTTTCTGTCCGCAATTTTTGTGGTTTACTTAGAGTCGCCAACAAATTAGATACGCCTAAAATGACTGACGTGCCTCACGAAGGAACATAAGCTAATCATTGAGCTGAGCCTACTGTGGTTGAAATTTAAATTAATTTGCAGCACGGATTGGTGATCCAACCTCCGGAGCATAAAAAGATAAGGGAATAAGTATAATCACAACCCCCAGAAATGATTTAAAAAAAGCGACTCGAGTGTGCTCAACGAAAACAAAGGAGTCACGCACGGCTCCCCTGGGGCAATAAAGACATTTCGCCGAGCGGAGTGAAAGGTCACCTCCGTCGACGAAGCGGAAATTTGTCAACGCAAAATCTCTCCCTGGCCTGTGGACCTTGCGGATCCGCGAAAATGGCCCACCCGTTCGAGTCGACCGCCTCGCCGAACCGCGTCGCTCTAATTGACGGCGGGAACTCGGAAATTCCGTCCCACATCGCCGCGATTTCGCGAGCAGTAGTCAAGGTTGGGTCGTGTTACTCTCGGCAATTCGACTAGCAGACGAACCACTCCCACCCTCTCTTACTCGCTAAATCCATCTCCTAGCAAAGGCTCTCTCCCCTTCTGTTCCACCTTCTCCTCTCGCTCTTCGTTTTCACCATCCTCTCTAACCCCCCCCCCCACATCTCAATCCCTTTCCCACATACGAAAGCACTCTTTGGCCTTAACCTCGACGTCAATCATATTTCAGAGGCGTAGATTCTTTCTCCTTACTCCCTCCCCTTCCCCCTCACCTCTCGCCCTACTCCATCCCCTCCCGTCCAAACCACTGTACCCCCTCCTCCTCGCAACATTCCCTCCTCAATCTCAAGGTCCGTACAGGGCCTCCCCCACTCTTATCCCGCCTTGCCCTCCCCCAAACCCCCACGTTATGGTCGCTGGACAATGATGAAGGTCGCCGTCGCTAAACCGCATGGTCTCACTTGCATTACCCTCAATTACACTTCGCTCAAACACACAGAAATACGCACACTTAGGCTATCTCCCACACGCCACACTGGACGCCGCTTTTATTATACCTCGACGGCGGCGTTCTTGCAAAATACTTTAGTAGTTCCCGTGGAAGAGGAACTCGGGAGGACGGGGCGAGGGGGTGAAGGGCGAGAGGAGGGATCGGGAGAATGGGGTGTTGGGAACGGGCTCTCTGCTGATTTCAAGGTTTCCACTAGTCTTATGCTTTCGCTTGTATGTGCCCGCATCATCGACACCCCGAGGGATGGTTGCGCGTTTTTAATGCCCGGGGAACGGTGGGCTCGACGCGAAATCTTATCGCAGTTTGTTACTGCTGCGGCACGCAGTCGATTGCTGACTTGTGCACATTTGAAGGTCCCACTCTTTGGTGTCCCAATCCGAAGGGCAAGCCGTAATTTTCTGCAAGTTGTGGCAGATCACCTCGCCGACGAGGTGGCCAAATTGGGGGAAAAGAACATCGAAAGTAAACGCCGCTTTGGTGTGGAGAGTCCAAATCATGTCAGATTCTGCAAGATACCGCCGGTTGAGGACTATTCTACCCAGAGATGGATGCCTATAGGAAATAAACAAGCTCCAGCTGAGCAATCACACTAGAAGGGGCCGCGCTGTATTCTCTTAAAAGGAACGGCCAGTAATGAATGGATGTACCTTTGAAACTTAAAACGCTAATAACATGACATGCTTACTTAATACTGTTTTTCCACAATGACACATTCGATTGACACTAATTAGTTAAAAAAAAAATATATATATATATATATATCATACAGAGTCATATCTTATCTTCCGAAGAAGACGGAGTTCGAGTCCGTCGAAATTATCAAGATATTATTGTGAGTGTTCTTTTTATGTGTTCTCGTGCTGTGTGTTACTGTCTAAGTTTTTTATTCAACACTTCCGTGTTACTTCGAAGAAATCATCTATATATACAGGTATATATATATATATATATATATAGATGATGCGGAAGTACTCACGAGAGCAATATAACTTTTGGACGGCACAATATAACACAGAATAAAACAGATAACACGTAAAAGGACACTCACACTGCAGATGATTTAAGCTTTCGGCCTACTCCGAGGCCTTCTTCAGGTCAGACTGAGCTGTCTGACCTGACCTGGTCAGCTATATATATATATATATATATATATATATATATATATATATATATTAATTTTACCAAGCAACATGGAATCCTGCTCTGATTCTTGCACAGACCTCACCATTTAGATTCAAGACTGATGTTCGAATTTCCTTCTGGGCTAGACCCGTTGAGTTACAACTGGAGAAAAGGGACATACAACGTATGCTAGTGTCCATGAAGTTACAAAGAAAAAAATTTAACTGAATATTAATATTATATTATGTCTTAAGATGAAAATTATAAACCAAATATCTGAAAACTCATGAAAAATTATATACATCAATTTTACGATCAACTTTAAGTCATTGGAGACTAAAAGATTTCAACAGGATTTTATACTATCAGAAAATAATCAGTGGTTTCGTTTATTCATTTATAAATTTAAATATTGACTACCGAATTTTTAACAACAACATTTTTCATTTAATAACACACTTTTCTCCAAATTATACCAAGAAAATGTATCGACAGTGGTCGACGAGGCGAACAAACGCGCGGAATAACCCAAAAATTCAAATTAACTATCTTCTATTATACTGCCAAATATACCACCTAATATACTACCAAATTAACTATCAGTGACTCATCCATGCACTGCATATTCTTTATGACAAAATACCTTGGAAAATAATTAATGATTTAAGATGCACTTATAGCAATAATAGGCCATTAGGAGCTTCAAGTTAATCTTAGACCATGTTGACTTCAGGCAACTTGAATATGTTCATAAAAGGCTTGTTTATTCACAGCAATTATTAAAATTCAGTTAGACTTAGAACATTCTTGCTGCCTAAAACTGTCTGAAATATTTCTAAATAGAACTTGGCTACCTTAATAATTATGGATATAAGGTTTTGTATCCCTAGAATGCAGCATTCAGGAGCATAAGAATGTTTTCGCGGCTTAACCCATTGGATAAAACTTCGATTTTCCTTATATGTACACGTAACAATTTGAATAAGTATGAACTAAGTGTTTTTTAGAATTAAGAATTGGCTGGGTCTTTGTTTTAACAATCCCATGCATAATTATGTACAGATATTCATACCCATTAAAATTTGAAACTGTTCTTCAAAAAGGCGACTATATAGCTCTGCAAAGAACACCCCCTTACCTTCAATAAAAACTTACAATAGGTAATGGATTTATTATGAATCTCATAATCTCTTTTCCAATCGAATAATATTGGCTGCTTATTACTTATGCGCAGTCATATATATCACAGATCCATCTTGATGACTGAGTTAAATGGCCAAACTGATTTGCCTAGCTATTACTTGATTGACTTACTGGCAGGGTTAACTGCAAAAGCATAAATTTAATGAATGAATGTTTTATTGTGCAATGAAAATATCAAATAAACCTTTTTATTTTGAAAAAAGTCATTTAAATAAATTTAGGAGTTTTGGAAGTGATAATACTCATTGAGAGGTAAATTAACTCGTTTAATCACAATTAACAATAAAAGGTAAATACACAGCCATACCATATGCTACACATTGCTATTTAAGTTAATTGCCTCTAAAATATTGACACAAAGCCCCACTAAGATGGCCGTTAAATTCTATTATTATTCTCAGTCCTTTTTTTCCAATAAGCAGTGAAGAAAAGAGGCAGACACATCGGTTTTAGATATGAATGCTTATGCAATCTAAAAAAAGAACGAAAATTAAAATAAACTAGAAAGCTAATTGTCAGTGGTTCGCATCTAGGTCCATCGGTCGTAGTTTTTCGTTTCTAATCTTTGTTTGTATTGTGATCGCAAATCGTACGAGGAATGAAAGAGAACCTGAATCTATTGCTGCTGAAGCCTTTCTCCCTTATCTTATCCGATCGGTCCAATCGACAAATATAATGAGGGTCCTTAATGATTCCTTCGGTGCCATAATTTACATTGAGTGTCCTGTACCTTTTAGTAGCCTTAGTTCCTTCTCCATCCTCCTCTCCCATCCCAGATAATCTATTATTATTAAGGTTTTTGTAAATAGAACTGATTAAGAACAACCTCCATAGGAACAGAGGTATCATAAGCTATTCATTTTCCGAATGGCAACCATCGAAAGAGAATGCGGAAGCAGTCACGCTAGATATGAGAATCGTTAGCATGGATTTACAGGTATGTGGAAACGAAAATCTTACCAAATCACCAGGGCTTTAATTTTATTCAGTTTTAAATGCAAAGGTCGCGGTGTTTTTGGTGCTTACAACATCTCGGAGCTGAGGTCATTCAATAAACGCCGTTGTCCAATGTTGACGTTAGGTGACTTTAAAAGAGGTGTAAAGAAGTATGGGGAATATTAGCCATAATGATGACCTTGTGAGAAATTATGAAAAATAAACATAAGCCTGGGAGGGACAAATAGTGTAATTATTGCTGGCTCTACCTTTCGTGATTCGGAAATTTATTAGGCTTAACTTATGCTTAAGTAGTATTCTTAAACAATTCGTCGCTTGAATAATATAATAATGTGATTTGGTACGCAATTATCACAGGACTTTCACTATTTAGCAGTCGCGAAATTTGATTGAAATAAAATCATGGATGCTCAGATCATAAATGCAAAATAACCTGAAAAATACTTTAGTTTCATCTTTCGTAAATTAAAAAAAATCTAGCTATTTGTGTGTGCATAAATATATAATCATTATTATTACTGCTAATGTGCACGGCGGGAAAGTTCTTTAGACCAGATAAGCGAGATGAAGCTTCGCCAGGACGAATCTGGCCGGAAACGAAGTTGTGGAAAATCGGAAAAGAAATAAGCCAAATACGTATAAATTCAAAACATGGTAATTTACTCGCGGGGCTATTTTAGGGATGGCAGTTTACCGAGAGAATAGTTATGGGGAAAGCGATCTGAAGGAACTAGGAGGTACATACGGATTAATATCTCGGGTGAAATACAGGAAAGAGATAACGGTAGATGAGCAATGGAAGAAATATGACGAAATCAAGGGTGGAAAGGTGATTCAAACCCATTCCAAGCGTCACTTGTTTGTCGACAACTGAAGATAACTTCCTCAAAATAGTCTACATAATAATTCACAAGACAGTCTAAGTGGATCCATTTCGGCAATACATATTTACCACCACACATTACAATTAGTATTATTTGTTAAACCCCTCATTTACTTGCAACATTTCTTATATTTTACAAATATTCCTACTTTTTACCTACTCTTCAAATTAACGAGAAACATGACGCGACTATTAACACGCTGGTATAAACTCCTACATATCTACGAGCATTATTGTCGTGCATTGTTCCTCCAAGCAAAATATAAGCCTCGAGTCTATTGACTGAATAAAAGTTAATGACTCTAAATGATAATTCAGAAAGAAATAATTCTATTAAAAAGGGATGTCTAATTTTCTATATGAATAAACTATGAATTTATAATTTTTTGAGTACCAAAAATGAATTGTGTTGCAAATAAGTATGACCCAAGCTCGAATGGCGAGAATGGAAAATCTGAATTGATATGGCCCTCCCATGCGTGTGAATCCGCTATCATTATTTTGAAGAGTCTCAAATATTTACATATTCAAAAAATAATTCGCAACATAGTTGAATATTTTAATGAAAACGATCTAAAACAAACTTTTCCATTCATTGTGCTCCAAACTACACATTTCGATGATCCGTCATCATCACACATTAGATAAAGAAATACAATGTATACATCCACTGTTCTTTATTATTGTACGACTAGTTTCAACGCTTAGGCGTCATCATCAGGTACAAAATTAAAACCAGCTGCGGCTCGTTTATATAGCATTCATGAGGGAGAGTGGAGTGGGTGAGAGGGGGTAAAAAACAGGGGTTAAATCGGGTTGTGATCGGCGTAAATGGGAAGGAGGATAGGTGTGTTAAGCGTCAGTGATTGGTGGGTTGACAGTGGGGCGGGAGGGGGGGTGTGGGTTATTGTGTCTTTCGGTGAAGGAAAGGGGTACCTCCAAGATTGGGGAGATTTTGGTTTTAATTTTGTACCTGATGATGACGCCTAAGCGTTGAAACTAGTCGTACAATAATAAAGAACAGTGGATGTATACATTGTTTCTCTTTATTTAATGAACATGAACTTCCACAAAGTTGAGCTTAAAACAATAGAAAGCATCATCACACATTCTCAAAAACTGGACTTGAGGGGTGTTGCTAATGCTCGAATTTATCCCCGTATTGATGAGAAATGGCGGTTAATTTGTAATTTTTTCAATATTTGAAGGGTCACCACTACACATCATGACAAAAAACTTGATTACACACCCATATTTTGCTTTCTCTCGGTTCGAGCTGACTGTATCATAAACTGTCTCAGGTAAAGGGGAGTCTATGGGAGTTGCAAACGGCAAAAAGTGCTACACGAAAGACTATTCCACTCCAGCATATTTGAGGTAAATGTGAAACTAATTGTAAATAACAGGACCGTATTGGTCGCATTTTACATATCTTCCTTAGTACGGATGATTTTCGACCGAGAACCAGACGAACGTTCTTATCATGCGATTGAAAAAGAAGCTTTCCCATGGAGATGCGAAATTTACGACCTTATGACAGAATTATTATTATTAGAAGCTACTGGTTAGGTTTTTGATGAACCTGATACTAAACACTGCTTTGCTTCCAAGCTATTATCAACACGATACAAAAAGT
Organism: Hetaerina titia; assembly: GCA_037158775.1. Taxonomy (NCBI): domain Eukaryota; kingdom Metazoa; phylum Arthropoda; class Insecta; order Odonata; family Calopterygidae; genus Hetaerina; species Hetaerina titia. Next base: position 107,508,516 of record CM073768.1, on the reverse strand, counting down.
ACCCTCTATCATAACACCAAACACTAAGCAGCCTACATTATAATATATATTTCTTCCCGACTCCACACATTTTCTATCTCTCATCATGCCGTTTCAAATCCCTAGCCTTTTCTTACTTCTACCTCGCTTCCCCAAACTTTTCACTATCATCAGAAGTCTTCAACATCCCAATGACTTGGAATATCTTAGTCAGCGAATGAAATCTGTAGCTGAAAAAACAGAGTTGGTATAAAATGGGGCGACGTTCGATGGAGAACCTAGTGCCCTCGGCGGGATTCGAAGTGGCAACCTCATTTGTGATGTGGATGCACGCTTTCTACCCCCACGGCTATGACACCGAGCGGAGAGGAAGCAGTCTAGTCGTAAAACGGGGTAGTAGGCGAATGCGAGGGAGGGGGGCAGATGGGAAGGCGCAGCTGAGATTAGTCGCATGGAATGATGAAGCAGTGTGGTGTTAAGGGAAGGATTGAAGAAATGAATAAAGTCAGATTTTGAGAAATAACTGGCTGAATGACATCATGCATCCGTCACGAGAGACCCCTCAGTAAACGTAATACATATGGCTTCGAATTAACTTGAATTTCTCAAGGGCATTGTTGGATAACTTAGCGATGACATGCTCATTTTATTTAGTTGGACATAATATCGAATATGCAAATATTATTCGGAATTATTTGGAAGGCATTTTGGACAGCTCAAGCAGATATCGTTATCGAAAGAGACTTTTCAATGATGAGAGGATCGATGGCTGGGATTCGAAGTATTACAAAGATTGGCAAAGGTCTTGTTGGTATGGAGGGTAGCGAGACGTGCTCCTGAGACGTGGCCTTTGAGTAAAGAGGATTGGGATCGATAGGAGGTTTTTGCGATTCGGACATTGAGAAACATGGAAAAAATAAAATGGGCAAAGAGGAAGGAAGATAAACGAAGTGTTTGAGGGCAACTGGGTGTTGGAAGATGTGACGATGGAGGAATGATAGATATGCACGAAAGAGGGACGAGAAGAATAGGCGTTTTAGGTGATGTTAAAGGATATGGAAAGTGTGCGGCGCTGAATAATAATAGGCATTGGGCAAAATAAATTGATCGCCATTTAATGCCATTCTGTAAAATTGTCAGCTCTTTTGTAAGACAAGACATTGCGTGGTCATTTTCAATTTCCTTGCTGAACCTATCCTTTATCAACAAACTACGGAAACACGAAGGAATCTCTCTGATCAAATCATTTTAAATCACGAGTCTTGCGAGCTTACAGTGAGCATTGAGGTATTAATTGTATTTCCGTCGTACATCGACGGGGTAGCAAAAGAGAAAGAATAAGAGATTATCACTGCCAATCAGGAAGGTTCAAGGACTCGTTTTTCCTTCCATCAACCGCCAAAGCAAAGCAAGTGGGGAAGTCTCAGCAATTGCAGTACATAAATTATCTAAACGTAAACGCTCTGAAGCTTCAAATACTATATCCCTCTCCTAAAATGCTTTCTTCATCCCATATTTTATTGATGGCAATTCAATGCCGCCTACACGGTCTTGCAGGGATGGTCATGCAGTGTAAATATCATTTAAACACATTAACACCGCAACTGTGAAAAAACCTTCATATTTTTAGATTTTTCATTACATCGTTAGAATGCATCATAAAGAACGGAGGGTATGAGCCTTCTATCACAATATTCTAAGAAATTTGTGAAAAAATTGCAATGTAATAATTAAGGTCATAAATTAGCAAAGTCCAGTCAAACCGCTTGAATGCCATTCTTTCCACACAATTTCATCCTTCGCATTACAGATTTGTAATAAACATATTCAGCTTGACGACTATTTATTTACTAGATAATCAACTTAAAACCCAGGGGAAAATAGGTATCCAGTTTTTTAAACTAGGTCTGGTTAAAAATGCCCGAAATATTTTTTGAGAGCCTGAACGAAATTATTTTCATTGCTATACGGAAAACGTTCTATATCTTTTTCTTAAGAAAGAAATCCATTTAGCTCTACACCATATGCCAACTATCATTTAGCTTCATATTCCATTTAACTCTACAGCCTCAACAGGCCTCGTGAAATCCTTGAGGCACATAACTGCCATTTGTTCGAAGGAAATTTTTATAGTCACATTTGCAACAACTTCCTATTTTTAACATCCACAAATACAGGATATCTACGAAGGGGTCGATAGCCCCCTAATTTACAACCCTATTCTTTCTTGCAACACCGAGGGAATTATTATGGCATCAATTAGATTGGTAGATTCGACCACAGGGATAAAATAATAGATAGATACCGACACAGAAGAATTCATGGACTCGTTCTTCCCACGCACTATTCGCCATAATAAAAAACAGATCCTAAGCAACCGAATATATTTACTTAAAGCAGCTAATGATTTAGTCAAATTTTGCATGATGTAGATATGTGTAGTGCGAGTATTTTGTATATCAGATAATATCCATTAAAAATGGGGACGTGGTAATCAGGGATAGAGCGTTGGGCAACTGACTGTTGGAGGTCGCGGATTCGATTCCCGGGCATCCCCGACTGGGCACCCTCAGCTTCTCCCAGCTGTGTTTTTTCGGGTACCAGAACTTCCTGGGAAACCATATACGGGCACAGGGAAAGTATCTGGCCCCCCTACCCTGATGTACGAATTTAACACGCCGTTGGGGTTATTATTGGGTGACCTCTACTAGAACCTACCAAACCGACCTTCGAGTTGATTACTGTTTACCATTTTTTTAGATATTAAAGTGTATGAATGAACTAATAGTTACGCTTGTACGGCTGTTGCCCTCCCCCATTCTTGGCATGGTGGGGTTGTAAATGTACTACTCTCCCAAAGATCTAAATATTTAATTATAAAACTAACAATTACATACCACAATACTTCGCACGCTAAGTCCCTCAAAATTTGTCAAATTGATCAGTTGGTAGACTTGATCCATCGTTAATAAAGAATCTGCTCAATAACTCAACCTCTAATAAACCTTTGGCATTTCGCGTGACGAGAGAGACCTATTGTGAGATGGATGAAGATTTTCATGTCTTTAGAATCCAAGTTGATTCCTTGTAATTCTGACCCCTTTGTTATAATATATTCCATAAAAATAGTTTAACACACTACTAAATGACACGAAAAAACAATAAACTATAATAACTATATATTTTGCTAAAGGAAAGTAATACTGTTGCTACTTGCATAAAATCCCTAAGAAATAAGCAGCAATGGTCAAGGCAGAACGACGGTCTCAAAGAAAGGCCGAAAAGAAAACAAATCCCATAAATTAAGATAAATAGGATGATACTTTAAATTGGAACTCTGAAAGAGGCAGATGCCTAAAAAGATTCAGATCGCACATCTCGGTTCCGAAGTGATGTTGGAAACTTTTAAGGCAGTCAGTCCCTTGTCCATGAATAAGTAGGTGGTAGGAAGTACACGTAATCCCATTGATATAAGTGGGTCTTACCAATGAAGTCGCGCATTTCGGTTGAGACTCAATAACCATCAATATCAGGTGTGGGTTTTCCTTCAGATAATTCACCTTTGCAAAACGCTTTCAAAAATAGCTTATTCGTATTACCAATTATTTAGAATACTAATCAGAATTTCATGGACAACATTTTCAATGGAGCTTTAATGAGCAGAAAAATTGCATAGGCTTCCATTCTTCGATTATCAAAGAAGCGATACTAAATGTTCGAGGAAAATCATCTAGAATTAATATATAAGAGCAGGAAAAGAAGCAAAAAAATTGGAAACATGCTAAAAATTCCACGTTGGAATAATTTGCGGGAAAAAAACGTGGTACCGAATGAACTTACACAAGTTTCGCATTAGCAGTCATTCGCGAGCTTCCTCTTATTCGTCATAGGATTTGATAAGTAAGCAATCAAGATACTCGTAATATATTTATATCACCTAAAATATTTTGGGTTAAGAATGATGGCTCTCTAAGAGAAGCATCACAATTACAATGGAAAAAATACATCATGTTGGTATTTTTCAGTTTATCGGCAAAAAATAGAGCATCTGGTGCGTCCTTTTAGTTATGTTTTTTGGTAAACAAAATACTAGAAAAACTACACCTAATAACGTTTGCAGCCAGACTATTTTTACCGTAAGTTTTAGTGGACTTATCTCCTGAAACGGGGATGTGAAATTACAATAATACCTAAAATATTGGACTCGTTCCCTTCCATCTACAATTACCACTAACGTTGCGAGGACCTTAAAAATTAGGAGACTCGATATAATAGATGGCGGAGCGAAGGTTTCACTGATAATGTCATGGGCATAAAAATTTAATGAACACTTTCGGCATTCCAACTAGACGACAATGCATTGCCAGGGAAATCATTTGGACGGAAATTACGGCAGTACAGTTGGAATATAACGAGACATTATTTGCCTTGCTGGGTTTCTCATGAACAGATTAACAAGCGTTCACTCTTTTCTGTGGGGAGTGATTCCCTTTCGATTGAAAACACAGGCAGTGATTATTTCAAATGCATCATAAGAGAATCATACACAAATCGCTGCAGGGGAAACATGTCGCGCTTACGTATAAATTAATTCTCGTGCCTTAGCTTTCATAGCAAGCAGAGAGATCGTGGGGGGTCGCCCTGGAGTCCTCTCTCGCACCACCTACCATCTAATCTGCATGCATCCTCCATTTCTCTGTGCAAATCAACGAACCATTGAGTACCTACCTGAAAATCTACATATTTGCGAACGGTGTTATGCTGAATTCAATATTCTTAGCCTCAATCCTGTGAAAATTCATGCCCTATGAATATGGAGTAAAATAAAATTTTTAAATAAATTTCACAAATTATTTATCACTCGTTGGCTTTCCTTGCAGATACGACATCATCACATCCCGCTCATGATGCGGCCGATGCCGCGAAACCGGACGTACCTTCATAAATAATTTGTGAAACTCGACTTATTTTTTTAAATATTTATTGGATAATATATTGATATAAAAAAATCGAGGGGTCGGGAGGGGCTACAGTGAGAGAGACATTGGCGATTCATAAAATTCAGATTCTCTCCATTTCCGCACGGCGCGGCACTCGGAACTGCGCCGCTGCACTTCTGTTTTATGCATTGCAACTGTTTGGAAACTGAAAAAAATAGGAAAACACTTTGGACTCCGACGGACCAAAAAAAGTTCGCCTAACAAAAAAAATGAGTGACGCAAGTTTAAACGAGTTGATAATTTTTTTTAATGCTTTTCCGACGGGTCTGTGTGTATCAGCATGGGTGATTCTCTGAAAAAATAACGAACGAAAATAAAAATGAACTCTCCAGGTTCCCTTCCGAAAACCGTATCCCTCTTTCTCTCTCTCGTGCTCTTTCGGTTTTTTCAAAGGGACGAATTCTATAGCACTCCGAATCTAATCTCTCTTTCTCCTTTTTTTCAACTCCCTAACCCCGAGAGCCATTCAGAGTTAGTTCCCTGCGGAAGTGTTGAATAAAAGCACCATTTCGATATAACCTTTACCTTTTGGCGAACAAATAAATGGCACCGGGGTTATTATTGTAGCATTCTGTCAAAACCATTCACCGCGAGAGAGCAGCACTTGGGTGGGCGAATGCCATCACTTTGCGGTCCTTTGCGAACGAGTGCATGGAACATCAAAAGGAACATAAAAGCTCTCCCTCCCTCTCCACATTGCAAGTGTCATCCATCAGGAGTGCGGCGTGGGAGAAAAACAAAAGGAGGGACAAAAATGAACAAAAAAAATGGTGCCGTCATTTCGAATTCGTCGTTCCGCAATTTCCATTCGGAGGAGTGGCCGCCGCCGTTGCGAAAAAGGACCAAAAACGACGACGGTGTGAGTCTCCTTCGTAAACCCATAATTCCGAGCGATTACACCGAGGCGGGTATTTTCAACGCGAAAGTAGTTTTTTTTGGTACCCCACAAAAGTTATTAGGCTAACGCAACCTGTTGTGCCCGAAAACGTGGACCCTCAAAATAATTGGCGAATCTTCGTTTTCTGAATTTGTCACCATTCAACGCAATTTTCCTCGTGGGTGTCGGTGAAAATTTTGTTCCTTGATTGATAGGTATCGTGGTGCACTCTTTCGAAATACTTCGATGCGCACGGGAAGTGACCGTATGCGTAATGCCGCATTTCTATGACCACGAAGGAGTATTTATCTATCTATTCAATCGTATCGTATTCAATCAACGTATAATACGAGTATAAAACTCCGAATAATAGCATACCTAAGTCGTTTCGCTGTTTTTTTACGTTATCTAACCATTGAAGAAGCGATAGCTTCAGTCATCGTATCAATCCATAAAATTGTAGGAGAGTAGTTTTTACTAGACTTGAACTAAGAATTACTCCCTCACCACTTCGATCCGAACACGCAGGGAAATCATACTGTAGTAAAGTAGAAACATTAAAAGAGTTACGCTACGTGGACAATTTTATTCTTTTAAAATGTTAAATTAATCCGTTTCCTTAATGGTCTGGGTAGAAAATACCCATGTTTAGAGATAACTTAGTTGATATCATTGGTGTTAAATATTTGTAAGGTAACTGATAACTTTATGCCCGATTTAAATAGTTATTTTAAATAATTCATTAATATGTAGCTAAGTAACTACAGATAATTCCAATTCAAACGTTTTCTGATAGCTGCCATATTTTTATTAACCATTTAACATTTTAGACATTTGCAAAGGATGGATATTCAGGGACTCACTAGTGTGATCGATATTAAATGGAGGGCTCAATAATTCGTGAAGGTTCAATTTATGCATATTCTACACACAAAAATTATAAAATGAATTATTTCAACGTATTAAAGCATACATAGATGAATTGCACTTCAATCTGTTAATATTTCTTCTGAAACTATCACGGTGAAGTTGTCAGGACAGTTTTCATCTCCCAAGAAAGTTCTGCCCTCAATCTACCATCATTTCTCTTTAAATTAAGGCATTAAATTTTCTAAAAAACTCAATGTCACTCTCCAAAGTACTAAGAAAAAATTGTTCCAAGAGGCTCGCCCATGAATATGGACCAGATTTTACGGCCTTGTAAGGTAAGTTTTTCTTCGGTAAGGAATTCAGTATATAGTATGACAACACCGAATGTACACAGGAGGTAGGAAACCTGTGCACACATACCCTTCTCCGAACATAGGATTGACAAATATTTTCGGTTATAAATATATAAATTTACAATCATATTAAATTTTCATACGTCAAACAAAAAAGCAAAAAACTTTGAGGGACGTGTATAATACCTGATTTGAAAGTGGGAATGCAGATAACAGTATCATTTGTAAAAATTACTTCAAAAATTGCGTTCATAAATAGCTATTGGCCAAACCCGACGATGCACGAGAATATGTTTTCGCAGGGTGCTATGCAACACTCCTTCACTAAAATGTCAGTAAATAATCATTTCAACACTGACATAATTTTCTTTTCGAAAGTATACGGATTTACGTTGTCGTTTATTTTAATTCTATTAATTGAAATGAAAATGTATATACTAGTCTGAAGGAACAGATAAGATCGAATAGATATAATCATCATCAGCTAATTAAACTAACGATACCAATAAGCTAATAATTATGATAGGCTAATTAACTAATAATAATGATAGTTAATTATGTTTTAATTGCAGATTCTGTAAATAAAAGACGCGATAAAGAAGGACTAAGAAGAAAGTGTTATTAAATAGCTATATTTGTACTGGGGCCAGTTCATTTCAATAACATGGCATATTATTTATGTTCTAATTAGGAAGGCCACTAAGCGGAAAGTTTTGACGATATTAATTCCGCGCTAGTTTTCGTCAAATTCGATGTTCTCCAGGATGCTCTAAATTTTGTCGTTGTCCACGCACAGTGCAATGCTGAAGCAAACCGCATTCCTTATTAACGGAACTCTTCGCTCTTAAACGAGCGTGGTATGTTAAGAATTAAATCTCCATGACTTTTCACCTTTAACGAGACTCCTTTATTAGGTAACCGATTTTACCAACCGAAATACTGCGGGACACAACCAATAGTTACGTAATTTGAATGAGGAGCGAAAACCTGCATTTATATCACGCTGCTCTACCGTCGGTGTAAAGGTAAGTCGCGGAATGATGAAATTACGAGCAGTCCAGCAAGGGAACCTCGGGCCATGGATGATATCTGCTCCCGAAAAAAAATTCGCATCTAACGCTCGAGCCGGCTGAGCATTGAAACCATTCCGGTTTGGAGACGAGATTCGCGCACGAAGAGAGCCATCAATTTCTCGGAAATCACGGCCTCCACATAGCCGAATGTGGAAGGCGCAGCAGCTCCGCCTCTTCTCCGTTTTATCATCATCAACATTTTTTTTTCAGGGAACGCGTCGAGAGATTTAGATTCCGGACGTCCATGGCACAACCTGTTGGCCATACCACTACAATGCAACTAACTGTACCCGCCGTCGGACATCGAAAAGCAACGGTGTTCAAGTTTTGGTTTATGAGCACTCGAGAGAAAATTATATGTATACCCATGGGCTCCACCCTCGCCACACTGTCTTTTTTTATTAATCCACCACACTCGCTGATAAAATAAATCGATCGAAAATCCTCACCAACGATGAAAATGATCGAGGAAATGAAGTGGGCAAATGGGGGTGGAATTGGGAAGAATACACACCTGGCCAATTGAACGTGACAAGATCCCTACATTTCTAGTAATTCGGGTCCCTCTTTTCCTTTGCACATCACTATAACACAACCTCAAACGCTTTGGAAGCCTGCCTTCTTGTCTTCCTCTCCTCCCCGCCCCTACTCCGAAGGTCTGAGAGAGTCGGACCAAAACCTCCCAAACCTCCCGCCTCACCTCTTCCCTCCAGCTCCAACCCCCTCCCCGCCCTGCCTCCTCCCTCCCACCAGCCTCACGGCTTCCATCCACTTGTTCAAATGACGCCTACCAAACCGGACAGGTTTCCGGGCAACCGAAGAAGGACGAGGACGCTGCGCGGGAGGGAAAGAGAGGGGGGAGCGTTGTGAGGGCAGGGTAAGGGAGGTTGAAAGGTTGCATGGGGGAGGGGTACGAAAGGGTTGAAGGGAGGAAAATGGAGTGGGAAATGAAGAGGGAGGGCGAGTAGAGGAAGGGGGGAAGGATGGTGCCCAGCCGGGAGGCCTGATTCCAAGGGCATCCCGAATGGAACACGCCCAATGTGAGTGTGTGTGCAAGTCTGTGTTGGTGAGTCTGGATGGGTGTGAGCGTGTGCGTGCGTAGAGGGATTGTGGGGGGGACGAGAGAGTGGCAGAGAAACGAAGAAGAAGACGTAACGGAAGATGGAAGAAAGAGAGAAACTAGAGAGAACGAGAGTGCGCGTATCTTTTCGAGAAACAGCTTCCTCAGGCAATTTTTTTGGGGGATTCATCGGAGGAATGTGCAGTTATATTTCTTTGGTTCAACTCCTTTATTGGAGACTCCGGCAAGAATTATTTGATCTTTTTTTTTTAATTTTACGACATTAAGATAGTAAATTTCGAACCTTTTAAGTCGGAACTCGTGATTCACCGAACCGTCCTTGACCTAATGTCAATCGTCATGAGCCAGAGTACGTAAGATTTGGACAAGATAGTGGCCAGGTTGCGATGTGTTCTTTTTCTATGGAGAATGAGCACTTGGTTTTAAACTGAAGCAATGAATTCTAAACTACACAGTAGAGCAGGTGATTACTTTCTGTCGAACAGAGCAAATGGACTAAATGTTCCAGCCGTTAGATTTTCAGGATGCCCTTTTACTGGAAAAAGCAACTTTAAGGCTCAAATTCCAAATTAAATCCGTTAAAACCATACCTAATCAACAACAATATCGCTTAGTGACTGTACCCCCTGAAATACATCGATGGGTGGATTTCAGAGTACCAACCTGTAGCTGTACCCTATCTACCTCGTCTTCGATGCCGTTGGTGTAGCCCGATTAGTGCCACTATGTCCATTTGAAACACATTTGGGATATCATATAATACCATACTTACTACTCATACGACTAAAACATTAATAACATATATTACCTTTCAATAGTTCATGCTTTTGAAGTTTTTATACGATTTTAATGTTGACATAGGCAATCAAAATAAATGTAGCCTAAGAAATATATATTCTTTAAAGATTGCATAAATATTATAAGCAATAAAAATAAAATGAAGGCATACCAGGTAGTTACCATTGATTTCAGCAGCTTATGATTATAAAACACACAGTAATCAATCCAAAGGTCGGTTTGGTAGATGATGGTAAAGTTCACCCAATACTAAGCCCGATGGCGTGTGAAATTCACACATCAGAGTAGGGGGGCCAGTTCCTTTCCCTGTGCCGGTTATGGTTTCCCAGGAAGATCTGGTACCCGAAAAATCAGACATCTTGGGTGGAGCTGCAGGTGCCCAGAGAGGTTTTCCCGCGAATCTAACCCGAACCCTCCGGTCAGTAGTCCAGCGCTCTACCCACTGGACTGCCGCGAGTGTCTTTCTCATGATCAATACGTCATTATTGCGTAACTTAACTGATACTTGTAAGATAGGTTATCGGAACCGCTTATGCTTACATATTTCGGGGTAATAGAAAAGTTATTCCAATTAAATGGTTCCACTCAGTATGCTTATACCAAATTAATTAATGGTGAACGAGTAATATTCAATTGAATTTGGATTGAATTAATTCAATATTAATGAACGAGTAATATTCGCCACACAAAACGAATAGAGAATTAGCAAATGTGAATGTCGCTATGTCCATGCAATTTTTAACTTCACGAAGATTTCTCGGGTTTCACGCCGGCTAGTCTTAAAGAACATTGGACGTTTCAATAACTGGTTTCGCAATCGTATTCAGGAAGAAGTATTCAATACATTCTGAAGACTATAGCGGTGTCAGCCATAAACATGTAGATGTTCTCTAATGCTGCCCGTTGTGAATCCCGAGAGCTCTCCATGAATACTTTTCACCGGGAATGCCTTAAGGTCTTTTGTGTTTAACTGCAGACGTTCTCGTAAATAAATAGTGGCAATATGGCATCAAAGCTGATCATGTTGCCCACATTATTGGGCATTTTGACTATAAAATTAGAAAGATTATTCATGCTTGATTGATGCTGCCAGTCAAAGATATGAGTATGTCAAATAATGTATCCTCACGCAGAGAGTGAAGCCGAAGGTCACCTCAAATCCAAGGTCAACTCATTTCCCGAACAGTTCCGACTAAAATATGCGTGAAAATGTCTGCGTCCCTAATTTTACCGTTAGCGAGTCCGTGGCACTTTATCCTTAAACATATAAATGAATATTCTTCACACAAACGAAAAAAAATTAGAAACAGTCATGATTGAGAACGTCGTCCTTAATAATTAAGACCCGTCATGCCTTCAACCAACTCGTAGACTGCTTCTTTAATCTTTCAGTTATTCTGAAATCGTAGCAAGGAATGTGAAATAACTTGATTACAACATGAGCTTATCATAATATGAAGTTAACGAGAGCGTGTTAACGTTTAAAATCGTTTTCTTTTTATTCGAACGTCGTAAAAGACGTCCCCATGGTAAACTTATTATAATTTGATTATTTTTAAAACTCACTTCGGGGAACTATTAGGAATATGAAGGATGGCATCTGAATTACCCCATGGATTACAGCCCTGATATGATGGAAGGTCTTGAGCGGTCTGATGACCCCTAGGGCTGCGATATAGGAAGCAATGATTGCTTCTGGTGGATCACCCACTGGTCAAAGGGTAGTTGTCCGCGCAGCGTCTGTTCCTCAGTGAGGTAAAGGCACCTGAGGGGCGGCCATTTGAGTGATGGAGTCACATTAAAAACCCTATACAGGAAAGCAACGGGAAACCATCTCAATTATTCATATTATAAAATAATGATGGAGAGAGATTTGTGTATGAGTTCTGACAACTACAAGATTCGACCCATTGGGCCGTGAGAGAAATAAAGCTTCAGTCATCGTCACAACACAAAATCCTAGAAAAGCACTTCCGACAGCAGCAGGGCAGAAGATGACCTAACCAGTTGGAATAGGGACATTTAATGACAGAACAATTTTGAGGATACGAAAATTAGAAAGTGTAATGAAAGAGGCGGAGAGAGGGATTGTGCGAGGTGAGATGGAAGAACAGTGAGGGTTAATGGAGTGATAGTTATAGAGTAATATAGTATACAGCGAAAGAACACTAGAGGAAGAGAGGCAGCGAGGGGTGTTAATAATACTGAACAAAAAGGTAGGAAGAATGTAGTAAGCTTAGAGCAAACGACTGATAGAACATTATTAGTAGGAGTACAAGCTAAACCAATGAACTTGGCCATTGCCATTGCTCAGGTTTACATTCCACTAAACTATCATAGGAGGAAGAAGTCAAAAGGGTGTACAATCAGTTGAAGGAAATATTGCGAGTGTTATCAAAAGGAAACTTTTGACATTGATGGAGGTGATTGGAAAGCAACCGGACGTGAAGGAAGAGATGGTAGTAAGGCCAGGGACTAAGCTTTAGAAACTAGGTATGACCGCGGGGAGAAAACAGTTCTGCAGGAGATAATGGTTCATCATAACAAAACATTGGTTTAAAGACCACAACTGGCGTAGATATACACGGGAAAAGCCCAGGGATTCAGAAATATATCAGTGAAAATATATTATGGTTAGGCAAAGAATTAGGGACGGGGTGATCAAGTCGCCCAGTTTCCAGGGAGCTCAGACCTTAATTTCGTAACAAAGAAATGTAGGTCCGATTCAATTAGATAAAACAGGAAAGACAGCTTAGGAAATAGAAATTGTAAGTATTAAAAAGAACGACAAGGAAGGAGCATCAATAGGCTCTAGAGAATATTATGAGTTAGGACAGAGAACTGGGTATTATAGAAGAAAAATGGAAACATTACAAAAGAGGGAAAGCTCTTGACGGTAGAGATATTAGGCATAGAAAGAGAAAATGGTGCAGATGAGTTCAGGCATGCTTGACTGTGAGAATAAAGGGGCATTAAGAAAGCCATAAACGAAACTATAGCAAAAGGATAGGGAAACCATGGCAACGGACCAGATGGTTTAGAAAGATAGGTGAGAATAGGAATTGAAAAAATAAACACAAAGATCGGTAGGAGGAAATATAAAGAGTTCAATGATACACTGAGGCGCAAAACAAATAGGGCCAAAGGCCTGGTGAGCTTTAGCCCTAAAGGGTTTGGTGGAAGAGGCAGAGCGAGGATATGGATAGTTTATAGAGAAAGGGTGAGATTGGTGCGTTTTGCAGAAAGGTGAAAGCACTGCCACGAATAAAGAAAGAAAATTCCGTCCATAATATAGGAGATACGTCAAGAAAACGATTGATTGAATTAGGAAAGTAATTGATTGGTTGCTTGCGGCGTAACTTTAAGAAATCGATTCATTATATAATGAAAAACTATAACTTTGTAATAACCTTAGATATATTAAAATGTGTTAGTTTTTCATTATAAAATTAGGAAAAATTCATAAGAGATGGAAATAATACAGAGAAGATCTTGATAGTAGAGATATTAGGCCAGAAAGTTAAGGCATAGAAAATGGTGTAGATGATTTCAGGCATGCTTGACTGTCAGAATGAAGGGGCATTAAGATAATTCGAATCAAATAAGGCCGTGGAGGTGGACAAGATTCCTGCGAAACCACTGAAAGATTTTGCCAAATGTGGGAGGAAGTGGGTGAACTACTCGTAACATTTATTAGAGGGGGATTTTGCCGGAAGACTTTGTCAGATCAGTTTCAGTTCTCATACCAAAAAAGAGAAATGCAGAATAATAAGCTTGATTTCGCATGCAGCTACAGTGGTTCTCAGAATCGTCAATAAGAGGATGGAGAGCAGGGCAAATGACTACTTTTGGGACTATTAGTTTGGGTTCAGGAACGGAAGAAACACGCGTATTGCCACAGCAATAATGACGTTCGTAAAACAGAAACAAATTGAATACAATCAGACAGTATGTGTTTGTTTCGCAGATTTCGGAATGGCGATTAATAGAATAAATTGGGTAGAATTAATACATATATCACAGAACATAGGAGTGAATTTGTGGGATGGGCGACTTATCTGTAACCTGTCCATATCTCAGACTCTCAGGTGCGAGTGGCAGTCGAAGAGTCGGGATAAGCAGCGTCAGGAAGAAGGCTAAGACAGGGGTGTCCACTATCACCTGTTCTTTTCAACGTGTATGTCGAGGCAATTGTAAAAGAGGCTTAGAAAGAATTGGAGATAGCAATGAAAGTCATTGGGGATTCTATAAAATCAGCTACGTTTGTGGATGATAAAAAATTAGTTAACCAGCCAGCTAGGGGATATTTTCATTGTTAGTATGAGAGGGAATTAGTGAGATAGTTATCGAGTAAGGATTAATGTACATCAAACAGGGGTCATGAAGTCTTTGAGAAACAGGAAGCCTAAACTATATGTTAAAATAGGAGTTCATAAACTAGAGCAGGTGAAGCTGTTTACGTATCTTGGAAGAATTCTGGACCAAAATGGTCAAAGTAGTAGGACCGACGGAGAAGAATTCCGTTAGGCAAGAAAGCTTTCACAGGGAGGAGAAAATTGATGACCGGGATGTCGAGTAAGTATGTTGAGAAACGGTTGCCCAAAACTTTGAGTTGGAGTGTGGTTTTGTACAGCTGGGTGGTTGAAACAAGATGATAGGTGAAGATAGATAGGCGTACATATGCGTAGGATACTTTTGAAATGGGGTTGGAGAAGGTTGGAAAAGGTAAAATTGACAGAAAGGAAAACAAACAACGAAGAACTAGGCATTAGCGGAGGAGAGGGATTTTGGGAGAAATTCAAACTGACGGTTGGGTAAACCTTTAAATTTCATCCAGTTTCATGCAGAATGTCCAGTAACGAAAGCTGTTTAGGTGAGTCAACTTCTTACCTCAATTCACAGCGCTTCAATCTATCTGGTTATATCTCTTACGTAAGAAAAGTATAACGAAAATACACCTCCCAGTGATTGAAAAAAAGAGAGTGATTGATCTTTTAAAGCTATTTTTGCAATATTTATTATTTCATTAACCGTTGTCACAAGTAGTATGCCGTATTTGGTTTTCCATCGCAAGGATCCAATACTTCCATTATTACTACTGTCTTTCAAAAAATAACGTTCAAAATAGAGAGTATTCTGAAGAAACAAATCCAATTCATCCCATCAAATACTGATGTAATTGACAATGATTGTCCGAAAAAAAGAGGTTACGGCTAACACATTAGAGCTACGAACAATGAGAAGTGTTCCATGAGGTTTAGGTTCCGTGAGTGGTCACACATAACAGGAATAATAGTTTAATGATGCCGATCACCAATCATCACCATTCTTCACGGAAAGTAATATCAATGGATACGCAAAATTTCATTTGCAAGTAAATTAAGCAGTTGGAAGGATTTGTTGATGCATTATATTATGCTCTAAAGCGTTGAAACATAACTAAACGCACCAGTGGCTGCGCTTTTCGGCTTACGATGACAACACAATATATGAAAAATGAAAAACCATTGAACAACATTATTATCCTGCACACAATCGAGTGGTCTAGCATGCCAAGCAAGTGTGAGCTTCTAATTATTTTCTCGGTATGTATTCAAGTACCCAATTCTTTTTAAAGGCTTATTCACGCTTTATCTCAGCCTGTCTAGTGCGACTAACATCCTAATTGGTACACTAAATTCTTCGCCGCAGTTCTCGATTATTTAGCGAACATCTCCCGAATATAATCTATTAAGGTCACTACTCCTGATTTTCCTCGAATATCGACCGAATATTCTAACTAATGTGATGTAACATCACTCCCTTGCTTTTTTACGGCATTTTTCCTCGAGCTTCTCGATAAGGGCATGTTTCCATTGGGGTGGAAACTGCCCAGGTTGTGTTCACGGCGGAGAAGAAATTCGGTACAGCACGATGAAAAAGTAAGGCAATCATGAGGGTGGATTACAGAGACGGATGGATTCCGCATTTGCACTAGGCTGCGAACGTACTGTGGGAAGGCCAAAATTTCCAAGTCGACGCAATGCGAATGGGAAAGATACGACACGGCGCGTTTGGGCAAAAACGGTCGAGTCAGCTGTAATTGCAGAGCATGGCCCTTCAAAGGCTACGCTCCAGGCGGCAGCTTGATGTCACACAAAGGCAAATACGTCGCCAGCAGAAACACTGGTTATTCCATGAATTTCATACTGAACCTTTTCTCCCATCATTCCATTTTTATGCTCCGTCCTACGGAAAATCAAACCATTTCTAAAACCCGACCACCATATCAGAATAAACCCGATAGCTTACCCAAATTAGATTTACTGAAGCATATTCCGGCAATGATTTGAAAAAATATACGACAATTCGGTCATTTGAGGAGAAATTAAAACCGAGACTTCAGATTTCACTAATTGGCTTGCTTAGAATACAGAAAATCTTTTGTTAGAAAATATATCCAAAGATATATATTTTAAATTCTAATTAACAACATTTTGGGATAGTTGCATCCACTTTCGAAGACACAGACAGGCAGGAGTAAGTTCAGAAGACAGGGCAGGAGAAAGTTGCCAAACATCCAAAATATAGTATGCCATAAAGACCGAATAATCAATTGCAACAGGCACTTGAACCATCAGAATTATATCGGTAGAAAGAGCTGTTCTCGTGGTAGTAAGTTATTAAACGAGGTTGATTAAAGTTAGACACATCAGTGCAAATCTTCTAACTATATCTGGTTTACTTTAATCAGTTCATTTTATATCAAGAATCAACTTTCCTCCACCGCTAGTCGTATAGCTAAGCTCCAGAGAATTCCCTACTGCATATCATTATCAGGGGAGAATATATTTTATTTCATTTTTTAAAAAGTAATCAATATTCCACACTTGTAGAAAAGTTTGTACACTGATATTAATACTTTCTTGGTTAAATATTTTGAAAATCTTGATGGCACAGAAAGATCACAGCCAAAGCAACCAAAAATTGAATTTCATAATGTCACAATTGGTTGAGACCCGAAATGAAAATCGTGGATTGAGAAAGTGTAACACATCACCAACATCCTCAAAGATGCACGTTTGTGATGCAGGTATGTGACGCTCCATCTCATTTTTTATGCACATCGTCACGCACAATGTTATGAGTCAAATCAGCAAATGGTAGAGGGAGTAAAGAACTCTGTCATTACACATGAAATTCACTGAGTACATTTAAGAACTAATTGTACCTGATATTTGCATGTAATCCTTGTACTTATTTAAATACATTTTAAATTTCATCACAATTCTATGGCTGGAACATACCGCTGCACCTCTAAAAGTTCATTAAGTTCAATGATACGCATTACAGTAAAAATAAAAAAAGTTTTACATTCCGATACGAATTATGAATTCATTGACATTATAGCAGGATCATAGAAACATATTGCTCACGGTTACTGCATTAGATGATAGATTTTTTCATACACATAAAACATTCTTACATTCCCTAAAAAAAATAAACTATAAAAACGTCAAAATGCAAGGAGACAAGTGGAGCCCATAACAGCCGTCGTTTACACTGAATTGAACTGAACATAAATAAAAGACGTTCCCGCGAAATGCGTCTCAGTAACTCGTTGCAGTCTTAGGGATGAGTAGTGGGGCAAATGAAATTCAAAATTTTCAGTTCAAGAAAACGAAGTTCCACCTCGACGCCATTAAACTTGACGCATATCCGCATTTGTCCCTGACAAACATTTTCTGAGTAATGATAGCAATGAAATATACCGGCATTATAAAACCAGCCATCGGGAAATGGGGGACATTCTCAGGAATGAATGATGGTGACTAGACTTGAATTTTGTTCCCATGCTCGAAAACTTGGGAATGAGACACGTGAATAAAGCTATTGACCAGCGTCCGACGAGTGACTTAGTGGAGAATGAGCGATTGGTATGAGACCTCTCGCGAACCAGAGGGGGTGAAGGGGAACCGCTCAACATCCACGCACCCTCCCCCCTCGTCTCTCTTACGGCTTATTCTTTGGACACCCATCTCTCGCCCTCCCCTTCTTTCCACCCGGCCCCCCTCGTCTCTGCCGACTTATCCTTTGGCCCAAGGACGCCAACAATCTCGTCGTGGTCACGAGGAAACATTTTCGCGAGCTAGCATCCATCGCAAAGAGTCCAGGAGTTCTTGCCTTCGCCGCCGGGGTTTTAATTTTTTCGCCGAAACTTTTAACCGCTCTCCCTCTTTTGAGGTCGCCTGTGTGCCTACGCTCGAATGTCTAGATGTTCTTAATCATTCAGTGGGCCGACAGCAATAATTTACTAAATAGCCACTTACTTCTCTTAAGGGAATGATGCGGATCGTTTAAAATTCTTACGTCTGAAATGGGAAATGCGTACCAGGTTTGCCGATACAGTGATCAGTGATTTTTAAACTGCTCTGCGTGCCTTCAATATTCAATTAGATTATAGTTATTTGTTCGAAAAAAGACAACCTACCTCCCAGAAGATGGATTTTTGTCTGAATCCAACAAGCCTGAATTGATAGGGATATTCGGCACATGAAGAACCGTCAGGAATACTTTAATAAGATATCTCAGTAAAAAATTAGAAAACGGAATAAAGTGATGGTTAATCGCATCAAGGGTCGTTGGAAATAGTTTAGTTATTCCCACTCAAGATTCTAACCATTTTGGTAAACGGATTTCAATTGCCTGTATGCATACTTTCTTAAGATATTGAAGCTATAAGGTTTGTATGGATTGTTCACTGTAGGTAATCAATTTATTTATACATCGAAGAGTCCTTGGTGGGAGAGGGAGAAAGCCCCGAAATCTGAGCGTCACAGGGTGGGACGAGAACCGCTGCCTCCCGAGATTCCGCGACTACTCGGTAAGACAGACTTCGAGAGGAATAAATTGGAGCGCTGAACGAAAGCCAGAACGTATTGATATTTTTTTTGCTTTTACTTCCTAACATGTTCATTAGGAAATCAAACTTAGTTGACCTCAAAAACAGGAGGTGCGTTCCCTACATGTATATTATGATAACTATAATACAATCCCTTTGTCCTTACTCACGATGCTATTAGCACGTGGTTGGAAATAAATCTTAACTTAGTTATATATATATATATATATATATATATATATATATATATATATATATTCATTCAAACAGAAATAGGTATAAGGAAAGGGGATAGGAAAACACATAAAAGGCGAAGACAGGACATGTGGGGAAGGTTTTTACTTTCGTGATCTGCTCAAAAACCGCCTTCCCCACATGTCCTGTCTTCGCCTTTTATGTGTTTTCCTATCCCCTTTCCTTATACCTATTTCTGTTTGAATGAATATTTGTGCGCCGTATGGCGGGATTTTCAAGTTTGAATATATATATATATATATATATATATATGTATATATATATGTATATATATATTCCGCCTTCCCCACCTCTCCTATGCTCGTCCTTTATGTGTGTTCCTATCCCTTTTCCTTATATCTATTTCCATGCGAATGAATGTTTGTTCGCCATTTGGCGGGATTACGTGTTTGAATGTGTGTGTGTAGCTTAAAAAGTACATGCATATTTATACACATACATTTCCTATTTATAGTAATACAATAAACATGTAAACATATAGATTTACTTAATGAATTGAAGACGCTGAGTTGAACGAATATGCATTTTCCTCGACAGTCAATAATTTATTACAATAGATATTAGATGAAAAGTATTAATAGAAGAAGGTATAGCTTTCAGGTTCCACACTAAACCCTTACAATAATATATAACCAAGGAAAACGAGAGAAAATTACCTTCAAATTCTATTTTGAAATCTGAAAATATATAAAACCAACCATATCATATAAGGGTGAAAAGGCCATATATTTGGCACCGATTAACGTTTTAGGGTTCGTATTCATTACCTGCTACCATGGATGCTTCTTTCACTACTTCCCAAGAGAAAAATTGAATCCGTTTAATTTATAAATTCGATTGCCACCCTAATATGGCTGCAATTAAGATGGACTTACGATAACATGTAAAACACGGGATTAATCATGTATTGACTACACTTCCTTGATAACATTTAAAACTTAAAAACGAATATTTGCGAAATGTTCACTCTGCAAAGTTGCAAGGTAGCGTGGTTGGATGTAAATGCATTTCAAGGTCAAATTCATGGCGAGAGGGAGTCAATCCCGAAATCTTTGGCTCTTTTCACAAATAAAAATGAAAAAATACCATCTTGATGGAAATCATAAACATGCTATGGGATAAACTGTTGCGTGAACGATTTATCGCGCCCTAAATCAAAAAGTAACACTTTTATATCAGAAGGTTGACCTAGAGTGACCATTAGTTGAACCACAGTGCAAATGACGTCAAACCTCCTCATGAATTATCACACCCTTCGCGCATATTAACCAAGACATACCTCAATAGCATGATAGAGGATTTCCATTGAGTTTCATCTGAACAATATATCACCATATTTTTTTGGCTTAGAATGCAGTGAGCTCGTAGTTGAAGAACCTTTAACAAATTTAGTTGTTCTTCATCATATGCCAGATATCAACATGCTATAAGTATTATCTAAGCGCGGCCTGATAGCGAAACATTGTTAGCCTCTTCATTAAATTTCCCTTCGCACTTATAATAATCATAACTCTCCACTGTATTGCTTAGAATTTTCTCTTTTTCCTACGAAAGGCAGTGAGAAAGGTTTAAAAGTATGTTATTAATTACTACAGACCTGCCATTTCGACTTAGTTAATACCGGAATGGTTAGAGCAGAAATAAGTTTTATTTTCAATACAGTCATTCAATTTTTATTTAAATCTCCAACTGATGCTCAATTTGCCTTTCTATAATTTGAAATTTTGGATGTTTTATCTATTACAAATTTTTCGCGCTCACTAAATCTGAGGAGCGGTAAAATAATTTTAATCATTATTACGGATTCACTGTCGTTTTTCTTCCTTACGAATAACGAAATTTTGTGCGTTCTAGATATTTTCTTGATATTATTTGAAGAAAATTGGTCAGGTTTCATACTAACTTACCTAGATACCAATGCTGATTAATACCATGATGATAATTAACAAAGTTACAGATTTATGCTTTTCGAATTGGCGGAGCCCCACTGATTGTTCAAAACAAAATGGAAATTAAAAAAAATTAAAACGGCATTCACCGATTTAGTTAAATACGGATGATTGGATGACGCAGTTTTATCTAAGGCATGGCATATATCATTCATTATCAATTTCAGCGAGTAGCATTTGATTTGCAAACGTATATAAATTAAGCAGAGATGCTTACTCCGATACGGAAAAGAGAGCTTTCGAATGCAGTGCTTTCCTTAAGTGATGGAGAAAAAAGTGTCCATTTAAGGATCAAGGACCATTTTTAAAGAGTGGAGGTACTTCAGTAGTGTCTTCAACAATCTGTGGAAGCAGGGTTACGTTTATTATTGCACTTCGACAAAATATTCCCGGAGGGACTACAGCCAGCGAATGATGATGCCAGCAACATCCAAGTAGTTTACTCCATCACGCAGGATCTACGAGATCACTCTCTACCGGCCGCAAGAACGAACGGCCCAAACGAAGGAAGGAGGAAGAGAGAGAGAGCGCCGGGGGATTCGGGCGCGTAAACGAACATTTTTCTAACCCTCTCCACCCCCAGGAAAAGCCCCAGTCTCAAGAAGAGGAGTGTTGAGATCCGCCATCTGTGGTCCAAGGATAAAAGTACGAGGAAGGACCGAGGGAAGATGGTGAGGCCTTCGGCAGGGTTATTACGTTGGATATGGAAGGGGAGGGTGGCGAGAGAGGGGAATTGAGACGGACAGGGGGGGGGGAGAGGCGACAGGAGGAGGGGATAGAGAGCGACGGTGGAGAGACATTGGAGGGGGAATGATGAGGAGAGGGAGACGAAAGAGGCTTGCCGGCGAGACGTGCACTCAACAGACGCGGGGGCGAGTGAGGTCCGAGGAGAGGGGGAGGAGGAGCAAAGGGAGCAGAGATGCACGAGAAGGGGTTGGGGGAAGGGATTATACCGAGGATGAGGGAGGAGCGGGGAGGCATACGGTGAAAGGATGAGGAGGATGATTGGCGGCTGCCGTGGATGAGGGAGGAGGGAAGAGAGAGGGGGAGGGAAGGGGGAGGCGGGCGATTAGTGCAGAGGGACGTACGGGGAAAGGGGCAGAAGGATGGGCGAGGTGGCGTTTGTGTGTGGGGGGGAGGGTTTTATGCGGGGTGACTAGCGAGGACGGGTGAGGAACGGAGTAAAGGAAAGGTTTAGGGGCAAGGGCACAGGCATAGAGCGGGGGACGGGGAGGGTAGAAAGATGGATTGAGGAAGGGAAGAGATAATATATGATAGCCAGTGAGTTAAAACCGGGGAAGGTAAATGAGAGAGGGCAACCCCGCCTTGGGAGGAATACGGGGTATAGAGAAACAGATTGGTGGAGACAGAAACAAGGAAAAGACTCGTGGAAGAGAATAATAGGAATTGAGGAAGTATTACCACGAACGGCTGAGTGGACAGTGGAATGAGACGACTAACGGGAGGGAGCGAATCAAGATGAATGATAACAAAAGGAATCACAGAAATCAGACAAACAGGAATAAACAATGACATAATTAACGTGGATATTAAACCCATGGTATCATCATAGTTACGTATAAACGAGTAAATCTTGTTGTTTTTTATTTATTTATGTACTCGTATACCCTGCAAGCAACCGCCAGGGTGTGTGGCAGGGAGAACATCTCGTATGAGTATATCTGTTTACACCCCCACGATAAAAAAACAAAAATAACCTCATGGGAATAAAATTGTTCACTAAATTGGATCAGTAGGGAGTTCACGAATTTGCTATGGTTTAGATTCAGGAATGAAGTCAAATGAGACTAAGAATAGTTTGGGAAGGCTCTGTGATTTTACAAGTCCCGCAGAAGACATCAAAGAAAGTTAAAAGGAACGCTGAAATGAGAAGGAAATAATAATTGAATACTACGGCACGCATGATCACTCATCAAAAACTTGGGCAGAAACGCCATCGAATAGCAGATTCACGATTTTTTTCGTCACGAGCCAACCTCCTAACCCAATGCCACCTGAAGGTCGAAAGATAATTTTCCCTCCCGAGCCAACGGCAGGAAGCCTTCAACATTCGTGGAATGATAATGCAGGGGATCGTTCGCGCTTTCGCACGACGGAATCCGTTCGGTCCACATGGCATTGGAAGCTTTGAGCACGTTCCGAGGCAGGAGCGGCACCCGAATGAACCCGTCTTGTGGTCGCGAGTCCGTATCAAAAACAGTGGTTGTGTTTAAATTCGAAATGAGCCGAGAGGAAGTGTGCCGCAGCACGCATTTTGTTGAGGAAGGACGTGGTTCGCTAGCCTTCCACCTCCATTCCGCCTTTCTCCCACTTAATTCGACGAGAACGGTCGGACGGAGGAGGGGAGGGGACGGAGGCGCCGCGGCTGAATCCATATTTTACAATTTCGGCCGGCGAACTGCCGGGACGAACGGCAGTGGATGGCCGGCTGCGACGCCGCGCCTCTTCGGCTCAAGGATTGCCCGACCGAAGACGATGAAACTGTGGATATTTATCAGGCTCGAGTGTCCTGTCGACATGATTATGTGGATTGGACTCAGTAGATTGCGCGTGAATGTTGGTCTATTGCAGCGCAGCAAAATCCTTCTTTCTAGCTAAGTTTAAGCTACCAAGGTGGAGCCCGCGGAAATTGACAGTACGAGTTCGTTTCCAAAGGGAAGTATTAAGATAATTATTCATCATATATATTCATCATCAATAATCATTAAGATAATTATTCATTAAAACAGTTATAAGCAAGGAATACAAAAACGTATATAAGTATTTAAGCGAATTAAGGTTGTAAAGATTGTAAGTTTTTGAGCATCCGGACGGAAAATATTCGACTCGAATATCCTTGTATTTGTTCATTAATGTGTTTGGGTAGGTTAAGCAAAATCGATGTGACACGGTAATTGATCGCTTCGATGAAAATTAACTTTTTATCCTTTTGGTTGTGCATTGATACTCTGTTACCTTGAAAGGAATACATTGGGCAGAAAAATCCGCCAAGGTGAATTTTGGCGGATGAACAACATTGAAAAACAAATTCTCTCCTTCACGTTAACAATCGAAAGAAGCCGGCGTTCGAAGATTCCTTGGAGGGAATTCTACAACAAAAGACAAAATGAGGTATCACAATAACTCTCAACTGTGAATAAATAAGTGGCATGCAATTAAACATTCGAGTTCACTAAGATTCTCGAGAATGACTCACCATCTGCCTTAATTCATACTCTTGGCGAAGACATGAAAACCTCCCACCTTCTGAATGGTTGATATTTCAAGACGCATGAATGGGGAAGAGGCCAAAGAGCAGCGCGAGGAGAGAGAGTGGAGAAAGAGATGGGCAGAGATAATTATCACAGGTTGGGTATCCCGCGGTGAGAATTGGACGCCTGGTAGCTCTCTCTCTCTTTTCCATCGATCGTGCGTGTTATTAGATGGTCATGATCGTCGGGAAGTCCCGGAGAGGCTCTATGGATGAGCGGCGAGGTTTAGGAAAGTAGTGCGGTGGAGGAGATCGGGAAAAGACGGAGGCAGGGAGGAGGAAGAGAGCGGAAGATGAACCGTGAATTACAGTCCACGCCAGCGCCACTTGAACCAGCCAAAGGGCCACATCCGTGAGAGGAAAACTGTTTGGAACAATTTGCGCGGGGCATTAGACAAAAGAGGCGATTCCTGGAGGGATCAATCGAAGCGCGCAGGTAAATGCCTCCGACAGTGTGAGTTAGCGAGGATCGAGTTTGGTTCTGAGTCTGTGGGTCAATCTCTTTTGCCGTTACCGTTCACGGCCTGGTTTGTAAAAGAAAGTCGTGGAAAACTCGGGGAGTCTTTCCTATACAAATTACAATTTCTCTTGGCAGTGAGACATTCATCATGCTCTGAAATGTGCTTGAGAGTCTGATAAAAATTTTGAAATTTCAAATGTTTCGTCCGAGGAGTCACACTTTTTCAAGAGCGTAGCTTAACGTGAAGAAATAAAGGATAACGTGATATATTTTTAAACATAAAATAGATTTGCCATTAGGGTAACAGAAAAGGTCAAAACCAATCCTAGGCCTGATGATGGGTGATGATGTAGTAAAATGATGAGAGAGAGAGAGTAAAAGGAAGATCAATTTAAGGTCATTGAAAGAGTAAAATACGAAGAAAACATATTTAAAATACTTGTTATTCTTAACAACGGCTCTCGAGAGGAAAACGAAGTGGAACAAAAATCGGACCAATAAAACTATGTAAGATTGGTTTCATAAATCCTCCGAACAGAGTAAAATGCTACTGAAGACGTGCAATAAAAGAAAGTGGCCTGGAAGTAACATATAAGAAAAAAATGACAATACTAACTATTAGGTATGAGAAAATAATTTTATTAAGGGAGCTTATAACCCTCGAGACAGGAAAGTGAAGAAGAATTTATGAAGTTGACGCTCTGTAATTTTCTTTTCTAAATACTTTTACCTTGGAAGCTTATATGTTGGAGAATGATACGTGAATGTGTTTACAACGCTGAAAAATCGACATTTTGAGGAGCCATTAAGGGCAAACTACATATTTTCATGTCCGAAGTTCTAGCCATGCATATGCAATCCATAAAACAAAAACACTGTCGAGAGTTCAAGAACATCGATGTTTCGAGAATGCGAGACGAGAAAATACTAGCAGAGTATTTTGACAAAATGTTGAAAGAATAAAATTATTTTTCGTAACACTTCACACAAGAACAAGTCTTTTCTAACAGTGCTGCTTCCCTGTATAGCTGTGAAATATTAATTTTCAAAGTGTCAATTGGTTTGAATGTTTTTCAATATTTTTTTGTCGAAAATTGTATTCTATGTACATCTACACCATACCCCGAAAGGCGCCGACACTTACCCTTCGTTAAAAGTTATGCCAACAGTTGAAAAATGACACGCAGTTTAAGCTGAGTTTGAGCTGGCAGACCATCGACAAATAATTTGGATAACATTATTTGTATGAGCTATATTTACGCGTCGAGAGCGAATTCATAATTACCTTGTGACAAGCATATTTTCCTTGAAAATGTACGTAATAGCTGGAGTACACATATATGAAATAATTGTAAACACAGAATAAGCAACGAAAAGATTGGCAGCGGCGGTTGATTAACGGCTCAGAATTTAAAACGTTCTGGAATGACGGCGGCACATTTTATTCCCAATTAAGGAATTATAAAATATTGGGACAATTTAGAAATATTAAAGTTTTCATAACTAAAAATACGTAGAAATTCATAATTTCAGAGCTAATACAACTTAAATTATATTAATTAAACACTGTGGTTTTAATCCATACTTCAAATAATATTTGTAATTGGCAATATCAGAAATTTCCTAGACGCCGATATTCAATATTATCTTAACTACGACGAAAGAATCGGGAAAATGCATGTGGAAAACGCAGATATTTTGTCCTAATGGGTGAATTTCTTTCGATGGAAATTTCCAGATTATCCGAGGTCATTCGACAAGAGAGCAGAATCACATGGAATTTAATTGCTTACATAAAAAGATTTCTTCTACAAAAGGACTACATCGCCTTTTGCTTCTTTGTAATTTCTTACGTCGCGATTGATTAAACGTTTTAATTTTTCCTTTATCGCGTATGATTGACGGACACGATAATCGCTGTGCCCAATTCCTTACGGATTGGATATTTCTATCGAAACTTGCCATTAAAGAGTTGCCTCAACCCGTTGGCAATAACATTTATGAATTGAAAGTGCTACAAAATCAAATTCCTGTTTTTGACCAAAACTAAAACTGACCAAACGAATCATCATTCCATTGATTAATCTTATGCATAAAAAATGTTTGCCACTCAGAAAACACTATTCCTTATGTAAATCACGGGAAACTGCAATTCAGAGATTGGAGAGAGGAAACATTCAATTCGGCAATTCCATCATATTTGCGCACTCAAGTGCCCACAGAAAGGGCACGTCTAGTCCAACAGCTCAAATGATCATGAGCAGGTAATAGTTTCCAGACCTCGATAAGCGGCGAGACGGTCGGAGACGATCCCAGTGGACGTACGGAAACGATATGCACCATGTTGCAGTCCCAGTGAAAATGACATGCTAACTAAACTTCGACTTCAGTAAAATCTCTCGAATCAATAATAGCCATGCTATTTCCTTCCCCCACGCTATTCAATTGTTATAGGAAGGTAAGGAGTACACGAGGGAATGGGTGATGGACCAAGAGAGAAGGGAAGTCTGGAGAGGGAAAAAATAAGAGGGGGGGAAAGGGAAGTTGAAGGAGCTCCGAGTAGGCAGGTGCATAAAACCGCCAGGGGGAATACTCTCACCGGGTTTGAAATAAGCATGTGGTGTGGGAATGCGAAGTGGTTGTGGGAGGCGCGGATGGGCGCAGGAAGATCACGCCGAGGGGCATAGGAACGGGATGGGGGAGGGGGTTGGGCGATACAGGAAAGGAAGATTCTTGCGGAGGAGGAAGAGGCACAGAAAGAGTGATGTGCGGAGGGAGTAAAGCAGAGAAACCGGTGGACACACGCCGATGATATGCAGGAGATTAGATCATTGGGTGTGCCACTTTTACGCTCAATTACAGAGTAAGATAGGAGGAAATGAAGAGGCTTGGGTCACGATAAAATAGTTTTGAAACATATTCGGAGGCAATGGATAATGTAAGAGTATAATTCCAAACGATTCTGAAGCCACTCCGAATTCCGTCAATCATTAGCTATGGTAAACTAGGTACTCGATCATTTAAAAATTACCGATTCCCTCACTGATTTACTCTGAAAAAGTGTACATAGTATTCAAACATGTTTTCAGTATTTATTAAGAGAGATTTTGCTTAAATGAGAAGTACGGAAACATGACCAGCTATTTTAATTTTAACACCATAAATACCAAGAGCTAACATTATATTTCAAATAAAGAGTTGTATTCGTTAAATTTGGTTGGAATGTTTTTGTGGGGAGAAGCTTGTCCCCATGTTTCTTCAGATCTAACAGAACCTTGAATAAGCATCCCTAGTTTCCAGGACAATCAAATGTACGAGTATACTACCATTCTCTTTCCTGATAATTTAATCCAAACCAATAAATACTAAATATTACTGCTCTAAACAGAAGAGAACGCCGATACCACATGAATGGCCACTGAATTCCGAAATCAGGTAAACTTCAGGAAATGGCACATATTCACGGACGCAAGCGCACATGCATTTAAAATCTTGTAAATAAATAATTCCGTACAAATATCTGGTGCACATCTTTACACTTCCAAGGAAGTATGGCTGATTATATTTGTCCCGTTGTCAAGCTTTAATAAGAAGCATTGCGCTGTAGATATCCAAAGCCCGATCTTTGAGGCGAGAGTATGAGCAATGTTATGTCAAATATAGCACATTAGAGAGTTTTAAGAAAAAGGATGTTGAAGACCGTGGTAGAGGAGCAATTAAGTAAGGGATTTAGATGCAAGAAGAGAGTAGGATTTTTGGAAGGCATGGGGGAATGTTTAAAAGTAGGAATAAATGAAGAATGAAATTTTATAGGGTGGGAGTGGCGAACCTATTGCACACGTGCCCAGAATGGCACGCAGAGTAATTCTTTGGGCTGGGAGGGTGCTACGGGCAATTCCACGCTGATACCTCAATGGGTTGGGACACGAGTCAAGAGTATACTCTTATTGCGTACAGAAACGTTGGCACTCAATCGCCAAAAGGTTCGCCATCCCTGATCTTGAGCAACACCAGGAATGCAATATCCAAAAGTTTTTATACATTGTTCATCACTAATAAATATGTAAAATAGTTGAGATTATGTTAGCTACAGGAACATTCAGTACGCTATGCACATGAAATACGAGCTCTTAGTAACAAAATGGATAGAAATATAAAGATTAGCTGAAATAATAAGCTAATTATGCATGAAAACAGAAATTAACCTTTTTAATAGTAATAAAAGTAAGTTCACGCGAAAGGTAGCACGTAAAAGTTGTTAGGAACAGGTCCAAAATCTACCTTTAATTTGTAGGTCACATTTCATGATGATAATAAGTGAAAATTCCTACTTCAAATTCACACTTAATCTGCGTTTGGTATTTGATGTCAAATAATAAATCTGCCACACATACACAATAATTATGATGACTTACATATGCCACAGGGTAAACACCATCCTTACCATTCACGCCAATGCCATTCACACATCAGGGGGAGGGACAGATTCTTTCCGGGTCGCCAAGTTTCCCAGGAAAATCTAGTACCCGAAAAATCACACAGCTTGGGTGAAGATGAGGGTGCCCAGCAGCGTTACCCAGAATTTATCATTCCGTCAATAGCCCAACTCGAGAAACACGACCCTATACGCGTTACCATGAGACAAAGATCTTGTATTGAAGTTATCGTTTCCATTTTGCAAGCCAATTGCTTCTATCTCACATATTTATTCATTTTTCTTTTGATATTTAATAGACAATGCTTACTATACGACAAAATCACGTATTTCATTTCTAGACGTCCCAGGGAAGTAACTTTTCCAGAATAATAAAAATGTTAACAGTTCTAATTTACAACAAATTCCGAGTTAATGAAACTACTGTATCTGTTGGTTTAAGCTCCAGCTTCCATTAGGTTTGCTACAACAATTATTATGCGGCATTATTAGTATCTGGTCAGCGGAGCATCGACTAGCAAAATTCATTCATATAAGATAATGTGAATCAATGATAAGAGCGGGGATGACAGCTTTTGAAAAACGCGTAGCAAGACCATGACTCGTGCTATTCTCAACGCATACTTTGCAACAAAATTGCTTCCTTTTTCGATTACTATTAAACTATATTTCCATGAACAAATGAAGTTACAAAAAAAAATATATGCGTAGAGTAGGTACATTTAAAAATTAGACAATGTGAAACTAAAGTACTAGAAACACACTACAATTTGATGAGATTTAAAAATACAAAAGCATTAAACACGAAAAATATTTTCTTGCCTTTCCACATAAATTATTCAGTTTCCGTTAGTTTGTAAAAATTAAAATATTTACCTTGAAGGGTCGTACCTCAAGGTCTTCGAACCTGAACAAATGATCACCAGTACAAAAAACTTTAATCAAGTCGAATTTGGTCAAAAATAAACCATTAGAATTCAGAATTGCCACTCTTCAGAATTGCAAGGATGAGATGGGGGACCCTCGCCGATAAAATATGCCTCATCTCACAATGCATATGAGAGCTATTTTGAATCTACAAAGTGGAGGGAACCCAGATATCTTCGCCCGATAAAGAAGCCTTAACGCTTAACCACCCCATTCAAAAGGCCCCGGGGAGGGGTGTGCACGGAGAAATGAAGGAAGCGAGGAATTTGAGGATGGAAGGATAAACAAAAGAAAGAAAGGAAGGAAAGGAAGAGGACGGGGGTGAGCAGAAGGGGGGGGGTAGTCAAGAGGGAAAGAGGGCGACGAGAATACGTGAGAGAGGAGAGACAGAAAGAGAGGATGACGATTACGGTGGGCGGGGGAACGGGGAGAGGGAGGGGAGTCGGGGGCGATGCCCGCCTCCGTCGGATCTCAGCGCCCCGGGAGTGGCGGGGCTGGAAAGGAGGGAACGGGGAAGGTGAAGGGAAAGGACGCGGTGGGGTTGGAGCGGCAATGGGGGTGGGAATGGGGGAGAAATGGACGCCCTCCACGATGGGGAGGCGGCGGCGGGGGGGGGGGGAGTGGGTGGCAAGGTTTTCGTGGGATGGCATGGGGGAGGACGGGGAAGTGAGGATGCGCTTCCGAGGACGATCCTGTCGCCCACCTACCCCTGCTATCCGAGACCGAATTTTTCGATCGCGACCACCACGAAAGTGTGAGTGGCGTGGGCGGGGGTGAGAGGAAGTATCACGGAATGCGATCGAATCGAAAAGGAATGAGAGAGGAGCGAGCGATCGAGACCACGGTTCAGCGCGAATCGAGTGAGCTAGGATTGAGAGGAGTGGGGAGAATGGGGCAGGGTGGGGAAGGGGTTGCCAGCGTGTTTGGGTCGGAGACCCCTCTTTTCGGTGGCCACCGAGCCACCCGATCCTGTTTTTTTCCTCTCTCTTCCTTCACGGACCTGCTTTGGCGAGAATTTCGTGCGGTCGGTTGGATGGGAAGGCGGCTGGGTCTCTTGGGCGTGGGTGATGGGGGTGATGAATGCGTGCGCGCTGGTGGGGATGAAGATCTCAGGGGCCATCTAGGGGGCAAAGGATGAGGAGATGCTAGAGTCTTGGTCAAGCTCTTTAAAGAGATGCCTCTTTATTGAGTGCATGTGCATATTCGCATCCAGAGCTAACATTTAACATGGATGATGAATAATTCTACATAGATGCTACAACACGGCGCTTGTATATGGAAGGTTACCCGGAACTTTCAGACTAGAGGAAAAAAATATTGTGACAGTATAAGAGAGTCATGCCAATCAGAATGAAAACATCTATTTCATTCAGAACTCTGATCAAATTAACTAATGGCTCAGTCTTTTCACGTCGTAAATCAACCATTATACATTTTTTATTTATTATGTAACCGCCATTTTCACGAAAATATCAGGTTGACCGACAATGCCAAACGTACAACCAGTTGTTAGCACATATTGAGAAGATTCACGCATGATGTTCGTGATGAAATTCAAACACGATGATTGGCCAAAAAATTCAATTTTCAACCGATGACAATTTTTATTTCGACCCACTACATCATCATCATCATCGTGACTTGATTATATAATATAATTTATCGAAACTTTAATCGTAATAAAAACACTATCCTGTGGCAATTTCTTTTTATGGACTCCCGTCAATTTTTAATATTGAAATGGTAGTTACCTGTTGAAAACATGACCGGTAGCAAAAAGCCTGTTGTTTGAAAAATACTAAGTGAATGGTACATTTCATTATGAAATGTTTCCAAAAGGTAAACCTAAACTCGTTCTATACATATTTGGAACAAGCACAGATTGAATTAAAGAAATCCACGAGGCTATTAAAATACTGAGACAATTTTGCAAAATTTACTGTTTTATGGATTCTTAAAGCATGGAAATATTTTCTTTGATTTTCATAGTATAAATTTGACTAATTTAGAGAATATCAGGAAGAGTGCATCATAAATATCTTATTTGCCAAAGAGATTTGAAGTTAAGAAAAGAGACGTTAAATAAATTTTTTCTCTTACCTATTTCTATACGGGTGGTATTGCATTATAAAATACGAGGCAAAAGATGATGTACTCCGAATGGAAACTTAAAAGAATATTTGTCAAATTATACTTGGAACTTAGTGCTGAATTAATCATGAAGTTGGTCCATCATGTACGAATAAGAGTGTACATTTGAAGGTTTTAGAATACCTACATTGCGATGACTGGAGTAAACACTTTGAATAAAGAAGAAATGAAACGAAGGAGAGCAATCTGGTAAGGTAAGAAAACTTGAAGCAAGGAGCGAAAAATTCTAATGAGGCACAAAGAGTACATGAAATATCGAAAGGAAGCAGCATACTGAAGACTACTATAGAAAAATAGCCAGGGAAATACCATTTCAAAAGAGACAGTGGAATTACTGGTGATCAGAGAAAAGGACGTATGATAATAAGGGTGTCTGTACACAATGAAGGGTAAGTACAAATATTGTGCAAAAAGTCTCAGCAATGTCTAACGAATGAAAATGGGTATGTCTAACATGACCTGACCAGTATGGGACTTGAGACAAAGCCCAAAAATTTCGGAGTTTAAGAGGACGTAGACGGAGGGTAGCTTAACTGGATAAAGCACTCAGCCGGACGTCAAGGGATATGGGTTCGAATCCCATTCAAGGCGAATGATATTTAAGCTCTGAAATAGTTGCAATGGGACTTAAAGAATTAAAACAACCTTATGTGAGGAAAATAAGCCCATCCATTTTTCAGTCTTCGTAAAAAAATTGTACCATTCACGAATAATATATTATTAAAGGTGCAGCAGTTAATACAAAATTACTTCCTATATTATTCTATAATTGAAGCCTCCATTTAGATTTCATCCAAATTAATAGTCGACAAAAATTATACATGATGAAAAGCTTTTTCATGAAGAACGATATTTTTATAGAATGGCGTGGATTTAATTTCCCGAATTTTTTTCAGCTTTATATTCTCTATAAAATAATTCAGTAAATTTTACAACCAATTGCAGTTAGTTTGCTTTGAACATTGCTTTCACTTATATCTAATGGGGAAATTGCTATTTCGTTTGATATAGGCTTTTTATCTTCCATTTACGCAGCTTCAATATCCACTTGATACAGTTATAGCCATTGCCCTACAAGCCATTGCTTGCAATCACGCTAAAAAGCATGCTCTGCAGACTATATTCAAATTTACTGGCATGACCCATTGCGCCCAGGCCTAAAAATTCTCATTAAAATTTGACCAAGGAAATTTTTATTCATTCCTTTTTTGTAACCATTTTTGATATAACATCGTTTTACTTTCAGAATACGTATTCCAAGCTTTCATCAGCTCACACACAAGGTCTGTCCCAAAAGTAGTAAAACTGAGTCGATTTAACACAATTTGTGCCTAAATTTATACATTCACTCTATATTCTTCGCAGTAGCACCCTTGTGCATCCATACACCGCTGACAGCGGGTTTTCCACGTCTCGTACGTCTTCTGGAAGTCGGAGCCTGGGATGCTGCTAAGCTCCCTCGTCACGGCCTGTTGTGACGCTTCTACCTAGCCGTGGTGGCATCCTTTCAGCACAGATTTGAGGCGGGGGAAGAGGAAGAGGTCTGGTGGATCACTGTCTAAAAAATTTGGATCCTCACAGACATGGTCGAGAAGCCCTAGGCAGATCCGCGTGAGAGTTTCCTCTTGTTCGTCCGATAGCACTCGCGGCACCAGCTTCGTTTTCAATCACAAGTCGATGCATAATCGTTTTCATACTTTCAATCACAAGTCGATGGACAACACTTTTAGGAATGCCAAGTCCATCAAAAACCATGCGAAGAATTAATCTGTGATCCTTGTCCAACAAAGCCTTCACTCTTGCAAGGTTTTCGCCACTTTTTGAAGTTGAAGGGCGTCCTGAATATTCGATGACTTCAACATCTCTATCCTCCTCAAACAACTTGTGCTCCTCGAAAACACCCGATCTACCCATGGCATTATCACTCACTCGCGTTCCACGCGAAATTTGATGGCGTTGCGCTGTTCCAATGCGCTTGTTGCGCGGCTCATGATGGAGAGTAACGAGGTCCCGTTACATAGGTTTCGCGAACGAACGATCCAGATTCCGGCTGGGAGCACAAAGGCTGGGAGCCAACTTCCACCAGGCTTCAGCCTTTCCTGAGACTCCCTCCCTCAAACCTAGCCAAACGAATCGACTCCCGTCTACCTGGGAAAAAATAAGTTTTGCTACTTTTGGGGAAGACCTTGTAGTCTTGATTTCACCCAGTTGAACTTTTCAAAAATTAAAACGAGCTAAATGTTTCTTACGAGCATAAGGTGAAAACTGAAAAAAATGCAATGACGAAAAAACTCAACTTATTACATAAGTCCGTAACATTGCGAGACAACATGCGCTGCTAATTTCTGTCACCTATGGTTGTGCTGAGTTTCAGTCTAGTTTATCTTCAAACATAAACGCTTTTAACGGGTGAGTCAGAAACTCCAAGACATTAGCATTCCATTTTGGCGATCGTCCTCAGCAAATATTTGTTAACCCTTAATAATCGAGGGGCATCAATATATAGACCTGGTTCACTTACATTTGCAGAGAAGAGCGACAGTTAATTCTGAATTGTTCGAAAGTAACTACCGCAGCAGGAAGGAGAACAATTCCAATAACAATTAAGATAGCATTCTTCCATCCATCGAAAAATAAGTATAATGCACCTCAATGAAAATTGTTGAATAATAACAGGAAGTCACGAACATTTAAGCTTTATTCATTGGCACGATATGGCTACTGTGGCCTCCCTCACATGACCAGCAACTTAGGAAACTATATGCAAACGCTGAGAAATAAGTTAAACATTCGGAGATGAAGATGAATCGATTTCAACTTATCCAAAACTTTGCAGCCGGACGACACAAAATTGAAGGTTCTCATTCACTCGCTCGGATAGAGAAATTCGTGCAAAAGCGTCTGCACTTGTATCTTAAACATGCTCTGGTCCTTATCGCTCAACTTTCGCATGTCTCTTGTAACCGAAAGGAAGAAAGGATCAACTTCCTCGACACCCCTCTTAGCCCGCAACCACTCCAACAGCTCCTGGGACAGCGTCGACGCCCTGAGCTCCCGCCTACGGTACTGACGGCGGTGCATCGCCTGCGGGAGAACCCCAGGCCAACCACTTTCTATCCCGCTGCCGGCGCCTCCGACCCACGGCTGCTCCACTGCGGGCACCTTGGTGGGCGCCCTTGCGGCGACAGGAACGGAGGTCGGTGGCGCGGGACTCGAGATGCCCTCGGGGTCGACGTCGGCAGGCGAGGAAGGCGCCGCGGCCGCCGACGGCATCGTCACCGGACTCCTAGCTTCCGAAGGTGAAGGGAATCTGTTTACTGGGGAGGATTTCCTGCAACACGACGGAAAACGGTCAGCGCGACACTCGGAACACTATGGAGATAGTTCCACCCCTCGCTCCTGGGGAAATGTTTCGGAGGGGATCTTAACAGACGGTATTGTTCCCAAGGGCAGGTGAAAGCAATGTTGTAAGTACGGTGCGGTCTAGAGCTACAGTTAATGGAGGATACAGAAATAAAACATTTGATTGAGAATAAGAAATTTGGCAAAAACTAATAAGTGGCACTAATGACCATTAACCCCAAAGAATCGGTCGGAAACAAAATTGATTTAGTTGGTTGGAAAACCAAAGGAGAGAATTATAAACCTGATATCAAATGCTACGGTGGATGAAATTCACCGGTCAGGATAGGGGGTTCAATTTCATGTGCCACCCACTGTTCCCCAGAGAAACCTGGCGCCCGAAAAATCAGCAGAGTTCCAGAGACACCACCATAAAATTAAACCAAGGTCATCCAGTCAGGAGTCAACGTTTCAGTTACTACGCTACCACGTTCCACGTTCATTGATATGACTTCAATAAATAATTTAACACAATTAATTCTACAGGGCAATCAGCATGGACCGGGGCCAGTAAGCGGATTCATGGGATAAGCACATTCCGCCCATTACGGGAACAACTTCAGAAAGACATGGAAGCCAGAAATCAATGAAAACAGCAAGTATTCACGGTACATATATTAACGTACATATCCTAAACATATTTGTTTATTCATTTGGATCAGGCGAGTTCTCTCATCCCCTCCCCGAATCCTGGAAATTTGGAAGAAATGCACAAAACAATTATATGGAATGGTGAATCAAGTGATGTATATACAAACAGAATTTTTTGTTAACAAATATATTTGACGTTTTACCATTCATGGGTGTGATTCAAGAGACGCAAATATATGAATTGAATGTCATTAATAAAAGTCAATAAATAGCAACGGAAATTATAATGTAACAAGGACAGAATGGTGAATAAAAGAAAATAATGAAAGAATATAATAATTAAAATGCTAGAAAAAACTTTAACAAATAATATGTATATATTTAATCATATAGACACTATAGGAATCGTTAACGGGAAAAGGATAAGGAAACCATGGGTAATGAGATGATTGCAAAGATGGATGAGAGAAGAAGATTGTTTACACAGAGTTCGGCATACTGAAGTACAAAGAGTTCAACAATAAGTTGAGACGGGCCACAAATAAAGCAAAAGAAGAATGGTGGAAAACGCAATGCGAGGATATGGAAAGTTTACAGAGGAAGGGTGAAATTGGTGCGCTACACAGTAAGGTCAAGTTATTATCGGGAAGTAAGATGGCAGGATCTGTGCTTACAGTTAAAGATAATTGGGGTAAGATAATAGTTGAACCAGAAAAAATCCAAGAGAGATGGAAGGAATATATAGAAACATTGGATGGTAGAGAACTTAGGCCGAAAGGTTAGACATAGAAAATGAACATGACGTAGATAAAGATAGCTTAGGTCCAGGCATACTCGACGATGAAAAAGAAAGGGCATTAAAGGAGATGAAAGCAAATAAGGTCGTGGGGGTGGACAACATTCCTGTGGAACTGATGAAATGTTTAGGAAAATGTGTAAGGAGACTCTATATGGACTGATTCGTAGTATCTATGAGGAAGGAATCTGGCCGGAAGATTTTGTGAGACCAGTATTAGTTCTTATTCCGAAAAAGGTAAAGGCTACATCATGTGAGGATTACAGAACAATAAGTTTGATATCCCACGCAGCTAAAGTTATTCTCAGGATCATCAACAAAAGGATAGAGAGTAAGGCAAATGATTACTTAGGGGATGATCAGTTTGGGTTTAGGAAGGGGAGAGGTACGCTCGCTGCAATTGCAGTAATAGGATCACTAATCGAGAGGAATATAGAATGCAATCTGGACGTATTTGCCTATTTCGTAGATTTCGAAAAGACGTTCGATAGAGTAAATTGTGAAAACTTAATGAGCATATTGCAAAAAATAAGAATAGATTGGTGGGACAGGAGGTTACTAATCCACAACCTATATATATTATGTCTCAGCCTGCTCAGGTGCGAGTGAGGAACAGAGAGCCCGGATGGGCAGTGTGAGGTAGGGTTGCCCATGATCACCGGTGGTGTTCACGTATATGTGGAGGAAATGATTAAAGAGGCATGGGAAGAACTGGAGGTAAGAATGAAAGTCGGAGAGGAATTCGTAAAATCGGTTAGGTTTGCTGATGACCAAGCGTTAGTTGCTCAGTCAGCCAAGGGGTTGCAAGCATTGCTAAGTGAATTGGAGGTTCAGTGCGATGGATATGGGATGAGAAGCAATATTAATAAAATAAAGGTTATGCGATTTTCCAGAAATAAAAAGCCTCAGCTAAGCATTAAAATAGGAGGGGAAAAAGAAGAGCAAGTAGAACGGTTTACGTATCTCGGAAGTGTTTCGGACCAATACGGTCAAAGTAGTAGAGACGTAAGGAGAGGAATTGCGCTAGGCAAGGAGGCTTTCTCATAGAGGAGGGAGTTGATGACGGAGACGTTGAGTATGGAGGGAAAGAAAAGACTCGTAAAAACTTTGATATGGAGCGTAGCTACGGCGTGGAAACGTGGTCGCTGAAGCAGGACAATAGACGTAGATTGGAGGCTTTTGAAATGTGGGTGTGTAGAAGAAGGGAGAAGGTAAAATGGACCGAAAGGAAAACAAATGAGGAAGTACTAGGGATGGTGGGTGAGTAGAGGGGTTTGTTGGGAGAAGTCCTATGGAGGTAGGAAAAATGGATGAAAGGCGTATTGAGCGGCAGTGGGATTTTGAAGAAGGTAATAGATGGGAGAATGTTAGGCGAACGAGGAAAGGGTAGGAACAGCATAGGGATGTTGGACGGGATGAAGGGAGGAAACAAGTACACAGAGATAAAGAGGGTCCTGCAGATGTAGAGTGTGTTGCGGGATTGTGTGTTATAAGGAGATATAAAATATTTATTTGGTAGTTGTGTCCATCCAAAAACCAACCTTAACCGATAAATTACCTAATAATAATATAATCATATATGGCACAAATTAGGAAATCTTTACGGTCAACTATCGGGATGATTCAGGTACGCGGCCTTAAAACTGTCTCAACTTGGGGACTATCGTGAGCCATGGTTACTTCCTGGCCACCTAGACTGTGGAGGACCCCCTTGGTGATGCTGTGGCTTGG
The DNA here is from genome assembly GCA_037158775.1 of Hetaerina titia. Classification (NCBI taxonomy): domain Eukaryota; kingdom Metazoa; phylum Arthropoda; class Insecta; order Odonata; family Calopterygidae; genus Hetaerina; species Hetaerina titia. The sequence goes on along the minus strand of CM073768.1, from coordinate 107,469,636 downwards.
GATGGCGAACTAGTGATGCCATCAGGAGGTATCAGGATTCCGGCTCGAACAATATTTTAATGTCATGGTACGTGGAACATGTTCTCAGAATTTGGTCCATTGCATTATTTTACATTGGGGTAGCACATGATTGCAGAATGGAAAGCAATGGGCAGACTGTTGCCCTGGTCTAGGAAAGGGGAGCAGGGAATAGCAGAAGGGTGACATGACGTGTCCGGCCACTTGTGCATTTTTTTAGAGATTGTTCATGAATAAACTTAATGGCACCAAGTACGTTTTGTTGAAGGTGCACTTTAAATTGGAGGAACAGGGAAAATAGTATGGTAACAAGGTAAGGAGTTTATAAATAACGGCTGGGTAAGTTTTGTGATAGCTGTTACTTGAGGTACACTACATAATAGCATTATAAGGAGTTGCGATTTTCAACAGCTCCAGGGAGGCAGCCAATCAAAATACAACGAATAGTGATAGATGAAGAGCGAAAGAGGGTTAAAAAAATCGGGGTAATGGCATTTACCTGCATGTCCAGCCTCTTAGTCGAACGTTTCTAAAGTCTTGCGAAAATACTTGTAACTTTTTCAGAAATATCAAATGGCAGAACTTTTCTTCAGGATTGAAAGAAGCTGCAGCGGAGCCCATAACTTGAGAATTAAGGATGTTTTTTTATGTTTACAACAAACGTGTTCTAGGTTGTTACACGGAAGGCTACAATTGGAACTTTTCGAGACTAAAGGCGTTTCAAGGTCTTGAAAGAAATGGCGAGACGGGTCGATTTGAAATCAGCTCTAAAACACCACGAGATTTCCCATAAAGTCAAATATTACCCCCACTTGTTGCACGTGGCGCATGAACTCATTTGCAGCATATTCCACTCGATAATGGTGGCTTACTAAGTTACCACTTGAGGAGAACACCATGATAGTAGAAATCTCCCCTGAGATTTCCCGAAATAGTTTTCCAACACGATCGCTTTCCGATCGACAAAAGTCCTTGGCCTTGCTTTTCCTAGTGGTGATACAGGGGGCGTTCCAAAAGTAATGCAATTGAATTTCCCGCGCCGCTCTTATTGGTCGGAGTGGGATCGAACCGCTTGGAGTAGGTAGGGAGGGGGGGGGCAAAGCTTTGCCGCGAAACAGTTCTCAGTGCTCTCCAAGCTGTGGAAGCGGCAGGAGGTCAGTTATTGCAAACCTCTGCGCGCCACCGTGTCACAAAAAAAATGGAATCGACGATCTAGCAACGATACTCATTTATTAAGTTTTGCGCAAAACTGAAAAAAACTCTTGAGGAGACTAACAAAATGATTTGTGTGAGAGAAACTAACAAAATGACTAAAATAATAATACTGGTAGTCGAGTCTTTATTCCTAAAGATTTCGTCGAAATCTTATATTTCATAGAATGCTAGAGTCTCTTTGGCCGAAGAACAAGAAGTAACCTCCAAGTGCGCCTTTATAAAATATGCATGCTTATGTGTATAGTAACTTTTACGCCAGAAGAAACTTGATAACTAGAGGTTAATGCCCTTCTGAAATGCAAGTTCACTTAGGACTAAGATTTGCGTAAGGGATCATGTTTTCATCAGAGAAGGGGTAAGAACAATAGGTGACAAAGGTAAGTACTTTATTCACTCAAGGACGGAGGGCAGATTCATTTTTCAAGAATTTTTCTCATTTCATTAACCAACTAAGATATCCTTCATAGAGCATAATCTCAATAATGTGCAGTATAATCTCCCGGATAGGTGAATATACTGATGAAGAACGAAGTACTGTAATTGCGAAACAATATTTTAATTTTCAACTTTATTGAAAAAATTACAACTTAAATAGTAAATTCTATAAATCCAAAGGAAAAACCGAAATAAAACACCGTTATTACATAGTCTCTACTTCCATCTCTACTTGCGGGTTGAATTTACCGAAATTGAACCTATATTTGGATTTAGATATAACTAAGGCTATAGCTTTACGTGGTCTCTTAAGTACGAGTGCAATAACCCACAACCGAATCTAAGACACAGGTTAAGCAAGACACTCAAAAAAATAACGTGTCTTGACGGTTAATCATGACTATAATAGATGTTACTACTTTCATTTTAATTCAGATTAAAAATTATTCAACCTTACACATTTTACTCAAAAAGTTCGTTTCAATTAAAGAGTACCAAATTATGTAAAAGTTATATTTTGTCCAAATATAATAGAGCTCATATCTAATGACAAAAATAATGGAACTTCCCTTTAAGACAACTTCATCACATAACGAAATATCTTAAAACTATGACGAACAAGCGTATTTGCAACGAAACTCAAAGAAAATTGAAACCACGAAGACCATTTTTCACCTGCAAATTAAAAATGTGATAATCAAAAGAGAAAAATAATGAAATATAAAATAACAGAAATAATCTTTGTTTTAACCGCGCCTACATACTTTAGTAGAAATAGCTTTAAGGGAAGTGAAAGAGAGGGAGATAGTCGAGGAAAGGGATTCTAGAAATTCGCGGACCTCGGAGACCCTTACTTGGAGCTAAGAAAGTTTTGCAAAACTTATTGAGTACACGTACTTTTATTGAACCGGATCAAGGAGGTTGAAATAGACCGGAATGCTGCCAGTTGGATGAAAATATGAAGAATGGAACGCACAATTTTTATGAACATGTGCAATATGAGCGTCGTCGGATAACACAGGTCTGCATAGAACGTGAGTTATATCTGTGATTCGATCGACCGCTCTTAAATCGATTCATACATCCATGATAACGTGGGCGACTCATGCACTGACCATTAAAAAATCATTTTATTATTTTAAGTCTCCCCGTTAACGTTTCCCCTTTCTTTAAAACATTTTCATGTAATTCGTTGCTAATAATTATTCCTCTCGAAGCTAACGCACTCTACGTACTTACACACCGACATGCCCTCTAAATTCACGTAAAAACAGCTGTAGAGCGATAACAAACTAAATTAAAATGATGGAGCTTAAACGGTTAGTAAAAAGGTTGCCATTTCACAGCAAAACCTACCTGGCATTAACAAGACGTTGCGCTATCGCCATTGCCACTCCGACTACATAATCTGAAAGAAGAAACATCATCGTCTACAGCAGCATGCCTCCTTCACCCCATCCTCATAAGTCCTCTACATTAATGTTTCATCTCTTTGTTGGGCATCCAACATCCCTACGTCCCATAGGTTAACATGAGAGAGCTAATTTTGACAGTCTCTATGAAACCTCTTGCCACTCATTCGTTGAACATATTGTTTCTGGTTGAGTCTATATTTATTTACTTTTCCATTGAAAAGTTGCCTATCACCTCTCTTACAGGCTAATTAGCAATCTATATATTATGATAATATAGTCAAATTAAACCAAATATTTACAAATTATAGACAAATTAAGAAGGATGAACAGAAAAGGTATCAAAGATTGGTGGAATTGGTATCAAATAAAGTAGAATGGAGTAAACCTGTAAACTAATCCTAGGAATGAAATACTGATTATGATAATATAATCTTTCACGGAACGAAGAAATTTATTTCCCGCAGCTTGGATTTTTGAAAGATTTTTTTGCTGGCCTCCAAGCTTCACCATCATAAGAAGGGAGGGTACTGCCGCTAGTTTGTAAAATTTTCATTACATTTCTTTCCTCATTTTGTTTTTAGAAATTCTTCCAAAGGCTCCATACAACTGCCGAAAAACTACCCTTTCATTTTCGATATTCTATATATAGTAACCGTTGAATGATGCATCACATCCCAAATGTATCATTTACTTACTAAAGACAGTGATCACCTAAACTCATTTTCGATCATGGTGAGACTTTTCCCTTCACGCCATAACGATATATTTTTTATTACAGCTTTCGAGTTTAATTCGGTGACTGTTCATTGCTGTTTATACATAGCCCTCTGGAGACATTTTCGATTATTGTTCCACTGTTCTGACCGTGCACGAACAGGATAATTTTGAAAAACTTCTATTATAATTCAGTTCTTAAGGAGTTTGTATTTTACCCATTGTCAACAGAACATCAACAGATGGATTAAAGAGCGTGTATGACAAGCAGCACCCTTTCCTGACTCCTTGAATATTAATAATTAGTCCAAAAGTACTTTTATCTTTACCTGCTAATTCAATTTAATATTTTGCTTTTTGAAAGAGGCTCTAATCGCTTCCATTAGATGTAGCGGGAATTCAATGCCTTATAATACCCTCATTTATATGATAGAAGAGACGTCCACGCGTATTACTTTTCAAATAATATAAATGCGACGATCTTTTCAATAAATCACAAAGAAATGTGTAATACTACTGAAAACGATTTTTCTCACTTTTCAGGAATATTTAAAATGAAAAAATAATGTATGTTCCCATTGTACGGTCTATGCATTATGCGATAACATTTTCCAATCTCGGACAATTCTCTTTGGTACAATAGTGAAGCACGCAGAAACGGAAAAAATTGCGATAAAAACGTTTAAGTTGAAACAAAGTAAAGTTTTTACGATGCCTACGTTTATGCCTAAGCTTGCTATATTATATTATTATCATCATTAATAATGATCTACTGGCTACGGGTAGGTCTTTCACGGACCTTGGCATAACACCTTATTGTAGTCGTAAACTCTGATTAACACGACACAAAAAATTTTCTAAAATTACATACCACAATTATAGTAACTCGTTCTATAGCTTTGATTACTTTCTAACTCCCGTTATTCCATCAAAAATGCCTGTTCATTTCTTCTCTCTACCCCACTTTCCCAGTTTTCTCCCATCTACCGCGGTCTTCAGCAACCCATTGCCTCGCAGCATCTCCTGCATCCACTTACCCTGCCTTCGAATTTCACTTTCCTTTAAAATATAGCAATTTTAATTAATGGCATCTGAAATCATGCCAACATGTACTAAGTATGTCTAGATCAGAAGTTCACTCTTCTATGATCCCAGATAAGGACAACTAAAGAACTAACCCGAACAGTATTTTCGGTGAATTTAAGTGGCCTATTAAATTCCATAAACGAAGAAAAAAGGTCAATTCATAGGTATTTGCCTAATCCAACTTACATTGGAGTGTTGAAGTACTCGTGCAAAAATGACATGCGATCCGTCCAGCGCCACTTCGCTCTCTTGGTTGCATTCAAGTTGTCGGCTTCCATGTTCCTCTTCTGTCTTCGGTAGACACTTCTCAAGATGTTCCATTTGTCGTGGCACTGTATTTCTACAAGTAAACCAATAAATAAAATTAGTAAGAGTATTTTTAGAAATAACATGTTTAATTTTAATTATACGGATGTTCTCCTGAAAAATTTACTTTGCCTCGCATTCAAAATTTTAATTACAGCTATCTCAGCCAATTACCTAAGAATGCGTCGTTTGTTTTTTCGTAGCTTTTGTGCAAACACACATTTTAAAAACAAATAATTTTAAATTAGGCATGGTAAATGAGGCACCAAAGTATTGGGGTGAATGAGGGAGTTGATATCACATTAAAATTGTGCAATTTCCTTAATCATAATAACAAAATTGTGTATTGCTAAATTGCATGCAGAAGAAATGTTAAGATTAGAATGGGGAGGGAAGCATACTGTGTGAAATAAAAGTGGGCAGCGAGATGATTAAGTCGAGTTTGCACTTGACCAAGCAGTAGTGAGTCATAAAGCCTTTGGATTTCATTTCTTTTCGTAAGCTTTAAAGGAATAGTGCGCGAGGTATAGAATGAAGGTTAAACACAAGTAACAAAAGTAATAAGATTCTCGAGAATTAGAAAAGCCAAGTAAACATTACAGCAGGAGGGAATGAACTCGAGTAAGTGCAGACCAGGAAGAGGACTACGGATAGGTTAGGAAATATCATGGAGCCAGATGCCACATGGAATAGAATTGTACCTTACTAATTTATAGTAATGGAAGAATATCATTACCAGGATCTTCACTCAAATAGAGATGACTCAGAAATACATTGAACAATCATGGAATAAAAAAAGGAACGCATGTTATAAACATGTATTTTCGGGAAATTTCAGATTTTCGAACGAAATGCTAAACTTTTTTCCCTATTTGCAGCATTCACTGTATTGTACGCTTGGCACAAAATGTTTTCGCAGGTCATTTTGAATTATAAAGGAACCGTATTAACGGTGAGCCTCGGAACATTCTAAATTATGGAATTTTATGAAATAAGTCAACGAACAGCTAGCAACATTAGAACACTTTCTTCCTTACCTTCAGATAGCTGCTAACTTAGGGGGAAAGAAGCAAGGTTTGTCTTCAGGCTAACAACAGCCCATTGAAGCATTCATACGCAGCATGGTTTTATACGAAGATGAGGCATGGCATGGGGAGAAGAAGAAACAGGGGACATTGGAAGTGTGGCGAAATATAGGTAGAACTTAAGTAAAAATTCTGATGCAGATAACCGTCGAGGAAAAAACAGAAAGAACTACGGAGATAGATCCTGTTAATTAAATTATGACAGTCGTCCCAGGGAAAAAATAATCAGGAAGAGGTAAGTCGATAGCAGAATTTGAGCGGCTGTGTTCAACCAATCTTCGAATTTTTGGCCAGAGATGATTACAAATAATTATTTGAACGACAAATCACGGAAGCCCAAAAACGCAAAATTGACAACCAACGCGTGCATGACCAGAAAATAAGAAGCCAGTAAACTTTATTGACTTGTTCCCAGGATCCACGGTGTAATATGATTTCTGATATCAATTATTACATTTTGGCGAAAAACGGAATTAAATTCGCGGAACAACATATAAATATGATTTTATTGCCTTCTTGTCGAATTATACGTATATTTAGTTTCAACGCAATGCATTTGCTGCAACTACAATAGCAATATAAAAAAAGGCGCAACACGTTTCTGTGAGTATTCTGATAGTGTGGCAAATGGGCACCTCGCGTGCTCAATGAGACTATTGAGACCAGTTTCCTTAGCACGCAAGTGTGTTGGAAAGAGGAAATGAGAATTTGTCGTGAACTACGACTCCCCACGTCTTTAAGGAAGTCGCTAACATTTGCTTTAAATGTCTTACAAATGCTGAGATTCAAAGTTAAGAAATGGACTAACAAGAAAATGAATTCATTATTATGATTCCTTTATGAAGTTGTTCGTGTATGAAAAATATTTATTCATTGGAGCATCAGAAACAAAATAAAACTGGTACACATCTATTTTATGTTGCGACTCAATATGTCTCCTTAAATTGACTTCCAAATAAAATCCTGTTCGTGTCCTATTCTCCAAACCGTCCAAGTAAATTAAATTCCAAATGATCAATCAAAGTTATAAAATATCAAATATATTTTAAGAATAAGATATTAAAAAGATCACACACCCAATATCCAGGAGTTAGATTTGATTTGAATAAGTTACCGAACCACCGTATACGACAAGGATAGACGACTGGAAGTTCATGCGGCGAATGTGAATTTCCTATCTCTCAAAATGCACAAGTATATTGTACTTGCATTGTAATCCTCCCGTCCACGATACACACATTAATAGTAAATGATGTCAAACTGATCCATGCAGAATACTTGTTTTGAAATAAATTAAAATAACTGCATGGTCTACGAAGAAAATAGGTGCGCCAGGACCCTGAATGATCGCCTCTCCTAGGGATGGTACCGAACTATATTTCCCTTACCTATTGCTAAATCTCGGACCGGATAATTTCCCACTGCAACTGATTTTTAAAATACTAGCTCACCGAGTGTAATTTATTGACGGAGATTCACACAGATGGACAAATACTGGATCAGCACAATGGGAAACGGAATGGAGGGTTCGAAAAAACATTTCGTGGGAACGCGGAAAACTCTCGGGCGCAAGAAGCTTCATCACTACCCTTTAGCAAGGCAGAAAAACGCCGAACACCCGCACCTCGCGGTTCCAAATAATAAAAGCGGGACGATTCCGCGTAGCCTCATTCCGATTGCAGACAGAGGGAGGGATCCGAGTGCAGTCGACAGACGTATTTTTCGCGAAAGGTAAAAGGAAAAAAAATTCTGTCGCGGTTTAGGCGAGCACACACTTTGAGTATCCACGCCACTGCAAAACCGCAAACGGAAGTCCGCCATGGCCTCGCTCCATCGGGAAAGGTTTCACGACGTGCATTACTGGCCCGTTGAATTGAAGCGTTTCGACGGGGATAAAATATATTTAGAGGCCCGGGTGGATACTAACACCTCATAGATAACGGCATAGTATCACTATTCTTCGCGTAACCATCGGGTCTAAGAGTAGAGGAAGAAGTAGCAGTACTTTCTATGAGAAAAAATAAATACTCTCATTGGGATATCATATAAGGCGATTACCGGAATACAGTATTAGAAAAAATAATGAATGGAAAAAGTACCGCAGGGCTAGACTAAAACACGACGATATATCATGTAGATGGATTACCATAACGAGAGACATGGACTGATGCAGGGAGTTACGAAGAAGACGCCACCTAAAAATGAGTGTAATTAAAAGAAGAGGACTAGAGAGATGCAGCAAAACAAGCAATTACTGGACTAAAGACTATAGAAAAATTATAATGGGCTTCACCGAATGAATCTTCACCTCAAAAATCATTAGCTTTTCTTTTGAATTCATAATTTTTTCACTCAATGATCGATAGATTTCTTCTTGGGGTCAATCTCCTTAAGGCATTCGGCAGATCAGTGAAACTTTCCCTGTCGTGTATCAAAAGAAAACTTTTGCCTTCTCATGATCTAATATTGGACAGTCATGACTTCTCCTTAGTCTACCATTACTCGCACCACAGGCTTTCCCCATCACGATGAATTGTAGTTGTACATATGGTCCCGCACCATGTGCCCTGAATTCCTTGTTGAATCTTTCATTGTTTTGTATGCTTAGTTAATATCGACTCCCTTTCTTACACCATTCATTTCAAACTCTTCATCTCGTACTCCCTCGCAGTACATGTCATTTGCTACCCAAAGTTGACACCTTATATTTCAATATCTCATTATTTAGTTCTGCACGCATTCTACCCACCTAAAATTCCTCCAAGATGTTTTCTTACCCCTCTACCTCACATTCCCAGCATTTTTCCCTTTGGCATCACATTGCCTATCAGTATCTCTTCCATCTACTTGTCATGTCTTCTTTGAATTTCTCCCAATAGTCTCTCTTCCCTAACCCTGATCAGAAATTCATCGATTGTTCTCTTTCCGTCCATTTTACTTTTTCATTTTTATCAATCCCCACATCTCAAAGGCCTTCAATCTACGTTTATCCTCTTGATGATCATGTTGTTGACCCCTAAAAATGTTCCATATTAAAGATTTCACTAGTCTTTCCTTTAATTTTTTACTTAAGACGCCTACGCCCAACCCTCGCCTCGGTGTAAACGTTTCCCTACCTGACGCAATTCTTTTCATGTCCCTTCCTTTTGCTCACCCTCCTCTAAAATACATCCTAATCATGTTGACAACTATTCCTATTTAGGTGAACTTCTGCGTACCTGTTCTAGTTCATGTCCCTCAAGTTTAATGTTTATCTTAATCTTCCTATTCATTGATTATCCCATTACCTACGATTTTTATGAATTATTCTCATCCCATACCTATCGTACTTACTACGCAAGGCGCCAAATAATGATTTTTACCCTTTGGCTGACTGACTAACCAACGTCTGATCAACCGTAAATCTCACTAATTAGAAGAGTTACTCGCCTACTATCACTCCAGCCTACAGTCCATCCCATTCCTCTCTTACCATTTCCTCCTCATATATATTGAAAATAACCAATGATAGAGACATACTTGTCTTACTGCCCTGAATGGCACTCCATACGAGGTCTATCCAATATGTACACGAACTGGTGCAATCTGGCGGCCATGACGTGGACTATACCGCCGCCTACCAGCGGCGCTAGTGGGAGGGGCTATGTTAGTTTCTGTTGTCCTTGTTTATGCTGTTTGTCTAAAATTGAAATTGACGAAATCACGAAGCAACGAATTAACATCAAGTTTTTGATGAAGTGCGGTAAAGGTAATCAACAAATTACTGAAATGTTGACAAACGTTTACGGTGATAATACTCTGAAATAAAATCCTTTTACAAGTGGATTAAATAAAACAAAAAAATCAAGAAAAAGCCGATCGAAAATCAAAGTCATGCTCCTGGTTTTCTTTGATGGCGAAGGTGTGAATCATGAATTTCTTCCTTAAGAACAAACAGTAAATGCTGAGTTCTGCCTTACAGTCCTTAAGCGCTTGAGAGATCGCGTGCGTCGTGTGCGAGCAAATTAGATTCAAGGCGTTGGATGGATCCTTCACCATGACAATGCACCTGCAAATTCAGGATTGATTGTTCGCCAATTTCTGGCAAAAAATTCAATCACCATCCATGATCATACTCCTTATTCGCCAGATCTCGCCCCCGGCGACGTTTTCCTATTCCCAAAATAAAAAAAATGTGATGAGGGGATCACTTGGGAAGATGTGAACAAAATAAAGCAGGAAACGTCGAGAAAATTAAAAAGCCCAACTGCCGAGGACTTCCAAGGGTGCTTCAAATAGTGGAAAAGAAGATTGAATAAGTGCACAGCAATGAATAGAAGGTACATTGAAGGGAACAAAATCGATATAGACTAAATTTTGCAAAATAAAGCTTTTATGACCTCAGTTCGCGTATTTATTGGACAGTCCTCGTATTCCGACTCTCCATTCGCTATATTCACCAATACAACCTGTAACATGCACAGGATGCGATAAGGCGTATAACCTACTACTTCTATCTTCTGCAAAATTTTCGTTAATTCAGCTCAGTTTACTCTGTCAACCGCCTTCTAAAAATTCACCGAGAATACAAATACGCCCTTGCTGTACTCTTACGTTTCTTTCTACTGTTGACTTCATTATTGCTATGGCATCACTTGCACCCATCTAAAGGCTCTTTCTAAACCCAAAGTAATCTTTTCCTAAGTACTATTTTGCTATCTTCTCCATGATTTCAGTTTTAAATCCTAAAAAATATCTTTTACAAAGGAGAAACAACTTATACTCCTTTAGCCCTCCTTAGAATACAATTATGATGCACATTTCAGTTTCCTAGTTTTCAAGAAAGTTCTTGACAGAAAAAATTGGGTGGATATAATGAATGCATTGTAGAAAATAAGAGTAGATTAGCGGGATATAGGACTTATCTGCTCCCTGTACAGGTTACAGACTGGTCAGATGCGAGTGGCTAATGGAGAACCAGGATGGGCAACGTTAGGAAGAGGAATAAAGAAGGGTTGTCCGTTATTACCTGTCCTGTTCTACGTATATGTTGAGGAAATTTGAAAAAAAGCCTAAAAACATCTGGAGATAGGAATGAAAGTCGGTGGACAATTCATTAAGTTAAGGTTGTTAATGATCAAGATTTAGATTGTCGGTCAGCCAAGGGGCAATTATTACCGAGAGTAGTGAAAAGGCAGTGCTATAGGTTTGGGAAGGGAATACATGCAAATAAAATGTGTTATGTGGTTTTCAAGAAAGAGGAAGGCTAAATTAATATTAAGAAAAGTTCATAACTAGAGCAGTCAACAGATCTTGGAAGTTTTCTCGACCAAAATGGTCAAAGTGGTAGGGACATACGGAGAAGAATTGCGTTATGCAAAAATGCTTTCACGAGGAGTGAATTGATGGCAGGCACGTTTAAGTCAGGATGTTCAGAAAATGCTCCATGAAACTTTTTTCTGCAGCGTAGTTATGTAAGGCGCGGAAATATGGTCATTGAATCAGGATGATGGGTGTAGATTGGAGGTTTTTGAAATGTCGCTGTGGAGAAGGTGAAGTGGAGAGAAAGGAAGCAAATCTGGAGGTTCTAGGAATGGTGGGGAGAAGAGGGTATTGCTGGAAGAAATAATAAGGAAAGGGGAAAAATGGATGCAGGGCCTATTGATTGGCATTGGAATGTTGAAGAGCGTGACAGCTGGGAAAACGTTACGCGAACGAGGGAGGGGAAGGAATAGGACAGGCGTATTAGATGGAATGAAGGGAGGAAAGATATATACGGAATTGAAGAGGGACTTAATGAAGTGTTCAATATCAGATTTTGTATTTTGTTTGGAGAGAAAAATTAACGAATTGATGCACAATTTTATTGGTTATCTCGACCCAAAACCTTCCTTAACCGGTGGAATCACATACAATAATACAGGTACTGATCGAACAGTATTCTGTCCGGTCTTTCTCCCTCATAAATGCTGCGATTTAGTTCATAAAAATTCTTAATTACTCGTTTCACCAAATTATCGATTGATTCTGCGGGAATGTTATCTATATAATGGAATGAAGCTACAAAAGAAACAGAAAGTATTTAGGACAAATTTTAGTTGAATATCCGCAGTGGTTCTTCTCGATAGTCTAGCCTCAGAACATACATTTTTAGCATTATCTACAGGGTTCGTCCGGAAAATAAGTGTACTAAGCTCAGGAAAAAAAATTATTACACTTTTACATATCTTAAGCTAATATTCCTCAAAATAGGACCCTTGTGAGTCGATACACTTGTTCCAGCGGCGTTCCCATTCCTGGAACGCTCCCGCGAAGGCATCATCGGGAACCTCTCGAAGACACGTCGTCACGGCCTCTTTGACGGCGTCCAAAGTCCCGTATCGCGTTCCTTTCAAACTCCTCTTTATCTTCGGGAACAGAAAGAAGTCCGGTGGTGCCAAGTCCGGGCTGTAGGGCGGGTGCGGCAGCTTTTCCACGCCGTGCTTGGCCAAGAAGTCCGACACGAAAAGCGCGGTGTGAGACGGCGCATTGTCGCTCAGGTTGTCAGTCATACGGTTGATCGCTGGCCGGACGCGGGCGACTCGTTTTCGAAGCCTGTCGAGCACTTGGACGTAAAATGCAGCATTTACAGTTTGTCGTTCAGGTACAAATTCGTAGTGGACGACTCCCCTTTGGTCAAAAAAGACAATGAGCATCGCCTTGATCCGAGATTTGCTCATGCGAGCTTTCTTTTGACGGGGTGATGATGGGGTGTGCCACTCCGCACTTTGTCTCTTCGACTCCGGGTCGTACTCAAAGACCCACGTCTCTTCACCCGAAACAACGTTCTCTAAAAAATGTGGATCATTTTTGCAGTGATCCGCAAGTTGTGTCGCGATTTCCAAACGATTGAGTCTTTGATCATCACTGAGCACTTTCGGCACCGACTTTGCACAATTTTTTCGCATCTGTAATTGGCCCCTAATAATCTCGTGCACTATTGTTTTTGGCACATTACACTGCTCTGCTATCATCCGAACACTAAGACGACGATCAGAGTTCAGTACATCGCGAACTTTTCGCACATTTTCGTCGGTGAGTGTCGTTGATGGGCGTCCAGGTCGTGGTTCGTCGTCGACCTCTTCTCTGCCCTCCACGAACATCTTGTGCCACCGAAAGATCATGTTTCTGGACATGGCTGACTCCCCGTAAGCCTGGTTAATCATACCGACAGTTTCGGTAGACGATTTCCCAAGCTTTACCGCAAATTTGATGGAATAACGTTGCTCCAAAAACTTCGGCATCGCGTTCCGTGACGTGGGTCGAGCGTGGAGGTTCGCGTTAACAGAGCTCCTCACTACACCACAGCTCAGAGCCGACTGCCTTTTTCAGCGTCGCTTGCCAACATACCCCCCTCCAATCGCAGCCCGTCAGAGGGAAAAAATCAGTACACTTATTTTCCGGACGAACCCTGTATATTTACTGAAATTGCCTGGAAAAAATGTATAGGGAATACATGGATTTTCCCATCTATTAGAAATATTTCGTTTGATAGGTCTCAGATTCCATGAAAGGCACGACCTTTGCTCCTACCACCAAGATCTGCACCGACGGCGGCTACAAGTGAATTAAAAACATTAGGAATTGGCCGTCGTTCACTGGTTTAACCTCATAAGTAGGATGTACGATAGAGATGTTGTCAAACCTTTTTTCTAGAAAGCGTTAAATGGAACATTTCTGCATAAAACACGTACTCATACGTGCAATCGTTTACTTTAAAAAGTAAACGATTAGCGAGCTCTATACAAATGACAAAAAAAATTAAAAGTTATTTTTCATTTCCAAAACATGGTTAAATATCGAAAAAAATTAAATATATAAAAGAGAACTTCATAATAACTGAAAGGCAGAAAAAAAACTAGACAAGACAACAAATGCACTGTAAATATTACCCATCGCGACATCTGTACATTTAAGGATTTCATCAACGAAATAAGCCAACGGTATGAAATATCAGGAGTGTCCGACGGAGGGATGCGTTCCCCAAAAATATTTCTTTGGGGGATTGCCCAATTCAAAGAAATTCAAGTATAACGAAATTACATTCATGTATTAACCTCTTTAATCAATTGGAAGGATGTCTCGGCAAGATGTTGAAATTGCATTATTAGCCCCATCGAACTACTGTAGGAGAGATGTTGTAAATACGAGGGTGTATCGTAAAGTATTAATTATTACCAAGAAATAACCGAGATGTATGGATCAAATTTATTCTGTACATTAATTGATTCTTAAGTATCTACATAATGTGGAGTAGTTTATATATTAGACCATCCAAATGATCATAAGAATGATCTTAGTTACGGTAGCATGTGAAAAATTATCCACGAATAACTAACTGGACATGTCAAAGGTGTCAGCACGCTTGGTTGCACGTCTACTGACATCCTTTTCAGAAACAAACATGGCGCGACCTGTCGAGGGAGACGTAGAATTTTGGAACAAGACGAAGAGAATATGTTTGGTCGCTTGGTAGCAATGGATGAATCGTGGATCTTTTAATATGATCCAAAGACCAAAGGGATGAGCAAGGACTGGAAGCACGGCGACTCACCGTACACCATGAAGGTTAAGGAGAGGATATGTTTGGTCGCTTGGTAGCAATGGATGAATCTTGAATCTTTTAATATGATCCAGAGACCAAAGAGATGAGCAAGGACTGGAAGCACGGCGACTCACCGTAGACCATGAAGGTTAAGATGCAGAAATCTGCAGGGAAAGTCTGCCTGGCTGAAGAGCTATCTTATTTTTTGAAATTGTCTTTACAGACTACCTGGAGAAAGGTCAAGCCATCATTGGTGCCTATTACTGCATACTGCTAAACATGCATGATCCTCTGAAATAGAAATGGACGCGGTATGATCACCAAAGGCATCAGTCTTCTTGCTGCCAATGTCAACATTTGCGACAACAATGCGACATTTTGCCACATCCGCCCTATTCTTCTGATCTCAGTAATAGCTCCTTTTTTATTCCCAGAACTCAAAAACGCAAGGTGTGGTCGGATATTTAACAACAAAAATGATGTCATTCAAGAGGTGGAAAAATGATTTTCGACGCTTTCTTCTGAGTTCTACAGTGACGGCCTTCGAAAGGCCACGAAACACTGGGTGAAACAAATAACTCTGGATGGTGACCATGCTGTCTTCAGAGTAAAAATGTAAAGTAAGTTCCCCTCTAGATTAATTTTTTAGCAACAATTAACATTTTTGACGCCCCCTCGTAAAATGGCAGAGATAATGTGCATAATAGATAGATTTAATGTCATTTTTTCAACAGACGAAAAGTGATTAGAATAACGTTGCCCGACCACACTAGGGGAAAAGTACTTTGTGTGATAAGTAGCCTGGTGTGTAATCAACCCGGGCCATACACCCTAGAGGTAGGCAGGATACCATCCACGCATGTACAAAATAAAATAATTTAGAAATTTCGTGACTTTGGTCGAGTTTCTCTTCACAAAGTCGAGAACATCATCAAACATTTGAGCAAAAGTTATTATCCGTGAAAGATTATGTAAAGTTTATGTTTTGTAGACTTAGACAGGCTTACATACTAATTTCTATCCTTCACTAATTGCTAACCGGAAATTAAATTTACGAAAGGAGAAAGAATGGGCGTAGAATACTCGTACGCTAACCTCCAAGGAGGATGGCGAAAGCGTGAGTCTCGGTGCGTGAAAGAATAGATTGCATTTTGACTGTAGTGTGAGTCTGGCACAGCGAAGTTTTGCGGGTGGCAAGATTTTGTCGCGATATAAAGTTGTGCCAACAGAAGTTCACCAACTCTTAAACGACAAATACGATTGGTGTATTTCCTAAAGTATAGGCGGCGTTTTGAATTAACCTCGCGATGACAGTATCTGTTGCAAACGGACATCGTAGCTTTTCGTCGAATCCCATAGAAAACGGATCTACTATCATCAACCGTTATCGAGAGACTAATTTCCTTTGCAGTGTTGTCTATTGAAAATGGAATAGCACCCGAGTTTGACTTTTCAGAAGTTCTGTTAAAGTTAGTTGACAACGCACAGAACTTTCCAAATTGTTAGTGAACAAAACGTAACCAAAATAATTTTGCCTGCGCGGTTATCTCCCTGTTCAATTTTGACGTCGCATTTATGTATGCCTGGAATTTTAAAAAATACTAGAAACCAACGCTACCTATTTTGTGCGAGATTATTTTTTATTCCCAGAGACCGGATCGTACAGTGAATCATGTCGTTGCACTGCGTCTATTAAACGACCCACTGCCTCTGTAAAAAACTAACGCCAACCCTACTGCAAGCTTTGTTACCTGGTGTAATCCTTTCTCGAAAGTCCCTCCCCGTAGCATTGCTTTAACGCATTTCAAGAGAGCCCTCTATGACATGTCATGCCGTCCCTATCCAGAATGAACGATACTCTTCATTGACAGAGTAAAATTGAGCAACTAGCACGGTTAAACACTCACCGGTTTTTCCACCACCCACCACTTCTGCTACCTCCTTCCAGCATTGGTTCAGAGCGATCCGATTTTTGTACTCCCCAGACGCCGGATTGTACAACGAATCACGTCGTTTCACTGCGTCGATTAGACGACCCACCTCCTCCGCGGTCCATACCACTTCTGCCATAACAAATTACTACTAATGGCACTCGAATAATATTGCAAGGCACGATACAAGCGAACATGAGCGAGGATCGTGAACAAGAAATCGTTGGCAGCCCAACAACGTTAGATGCGCGCGCACGCCCCTGCAAACTTGCTCGAACGGTTCGACGAACCGGATAAAGCAGTCGCAGGTAGTTCTACGACGAAGCAGAGGCGCCAGCACCGCCGTCCAGCGGACAGCTCAAAACCGTCGAATAAGGGCGCGGGAACGAACGCGATCTTGCTCGTCGTAGTTCGCTACGGGGTCGCACGAGGGCAGACTCCCTGGAATTCATGAACGGAACGCGATTCGATGATGATCAATCGCGCTGGAATCAACTGGAAATCGAAACTCAGCTGCTTGATGGATGAATGGTACAAACAAATGGATGGAGGGATGGTACAAACATCAGTGTGCAACGATTTCTGAATAGAGATTTAATTTTCACTGTGACAAACATCATCATACTACCCTACTGGTCGAGCCACCGGGAAGGTATGTATCCACGCCAAGCATGCACAGCACACGAACAGACAAAGTCACGCACCATGCGTGAGTCTCATTACAGAAATAATTGATATGCAATGAACTAGTAAACACATCAGAAAAAAGAACAGTGGACAGACCAGTAGGAATATCGTGCAAAATCTTCTTAAAGCAACTGAAAATTTAATTAACTTTCGAAATAATTATGAATTACATAATTTAATGTCTTTAAACTATCAATACTGAATCAAGATATGAGTACATGAATAGGTTAAACTATCAATACTTAATCAAGATATGAGTACATGAATAGGAAACATGCGAGATTTGGGAGCCCCTTAGATGGAGGTGGACAATTGTAAAGAGTTCGATGCTGTGGACTAGGTTGTACCGGATGGCAACTATTACTTCTTAAGACAACATTTGCAGGCCGTCATTTATACCACACTTTCAAATACACCCATCGTATTAAGAACTAATAATACAGGAAACGGGTTATTATTTGTCAACGAGTCTTCAACATTATTATATACTAACTACTACAGGCTTCCACAAAATTTTCCAGAATAGTCAATTTCATTTGTAATAACATGTTATTCACAAATATCACTCTGAAGTGCTTCAAGAATAGTAAATCCAAAGTTGGATGACAAAAATGTTATTCTAGTCTATGGATATTTTTTATGACATTTTGTGGTGAGGGCATTCCTAAGCACGCTTGATCAGTATTCTCCTGCTAACACTAGAAAATCAAAATTTACGGTAAAACGAACTATCGACGACTTCACCTCACGGCATTGAGGTATTCGTGCAAAGGTTCCACGCATAAAACTTATGGTAAATATGAAACAGCATTTTCTAGCGAAATAAACTATTTCTCCAAGTGATTCAGCAGGATACTGTATTGTTTTTAATTAACTCTATTGCTTTTTCTCTAAGATACCAATTGATTACCGATGCACAAACGACTTATCCTGGGCACTTCCTAAAAGTTACTGATGAGTATTGAGTGAATATGATTAATTGAAATAACAAACACATTTTCCAGATTTACTTATCTGATAATCTTTCTATCGTGAGAAAAAAATTAACTTTTTTACCATGAACAAGGCAGAATATTAGTATCAAATTTTGAACTGTATTAACGAGGGGCGAATTCCGAGATGAGGATCTACGTATCATGCGCAATTTACTAACATGATTCAGAATATTAACTTCAGTTCTCATCAGATCATACTGGAAAAATAAAAGCGACCTCGATTCGGGAGCATGTTAGTGGGAATGTTTTGCCTCTAAATTTTCTTAAAGCCCGAGGTGCCTGGTGTGTACATAATGAAATGGTGCATTTTATTTGTATATAAACTTGTCATTTCATACACGAAACCATTTGATGCTTGTTACAATCATTATACAAGTAATAATAATGTTTTTAACACATCCAGATATTTTACTTCAATAGTTGAAGAAACATTTCCGCAATAATTAATATTAAAGACAGTAAGCGTTTGATCACACAAACATTTGGCTAAATTGGTGGTCGATCATTCGCTGAGCGAATAACCTACCTAATACCAGCCAAGAATTATTTTATTTTGTTATATGAGCTGCACGCGATAATTAGGGTGCATTAATGTTGATGATGCAATAATCAAGCTGTACGAGTACATATCGTCAGGTCAAATCACATGTAATACATACACGCATATTGCCCTTGTTAAGAGTATCACTATCGTATTTCAAGGACTGGAGTAGAGAACCCGCGCCCCTCAGCTGTTCGGAAAGCCGTTCAGGCCCGGCTAAATCGATAAGGGATTTTTAACCCTCAAACCCTCCCTCACCTTCACTTTTGAGATACACAACTAATTGCGCGGATGGATGGACTGAAAGCCGAAGGATGAAGGCCAGGTTCGTTGACCCGTATACTCATTGCACATAGCCTACTGGTTAAAAATGGTGAAGTATTCAGTCATTCATCGGGTTTAATATTTTGCTAAAGTCATAAACAGCAAAAAGAATACTAGATGCTGTTAGAAAAACACACTTGAGTAGGCATTAAAAACTCAGAAGCCATCAAGTATTTCCTCGAATAGCGGTTAGAACGCTTATTACGTACGAGACCCCCTGGGCTAAAAATTATACTTCAGTGTACGAAATTCATCCAATATAGTCATACATTTTTGATTCGCTTAACTTATTGAGTAAAAACTTTTGTTACATTGCTCCCTTAATGTGAACGTATATGTGATCCATGCTTC
Source organism: Hetaerina titia (assembly GCA_037158775.1). Lineage (NCBI taxonomy): Eukaryota > Metazoa > Arthropoda > Insecta > Odonata > Calopterygidae > Hetaerina > Hetaerina titia. The sequence goes on along the minus strand of CM073768.1, from coordinate 107,449,970 downwards.
ATTGATTTGACTCCAGTATTTCGTCAGCATCTGCAAATTGAGACATGCTCAGTTGGCTAACGAAAAGGATGGAGGCAACACGCGACGAGAAATACGCTGAACAAATCGTCAGCCGAGGTCAGTTTAAAAGCTTCCCGAACATTTTTATCAGAAACAAATACTTCACTAATAAAGAATTGGTGAGGGTCCCCTTCAAAGTTGTCTCTCCCCAACGTATACACTTATCCCAACGGTGTTTCCACTTTCTGAAACAAACCTAGAAAACTTCTTCTGGAATTCTCATAACCTCTTTCGATTTTTTCCCTATCTCTGGAATGGTGGCAAATCTTTTTCCTTTAAGCGGAATTTTAGTTTTAGGGAGCAGGAAAAAGTCACATGGGGTCAGGTCTGGTGAGTAGGGTAGGTGATGAAGCACAGCGGTCTTGTTTTTCGCTAAAACACACGAGTTGTGAAAGACGAATGAGCTGTCGTGGTGAAAAACCACTGGCAGCTCCTCCGAAGTTCGGGCCCTTTTCGCCGGAGTCTCTCTCTTTAGCGTTTTATAACCCCCAGGTAGAACTCCGTGTTCTCTGACTGGTAGGTATTCGTGGCGCACAACCCCCTTTGAATGGAAAAAAATTCAACATCACCTTGACATTCGAGCGAACTTGTTGAGCTTTTTTTGGGCGGGGTGATGTTTCACCAATCAATTGTGAAGATTGCACTATTTCTTCGATGTCATATCCATAAACTCATGACACATCACTTCATGCCCTACATGACGTGATGATCACCTGTTACGATCCTGGGCAAGAAGGTTTCATCCTATTCAGCAAAATGAAACAGTTCCTGACAGACTTGAACTCGATGTTGTTTATGGTCTGCTGTCATCAGGCGAGGCACGAATTCGGCGGCGACTCGATGCATCCTCAAATTTTCAGCCAGAATTTCTTAGCACGAACCAATCAAAATTCCACACTCTTATGCAAGTTCCCTGACAGTCAAACGTCGATTTGCACGAACGGAATCGTTCAAGTTCTCGATATGGGGGTCATCAGCCGACGTCCATGGTCTTCCGTAACGCTCGTCGTCTTGCAATGATTGCCGTCCCTTTTTGAACCGGATAAACCACTCATAACAAGCGGTGCGTTTCATAGCATTCTCTCTATAAGCCTTGGTAATCAACTCAAAAGTTTCCGTGAAGGATTTTCAGAATTTCGCATAACAACGCTGCTCCTTCAAAGAGCTCATTTCCGCGGATCCGATTTTCGCCGCACTCCACGAACACCCCTGCACACTAATGTCCGTAACAAATCAACAAAGCAAGGCATCAACTAAGTGGTCGAAGGCGGTTGTTTGGGAAGTTTCCACAGATAAAACGCCCCCAAGCGGATTAAAAAATAATCAACTGGAGGTTTGGTTTTAAAAAAGTTCGGGAACCTTTTGAATATACCTCGTATTCAATCGTACTATAGGAGATTTTTGAGAGTCTGTTCTTATCTATAAGACAGAAGCTGGTTTAAAATGTTCAAAGCCTGGAGACGATCAATAGCAACAGAACGCGTTACCGGAGTTGCAGTCACTGCTATTACGTAGTTAAACAAGTACATTGCCGCTCCCATTGCGAAAGAACATCGTCGAATAAGGTTAAGCGTATGTCATAAGCAAAGAAAATTTCATTGGGGCCACTCACCCGTTAGTAATAAAAACATTGTACATGAAACGTGTTTTTCCGCAAGAGTCCTATGGGAAAAACACCTTCGTGGTAAGCGTTTTCCATCATCAGAAGCATGAGCTAGCGAACTGAACACGCTTACAGGTGTAACCTGTAACTGTGTTACCTGAAGCTGGCAATGGGTGCTGCTGACAATCTACGAGGATGCTTCTCGCACAGCGGATTGGGAAGAGAGCCAGTGAGGGGTGCAACGATATTGAATAAACAGGTAGGAAGGAGCTTAGTTTACATAAGAACAAGCAACTGATAAAATATTACAAGGAGAAGTAAAAGCAGAACATACGAACTCGGCCATTGTAAATGTATATCTAGCACCAAGCAATCATAGGGAAGAAGAAATCAAATGGGTACACGAAGAATTCGAGGATATAATAAGGTATGTCCTCCAGGGAAACATTAGATAAGGATGAGGGATTGGAATGCAACAAAAAGCGAAGAAAGATATGGTATAGGTGGGGAATTACGGTTTAGGTACAAGGAATGACCATAGGCAGAAAGAAATTGAGTTCTACATGATACGCCACAAAAGATGTAGGTAAACATGGCGAAATTCCAGTTGACTCAGAAAGGTATCAGAAACTGAAGATGATACAGTGTATCGAAACCATGGTCGGCAATAAAGTTTTAACTGTGGAAAATTGCAACAAAGTTTTCATTAGGATGATATTATGGTTAGGCACAGATTTTGGAAGTGTGACCAATTCGCAAATTTTCCCGGGAGTAGATGCGGACTCTTAATAGAAATTAGGTGGTTATAAAGTATAGAATCCGACCCAAAAAGACAAGGCAGGGGAGGCAGGTTAGGAAATGGAATTAAGAAGCATTAACTGGAATGACAAGAAAGAAGTATCAATTTTTAATAAACAATTAAAGAAAAGTCGGGAAAAAAACGGGTTGAACCAGAAAAGATGTAAGGGAGATAGAAAGAATATGTAGAAAAACGGTAGGGTAAAGAACTTGGAGAGGGTAAAAGAAAGAGAAAAAGAAAACTTTGCACTTCCACACACTTTTAATATAACACGACCATGGTTTCGATGCGGCGCATCATCATCACCTGATGATGATGCGCCGCTTGCCGAAAGAACTTGGAGGTTCGACGGTGAGATAGAAAGGGCATTAAGTGAAATTAAATCAAATAAGGCCATAGGGGTAAACAACATTCTTGGAACAACTTAAATGTTTAAAAAATGTGGGAGGAAGAGTCTGTATGGACTGAATCGTAGTATCTATGAGGAAGGAATCTGGCCGGAAGACGGTGAGATCAGTGTTAGTTCCTATTCCAAAAAAGGTAAAGGCTACATCTTGTGAGGACTATGGAAAAATACTTCTGACTGATCACGCAGCTAAAGTGGTTCTTCGGATCATCAACAAGAAGATGGAAAGCAGGGAAAATGAGGAGTAAGGGGATGATCAGTTAGGGTTCACGAAATGGAGAGGCACGCGTGTTTCCATTGCAGTAATGAGATCACTAATAGAGAGAAACAGAATACAATCAGGATGTATTTGCCTGTTTCGCAGATTTTGAAAAGGCGCTTGACAGAGTGAATTAGGAAATACGAATCCAGAAAGCCCTCCCATGGACTACAATCTTGTGGTGGTGGAAGGGCTTGTGTGTTCCGATGACCCCTAGAGCTGTGCTGGCGGGAGTAATAATAATTGCTCCTGGTAGGGTCACCCATGCCAGATAGGTCGAAGGTTAGGAGCCAGACGAAAGGTAGTCCACGCAGCGTCTGTTCCTCAGTGAGGCGGCTGCAAAGGCGTCTGACCCCAGTGGGGCGGCCGTTAAGTGATGGTATCACGTTAAAAACACTATTGAGGAAGGCAACGGGAAACCACCTAAATTATCATTCCCAAGAATGTAATGATGGGCACTAGAGAATATGAGTCCTGCCAACTACGGGACTCGGCCCAAGAGGCCGTGTGTCGTACCCGGGAGCGGGAGAGGCAAGGCTTCCGCGGTCGTCATCGCACGAAACCCTTGCAGGGAAGAAATAACAGCAGCAGGACAGAAGACTCAGTAGAAGACGAAAGTAGTTAGAATAGGAACCTGGAACGTCAGGACAATGTTGAGGAGAGGCAAATTAGAAAATATTAAGCGAGAGATGGAAATAGATAATATAGATGTTTTAGGTCTTTGCGAGGTGAGATGGAAGGATAGCGGGGATTACTGGAGTGGCAATTATAGAGTGATATACAGCGGCGGGGACGAGAGCCAACGAGGGGTTGCCGTAATTTTAAATAAAGGGGTAGGAAGAAGCGTAGTCAACACAGAGAAAGCAACTGATAGAATTTTACTCGTAGAGATTAAAGCAGAGCCGACGAACTTGGTCATTGTTCAGGTATACATGCCACCGAGTAATCACAAGGAGGAAGAAGTCGATAGGATGTACGATGAGTTAGCGGATATCATCGCGAGTGTTCCTGCAGGGAAACATTTGATAGTGATGGGGGATTGGAATGCGACGGTAGGCGAAGGAAGAGAGGGTGGTGAGGTGGGGGACTATGGGTTAGGCACGAGGAATGAACACGGGGAGAAAGCAATTGAATTCTGCAGGAGACAGGGGTTAGTCATCACCAACACATGGTTTAGGCACCACAAAAGGCGTAGTATACATGGAAAATGCCAGGTGACTCAGAATGGTATCAGTTAGATTATATTATGGTTAGACAGGTTTAGGAACAGTGTGATAAATTCGCACAGTTTCCCAGGAGCGGATGCGGACTCTGACCACAATTAAGTTGTTATGAAATGTAACGTCCGTTTCAAGAAGATAAGGCAAGGGCGGCGGGCTAAGAAATGGTATTTAGAAGCATTAAATGGATTAACGAGGAAGGAGTATCAGGAGTCTGTAGAGAAAATGATGGACGACGGTAAAGAAGTGAGTAGTATCAAAGAAAAATAGGAATGTTTCAAGCAAGGGATATCGAAAGCCGCAAAAGACACTATAGGAACCGTTAACGGGAAGAGGATAAGGAATGGAAGAGGTACACGTGATGCCATTGCAGTAATGAGATCACTAATCGAGAGGAATATAGAATACAATCAGGACGTATTTGCCTGACTGTAGTGTGAATTGGGAAAAACACTTCAGTATATTGCAGAAAACAGGAATAGATTGGAGGGACAGAAGGCTAATCCGCAACCTGTACATATCTCAGACTGCTCAGGTGTGAGTGGTGAACGGAGAGTCCGGATGGGCAGTGCTAGGAAGAGGTGTAATTCAGGGTTGGCCATTAACATATATGTGAAGAAAATGATTAAAGAGGCATGGGATGAACTGGAGGTAGGAATAAAAGTCGGAGGGGAATTCGTAAAATCGGTTAGGTTTGCTGATGATCAAGCAGTAGTTGCTCAGTCAGCCAAGGGGTTGTAAGCATTGCTGAGTGAATTGGAGGTTCAGTGCGATAAATATGGGATGAGAATCAATATTAATAAAAGAAAGGTTATGCGATTTTCCAGAAAGAAAAGGCTAAGCTAAATATTAAAATAGGCGGTGAAAAAATAGAGCAGGTAGAAGAGTTTACATATATCTGAAGTGTTTTGGACCAATACGGTCAAAGTAATAGGGACGTAAGGAGAAGAATTGTGGTAGGCAAAGAGGCTTTCTTAAAGAGGAGGGAGTTGACGGGGACGTTGAGTAGGGATGTTAAGGCAAGACTCGTAAAAACTCTGATATGGAGCGTAGCTATGTACGGCGCGGAAACGTGGTCGCTGAAGCAGGATGATAGACGTAGATTGGAGGCTTTTGAAATGTGGGTGTGGAGAAGAATGGAGAAGGTGAAATGGACCGAAAGGAAAACAAATGAGGAAGTACTGGAGATGGTGGGTGAGGAGAGGGGTCTGTTGAGAGAAATCCTATGGAGGCAGGAAAAATGGATGAAAGGCGTATTGAGCGGTAGTGGAATGTTGAAGAAGGTAATAGAGGGGAGAATGTTGGGCAAGCGAGGAAAGGGCAGGAACAGGATAGGGATGTTGGACGGGATGAAGTGAGGAAAGAAGTACACAGAGATGAAGAGGGACCTGATATAGATTAGTTTGCTAGGTGGGGAGTCACAAAATGTTTATTTGATAGTTGTGTCCATCCAAAAACCTACCTTAAACGGTAGATTTCCTAATAATAATATCTTGTTAGGAAGAGGGTTCAGGCAGGGTGGTTCATTGTCACAGGTGTCAACTCCCTCCTCAAGGAGGAGGGAGTTGATGACGGGGACGTCGAGTAGGGAGGTTAAGACAAGACTCGTAAAAACTCTGATATGGAGCGTATGTACGGCACGGAAACGTGGTCGCTGAAGCAGGAGGATAGACTGGATAGATAGATTGGAGGCTTTTGAAATGTGGGTGTGGAGAAGAATGGAGAAGATGAAATGGACCGAAAGGAAAACAAATGAGGAAGTACGGGAGATAGTGGGTGAGGAGAGAGGTTTGTTGAGAGAAATCCTATGGAGGCAGGAAAAATGGATGAAAGGCGTATTGAGCTGCAGTGGGATGTTGAAGAAGGTCATATATATATATATATTCCAATTAGAAGTGCTCTCCATTTTATATCCTTTATAAAATGAGCACTAAAGCCATCTTGGTTTTACTGATGCTATTCCCGTTTTCTTGGCATGTTTTAGGTTTCGGAACGATTTTAACGCTACGGAGCAATCACACTGAAATCGGAAGAAAAGTTAATAAAAAATAAAACGCCGACTAAGCCATATGTTAATCACGGCATTGTGGCGCGAAATACTGCGACAAGAAATAGGATAGAAAATATAGCAAATGCCAATCAACAAATTAAACAGGAGGATATAGAGATAACAATAGTAAAACAGAAATGAATACCCGTTCTTGTTTCTATCCATGTTCCTGGATGGCCATTCAGAAAGTTAGGATTTTTTTCAATTCATTTGTGAACTCTTGAGTGTGCAGTTAAGAAAGGTCGCTGTTAGTGTATTGTTTATGATTAATAGCTAAAAGAAGTTCATGTAACTTAGAGCCTTCCTGAAGGACACCGTCAAGCCCTTTAGACATTACATTTTCGGCAACATCGGATGCAAACATAGGTAGGAATTTCTTTCAAAGATTTAATTTGAAAAAGTTCTTACTTTTTCGGATGAGTTTCTAATGTCAAGAACATTTCGTGGTGGCACCACGCCACCTCGAATAAAAGACCATTTTAAGGAGATAAAAAAAATTGGATGAATAAATAAATACCATTATTTTGACCTAATATTCCTTATATTTTATGATAGCACCCAAATTTCAAAAGTTGGCACAAACAATTAGTATTACGAAAAATAATAATAATAAACCAGAAAATGTACAGTCATTCCAAAATTTTGATTTCATATTTCTTACAGCGAAATAAATATAATTTAAAATTAAAAAATACAAGGCACACGTTTTCGAATTAAGAAAATTAGTTTCACTTTCCAAGCAGCATATTAAACTATCACAAACTTAGGTCACTTTATCATGCCACCTGAAGTAAAACTGTGCAAACACTTAACTCGTTTTCGATTTTTTCTCCACTTATTGTTTCGAAAGCCAAACCTAGGAAACACTCCAGATAAATTTCCTCTAATTAACTCTCAGAGGAAAACACCATGAAACACACAAAGCTTTTGTATGGAATATAGGAGCTCGCTCAGTGAGTCACTAGTGTTTGAATTCCACCGGGAATCATCCTTTGGACAAGTAATATCGCTCACTTATCAAATTTCGCTGCGTCTCATGGGCGAAAGCGCTCCAGACTTCGTGTTGAAGCCATGCGGCTCTAGTAGTTCTTAACCTCCCTAACACCCAACGTCTGCGAAAAAATCGATGACCCAAGAGGACACACAAGGCAAGTCTTTGTTCCCAGAAGGAATGGGACCCCAGACGAAAATAAACAGAATTCAACCGCCCACTCTACTTCCTCCACGCATGCGATGAGATACACTGATCCCTACGCGTCCCCCTCCCAACCCCACTTTCCTCTCCCTACGCCCTTCGCAGCCTCGTCACTCGTGTATCCAGGAGAAATTCATCCGATCACGCGTCATCTTCGCCCAGGGAGAGGCCACTCGCCATCCCGAGCGAAAGCGAACTATGCATTTCGGACGAACAACTAGTCATCACGAAAAATTCGCAAGAGTTACGACCCGAGCGATGAATTCATATTATTAGAGAGCCCTGGGTGAGTTCTGTGCAATATGCACGACATCAAAGGGATCTTCCGCAGTGAGGCCGGGAGAAGGGGGGGGCAAAAGATAGCAAACCTTGAAACAGAGGCTGTCTCTAATTTTTATCTATTTCCCCAGGAACACGAGTTTTCCCAAAGTCAAGATTCAACTAAATCACTTTCTCGCACACAAAAGTGACAATCACCCCGTTTCAATAAATCACACCTTTATTGTCGCTTTCAAGATAAAATTTTCAATCAATAGTAACTTTATATTATAAGGAACGTGGAGTGTAACCATCACACCGTAACTTGTGGAAGACATTCGTTACCATCTTGAGCAAGCTATCATTCAAGGAAAGCATTGTTGGAATCAACAGTGACGAAATAGTGGCCCGATACACGCCATTTATACTTGGTCAAACCTCTTATGGAATAGACTGAATATTTGGAAGCATTCTTAAATTTTCGAGAATCATACGAAACAAAAACAAGCCAACCAGTTCGTAATGAAGTGAAGCGACAGAACACAAGAAGTCACAATACTGCTACTACATCTCGGATGCCCAAAAACTGAACGCTAGGGTAAATCTATCGCGTATTTATCACTCGAAATAAATGTGATATAATATAAGCTCTGCGCCCTTTAGGAAGACAAGATGTAAATAGTGAGATACACTGATGTTTTACCACATTCCTATATGAGAGACTTATTCCTTTCCTTGATATTTTTCTGTCCAAATAAACCCTTCAACAAGCCCTTACTGTGAATTACCGGCACTGATTCGACTTCACTTATTTTGCATCAATTTCACTATGCCTTGCAAGTCGCTGCAAGGGAGTGTACGTATGACTCACGGAAATAACGTCGTTCATGACGATAATGTCATGAATTTTACCCTGTTGTATTCTAAAACCGCGGTAACGTCCTTACGGAAATGCGATTCCAATTTTTCACGGGAATACGTCAAACGAGAATTTTAATTTAGTTGCCGGCATTCCAAGTATGATTCAGAATTATAACGCATCGATTTGGGCCAAAAGAAGGAGGACCACACGCCCTTGCGGCGACTTCCGGAATACTGCGTGGACGTCGAAGAAAGAGAGATACTCAGTTTTCTGTCAAGTAAAAGGCTTATTCTTCACGTTCATTGTCTCTAATTATTAAACTGTATGATACATAATGAACCTACGACATACTATAAGTATACGCAAATGTTTCATAATCTGTCGTCTAGCGGATATGTCCGGCGGAATGTCTAGCAGCATGCAGGAAAGAGAAAGGGAGAGGTGAAGTGACGTCACTGGGCTTGACTCCATGATTTTCCAGATGCTTCCACCCTGTTTAACCCAAAATATTTCGAGATACGTAATGAGTGGCAGAAAGAGTTGAGTAAATTGAGCGATCGAAGACTTGTTAATTTTAGGGTGGAGACCGGGTTGATTACAAGCGTTTTACGCCTAATAAACCCAATCAGCCCCATGGCTACGGTGAAATTAGACGTTTATAAAACATACCCCATTTATCTTGACAAAAGTGAACAATCTTCTCTTCATTTCAAGAACTTGTTTGCTGTGAGTTTTTTGAAGACGAAAGTTATTCGCAAAGGTTCTTAAACACACCGAATGCGCGAATTTTTACCCGAGAGCTCTTTCTTCCTTCCATCCTTCCTGAATTACCTCTCATTTTATATACTAACAACCTTCTTCACCTCAAATTTTTACCAAAAGACCGAGGAGATTATTAAATTGCAGTTATCTGAAGGCTTAGATTTTCGGATTCACTGCATATCCATAGCTTTTGATCTTCTTTTCTCTTCTTTCACCACCGCCCAAGGCTTATAGCTATATGGTCATTATTGTTTCCTAAGGCCCAGACTATCTCTTCTTTCGTTAACAGTCCTATTATCAGATAAAATTATTCTAATTTTGTATCCAAATTTGTGATACATATAATAACCCCATGTGCATATATCCCCTAGTCCTATAGCTTTCTCAAACTACCGTTATCAAGCATTTGTCACTTTGTTGGTCTTCCTACATCTTGCAGTCTACTTACTACGAACTATTTTTGCTTCCACTTAGCGGAAATTCATCCATGCGGCCGCTTTGTTCTCAGAGATTGCATCCGATTTTCCCTTCATATTTCCATGCTAATGTTTTTTGTATACGGGTAAGATTCTTTCATCCTTCCACCTGAAGCTGTCCTTGGAAAAATAGCAGACTGGTATTGCTTCTCTACGCACTGGAACGCTGTTATTTTCCTGATCTTATCTCATTTCATGCTTTTTCGAAGCATACATTAAAGATTATGGACGATGATGAGATCACTATCATCATTTTGTCAAGTCAGTTTCGTCTACTCTTACACCACATTTAATTACCGCAATCTTTCCTCAATATACTCGTATATGTATACATTTTCGGTATTCCTATTTGATTCCTATTTCTTAGTGGTAGATTAACAGTATGTAACATCATGTTCCACCATCTACTTCTTCAAAAGTTTTCTCCATATTCAAGAATGATAACTATGAGGGGGTAAAACAGTTACTCTTACACCTTAAACTTCTTCTGAATAGAAATCGATCTTAACGTAGACACTCTTTCACATTTCCCGACGTTACCTCCATCCAAGGAGATTATTCTTGTCACATTCTTCGACGTACTTCGATGGGCTGATAGACGATTCATTTGAATGTTTTCACATGTACTTTTATCCTTCATTTTTCGGTATAGGAATTACTACGTTCTTCCTTAAATTCGCTATTACCTCTGCTCTCGTACAAATATCATATTAGTTTTTTGTATTTTATCCGCTTTATTTTCTCAATTTTTTTATTGGTTTCAATGGTATTTAATCGATCTACTATGCACCGTTATCCCCCAAATGCAGAAACTCCTCCAAGCGGGGTAAATTTCTGATCTGAAAACAGGACTTTCTTCCTTCAACGTTAACAACTGGATCATCTACTTGGAGCATCCATAAAGATTTCCCTTATACACTTTCCACATATTCGCTTTAGCTTCATCCTCATTGGAAATTTTACCACTGCTATTTTCATTCCATTTCATTCATATTTCAAATGAAGTCTGTTCTGCTTGCAGTTTTCACTTTTCCTACAACAAGTTAATGTCGCACATCTCCTCACAGGTTCTTTATTTAATATTAGTTAGTTTCTCCTGCCTTTAGTCAAGATAATTTTATTTATCATTCTTCGTTGGGATCAGCGGTTCATCTTTCGATCTAAGGTGTACTTTTCAAAGATTTCACCCGAATAGTAGCTTCTTTGGAGGTTATCTATATTCCCCTCTTCACATATATCACTCATTCTAACAACTATAGAAAAATTAAATAGAGGATTTTTTTAGCTAGAGGCAGTTCATCGATGAATTGAAGAATCTCAGGGCCAAATTTTAAGACATTTTTCAATTGGTGACTTGGCTTCTACGTACGTATGCCTCGAACCCTCATCTCTATACTGTTTATTCTGATCATTGTTTCACAATTCCATCTCCCTCGACTTTCTCATCCTCAAACATTTGTCCGATTGTCATTCGTTTGCCTTCGTCACGAGCTTTTTCTATCCTGATGAAGCTATGTGACACATTAATGATCGAAGATTTTAATATTTAACAATGGAACGGTTCTTTCCGTTTTATCGCGCCTCCTTGAAAACGAAGGATTTTCATGGCGAATAATGTGGCTGGATATGTCCATTCAAAATGCACATAACCTTATGTGCTTTTCGCACGCATGGGGCCTCAATTAGAAGAGCTGACGAACATATATTACACCTCTGAGTCTTTTTCCAACTCAATTACCCTCTTTTACTTTTTCTCATTAGGGCAGTGAGAGTGAACAGATAAAAGAGGCTAGCACAGAAAAATTGACTGTCCTCCCAGCCCTGGTATAAATACGAATCTAAGAGGAGGAGTTATTTTTTCCTCCCCTATGTTTTCAGGAATGCTAGATACATTTGGCGTCTAACTTTAATGGATCACAGTTTACACTTCAATTGAAGTAATGAGTCGTTTAAACGAATTACCTTTCTGGCCCGAGTACTGCTAGCTGTAGCATTTCTACTTTTACGCTGTAGTTCGCATAACCCTGATGTGCCGTTAGAACTAGAAGCGCCATTAAGGACATTTAGCTCATTAAGGGGGAACATAGAGAAAAACCCTGCGTCGGCATTGGTCTCCTCTCAGTGAGGGGTACCGGCGGTCATAGATAAATACCCTATCCGCACGAACGCGGTTCTGCACATGTAATTCTTCCCGCAAGGCATTCAGGGGAGGAATCGGAATATTACTTAAAACGCAATCGTAAGGATTCGAATCTATTTCCTCAGGAGTAGACTTTTGCTGTAAATTAACTTTCAGCACCAACCGAGAATATTAATCCTTCCGGCGGATTACAAAAATTCCCTCGACGTGTAAAAAAAGGCTAAAATAAATGGTAATTCGGTATTTATGGAAGAGAAGGTTCACATGCCCAATCTGTAGATAATATTTCGTAAAATGAATGACAACTTCTGTAAAAATACGCAATTGAAGTATACGAGAAATAGTGAAAATAAAAAGACGCGCTCGTGTTTTGCGCAAGAATTTAGGTTAACGACACAACAGAATTTTGAAGGAAGCAATTGATATAAAATCGGAAGAACTACGGAATATGGTCATCAATTATATAAACGGGGAAGGAAAAGAAATATGGTAACACCAACTTACGTTGAGAGTGCACGTCTCTCTGTGAGCTGTCACGTGAGAGAGAGGAACGATTTGTCCACTATGGAGTCTTGAAGGAAGATGTGACGACCTACGCCCTACAATAATTTCAATGGTAGAACTGTATTGTTCACGCATACATATCAAAGGGGAGATCGATATGGATCAAAGTGTATTAAATCGCTGTGGGTAGCACAACAACGAAATATTTTTAAATTGAGAAAGAAATAATTACGGTGAACTTCCACACCTATTACGAAATTTTGCTTACGTCAAACATGGTGCGCTTGTCAAGTGATCACTGGATCACCCAGACACCTGCTTTTCGGCTAATGCACGAACAGCTCAAACGTGGTTTCTCCTCCTCACCACCCAATCACCGACAAGAAGCTTTCATCGAGGGTCGAACGGGGCTTGAATTGCGACTCGAAAAGACAGAGGATGTTGACCCTACCCACAAGTTGGCCACGCGAAACCGATCGAACGCCACATATCATTTTACAGCAGGACCGATACTCTTATAGATATCTTCGTCGAATAATCCCTAAAGAATAAGGTATTTTTTTCCTTGCAACGATGAAGATGAATGAAAATACGCAGGAGAGGGATGTTTAGAATTAACCCAAGCCCAAATTCAAATAGCAGGAAGAACATGTATGCAGAGAGTTGGGGTTTATTGACTTCCCGACTAATTTTTCGTCACTTATTTCGCGGTGTTCTTTTACGAGAAACTGCAATGCTTATGAGTTTTCCCTCTATGAAGCGCTCGAGTTTTGACGTGTTTATTTCACAGATGGAGAACTGCGGGACAGGATCACTCGGCATACACACACCAATATTGCTTGATTAAACTGAGCTTTACTATCTAGCGATCTAAACAATATTAATCTTCGATACCACAAATGGTGCCCAACTAAATACTGGAATGTAAGCAGAAATACAATTCTGGGGCAATACATCAATTTTTCATTATACGTGTAAAAAGTTATTATATATTATTTCAAGTATTGCAGAGTCTAGCAGGGGTAGGATGTACGTAAATACAGCGGAGCAACTCAGACACTTGTGTGCCACTTTAACATCTACTATGGGGAAATCACATCTGAAATTCCACTGATGTGCACTGATCATAATTGGCTTACTTGTGTGTATTGGGAGGGATTCGTAGTAGGAATAATTTTAATATCACATTTG